>CM042849.1:64484056-64869056 GCA_023653725.1 Bungarus multicinctus
ATCCCACCACTGCACCACAGGTGCCCCCAACACAAGTGATGTCGAGCTGGCCACGCCCTCCCCCCCCACGCCCATCCCCAAACTCAAACACAACCCCGATGCGGCCCTCAATGAAATCGAGTTTTGACATCCCTGCCTTTATTCCACCACCGGTGAATCTTTTCTCCCTCACTTTTTTTTTCCTCCCCGAAGAGATGTAAATTGTAGTCCATTTTTGCTTTTCCCTTCCAAGAATGCGTTAACTTTCATTAATAGATTCGCGTGGCTACAGTGCCTACGTCTCAGACTGTGTCCCTTTCTAGCATACCCAAGCCCCTGCAATTTTGGAAGGCACTTCAAAATCTGAATGCATCATGTTTCTGAATTTGAAATAAGAAGGGGGGAAAAATAACTTGCATGCTCAAAATAGCCTCGATTATACCTCTGACTCATTTTCAACCCTAAGTAAGAGTAATTTCTGATCATTTGATTATCGGGGGCTGAATAAAACAGGGTCTTTTTGTTCCAAAAGAATGCAACTGCGGAGTTTTGAGCCATTGTTATTTTTCAAGTATGGTGACAACAGATCTCCAGTTGCTCATTCTGGAAAGTTACAACCACTGAAAGGGGGTTTATTTCTCTGTGCAGCATGAGTGATGTTTACTGTGATTCAGCATGCCAATCAGAGCTACAATACCATTCACCCCAGGAATACACTGTTAAATAGAGATAGATGTTCTAAAGCTTGAAAAAATACTTAGAGAATCACGTAAGTTGGGCATTGTTTACTTCCAACCAGATGCTTCAGGAATGTGTTCTCCTTTTCAACCAAGACAATACTACGTTGGCTCCTTGATGTTACCAAGTTTCTTCATTATAATTCATCTGCAACATACTCTTTGAAATGTCTGAAAAGCTCTCCTTTGCCGATATTTTTGGTTTCAATAAATGCCAGCTTTGGAGGCCTCCAGCTGCTCGTATCTCTTCAAATGTTTCTGCTGCTTGGTAAATATATGTTGACAAGCAATTAACAATCTGTTCTTTAGGATGTCTCTCTGCATCCCACCATGTCACTGAACACCAGAGGCAGTTTGCAGACAGACAACTGTGAGGACGTCTGTTTAATGGAAAGAGACTGCTCGGTGTGTCTCTTGATGTGGAAGGACCAGACAACCGAAATAGCATTTGGTTGTCCGCACAAAATTGTACCACTTCAGAATAGTTTGTAAACATCAGTTAGGCTCCGTAGCTCCTCTTTTACCCTCACAATTGTGGGTGCAACATTTGTTTATTTTTGGGAGGAGGAGGAGGAGAGAAGAGGAGGGGGAGGGGGAGAGGGAGAAGGAGGAGGAAGAAGAAGAAGAAGAAGAGGAGGGGGAGGGGGAGGGGGAGGGAGAGGGAGAAGAAGGAGAAGAAGGAGAAGGAGAAGGAGAAGGAGAAGGAGAAGGAGAAGGAGAAGGAGAAGGAGAAGGAGAAGGAGAAGAAGAAGAAGAAGAAGAAGAAGAAGAAGAAGAAGAAGAAGAAGAAGAAGAAGAAGAAGAAGAAGAAGAAGAAGAAGATTAAACCCCAAAAGGAACTCTTTTGCATTGTTGGTTTTTTTACTTGTTGACTTTAAACAATGTATGGCAGCAGGCCAGTGGTGGGATTCAATTTTTTTTATTACCAGTTCTGTGGGCGTGGTGTGGCTTGGTAATAATGATACTGATATTTGGTAATACTGATACTGTAAAATCTCCATTATTACAAAATCCCCATTCCTTCCCAATCCCACTAACCTGCTTTCCAGCTCCGTTCTCCTGCGCAGGGCAACCAAAGAAGACCCAGCCAATCAGCTGGGACTCGGGAGGTGGAGAATAGATGGGGGCGGAGCCAGTCAGAGGTGGGATTTGCTGGTTCTCTGAACTACTCAAAATTTCCGCTACCGGTTCTCCAGAACTGGTCAGAATCTGCTGAATACCCTCCTCTCGGTAGCTCACAGCAAAACACTCCAAAGCGGAATCAAATCAACTCATCGGAGGACAAATGGCAAGGAAGAAAGATGTGTCCTTGTGGCGCAGCAATGGCAGCAATGATAGCCCCGCCCTCCACCTCCTCCTCTCTCTCTCTCTCTCTCTCTCTCCCCCCTTCTCCCCAGTTCTTAAAGAATGAACTTCCACTTCTTACCCTGTCGAAATCCTTCACACCGAAAGGAAGGAGGGGCCACTGTTAGCTTAGTCGGAGGATCTGTGCACGCCAGCTGTGCCAAAGGGTAGCTGGCAAGAGAGGTGGCTTTAAAATGCAGGATAAACCGGATGAGGAGAGGGGCAGGCGGGTGAGGGAAGCATCACTTTTCTTTCATTCGTACAGACTCGAGTGAATCATTCTTCTCCCAGTCAGAAAACAAACAAACATCTACTTGTGGGCTGCATGGACTCCAGTGCCACTTTTCCGTACTTCGTCCTCAAATGCCCGCCTCCCTCTGCCCAATCTGTTCAGCCCCCCCCCCCCTTTTTTTTTTTACGAGCCTCTTGGTTGGTTAGGATGGTGAGGAGGTGGAGGGAAGATGTTAACTTAACGTGTAGGTGAGGAGAGCCATATTAGTCTTGTTCCAGCCCTTAATAATCCTCTTGGCAGCCCTGTCTGGCAGTTTCAAAACGTTGCTTACAAAATAATAGCTAAATTTTGGGGATATCCAGAGGTTCAAAATGGTTGAACCATCTTGTCCACATCCCAGATTAATTCTGGGATTGTATTACTTTGAGTTTCTAAGTTATTAAGTAAGGCAAAGGATGGAAGAAAGGCAAGAACATTTATGTGCTTGCTTGACCTGTGTCCAGCAATAATTTACTTTTTTCCAAGGATATTTCTGTGTTTTCTTTGATTCTATCTAGCCACCTTATCTGTTATATTTCCTCCTTTTTTTAAAAAAAAAAAAACTTTTGTTTTCTCTGCTTCCCTCACTCTGGCCAAGAATAGTTATTTTTTTCTAGGCCATCATCTGCTTATATCACAAGCCCAAAGGAGGCTAATTTGTGCCTGCTAATCATCACCCCAAGGGAGCAATCAGACTTTTATTTATTCCAGGCTTGATGGATTGGTGGTTCTTTCAGGCAATTATATTTTCCAAATCCATAAATAATTTGGAAGTCTCACTCCTCAAAAATCCAGACTTTGCAACCATACATTGTCTCTGGAAAGACTTTTTAACTTTCTGGTTTTTAGTGTCAAAGAATTCTTCTTCATGATTTTGTCTAATAGGATTCATCTTTTCTATCAATCCATCTTTATCTGTTCTTGTTCCATTTTTAAGTCTGCACAGTCTGGTTCCAAATCTAGAGATGCTAGTGCTTTTAACTGCCTGAAGTTAAAACTGAATTTGAACAGATGAATTGGCACTTTCTATGTGCCTGGAGCTTTCCTGATGGAATGTGTCTCTGGATGCCATGCCCCACTGTCCTAAATCTATTTGCTCCCTACAAATGTTTTTGTCATTCTATAATCCTATTTGTAAAGAATTTTGGTGTAGTCTTTTATTCTCTTTTAATTTTATTTATTTATTTATTTATATTTATATTTCTATACCGCTCCCTCTCCCAAATATGGGACTCGGGGCGGTGTACAGCCTAATAAAAATACATAGAGTAAATATAATTTAAATAAATTTAAAACTGAATTAAATAGATAAACCGGCTGCATCCCGTCTAACTACAATTACACATTTAAAAATCCGGGATTAATAAAAATTTAAAATGGAAGATTAAAAACTAAAACCCAAAATTAGGTATAAAACCCCAAAAACCCTTACTGGGCCAGGCCAGCCTGTTTAAAAAATAGGGTCTTAACCGCGCGCCGGAAGGTCAGGATGTCCGTCATGGCTCGTATCTCCGGGGGGAGATCATTCCACAGGGAGGGGGCTCCCACAGAGAAGGCCCGCACCCTCGGGGCCGCCAGCCGACAACGATCAGGCGGCGGTACCCCAAGTAGGGCAACCCTGTGGGAGCGTACTGGGCGGCGGGAGGTAGACGATGGCAGTAGGCGGTCCCGTAGATACCCAGGTCCCGAGCCATGAAGCACTTTAAATACTGTCAGTACCACCTTGAATCGAATCCGGAAGGCCACAGGAAGCCAGTGCAGCCTGCGGAGAAGCGGTGTAACGTGGGAGCTCCGAGGGGCACCCACGATCACCCGCGCGGCTGCATTCTGGACTAACTGCAGCCTCCGGAGACTCTTCAAGGGGAGCCCCATGTAGAGAGCATTGCAATAATCCAGGCGGGAGATAACGAGGGCGGAAGTGACTGTGCGAAGTGCCAGATCCAGAAAGGGCCGCAACTGGTGAATCAGACAAATCTGATAAAAAGCCCCCCTGGCGACGTCTGCAATGTGTTCTTCTAAAGACAGCCGTACGTCCAGGAGGACACCCAAGTTGCGCGCCCTTTCCACGGGGGTCAGAACCTCTCCCCCCACGGCCAGCGAAGGAACCAGCTGGCTGTATCTGGGTGCAGGAAACCACAGCCACTCGGTTTTGGTCGGGTTGAGACGAAGCCTGTTACGACCCATCCAATTCCGCACGGCCTCCAGGCACCGGGACATCACTTTGACGGCTTTGCTGGGGTGGCCCGGGGTGGAGATGTACAGCTGAGTATCATCAGCGTACTGATGGAACTCCACCCCGAAGCCACGGATGACCTCACCCAGCGGCTTTACATAAATGTTGAACAGCAGGGGCGAGAGCACCGACCCCTGAGGGACCCCACATAGTAGGGGCCTCAGGGCCGATCTCTGCCCCGCTGTCAACACAAATTGCGAACGGTCAGAGAGGAAGGAGGTGAACCACCGCAGCACGGTGCCCCCTACCCCCAACCCCTCCAATCGTCGCAATAGGATACTGTGGTCGACAGTATCAAAAGCCGCTGAGAGATCTAACAGGACCAGGACAGAGGAACAACCCCTGTCCCGGGCCCTCCAGAGGTCATCCACCAACGCGACCAACGCTGTCTCCGTGCTGTGCCCGGGCCTGAAGCCCAATTAGAGGGGGTCAAGATAACTCGTTTCCTCCAGGTACTGCGGGAGCTGACGTGCCACCACACTCTCAACAACCTTCGCAACGAAACGAAGGTTGGAGACAGGACGATAATTAGATAACAATGCTGGGTCCAGGGACGGTTTCTTGAGGAGGGGCCGCACCACCGCCTCTTTCAAGGCGGCGGGTAACAGCCCCTCTCTCAAGGAAGCGTTTATAATACCCTGGAACCAGCCTCGTGTCACCTCCCGAGTGGCCAAGACCAGCCAGGAGGGGCACGGGTCCAGTAAACAGGTGGTGGCATTCAGTCCCCCCAGTATCCTGTCCACGTCCTCCACAGTAACAGGATCGAACTCAACCCAATTGACCTCACCGATATCCACCCCCGCCCCCCCACCCGGAGATGCCCAGTCGGAGTCCAGTTCGTCCCGGATCTGAGTGATTTTGTCCTGCAGAAACCTAGAAAACTCCTCAGCCCGTCCCTTCAAGGGGTCCTCCCGCGCTCCCACCTCCAGGAGGGAGCGGGTCACCCTAAACAGGGGGGCTGGGCGGTTTTCCGCGGACGCAATAAGGGTGGAGAGGTAAGACCTCCTCGCCATCCTTATCGCCACTAAATACATCTTGATATAAGATCGTAATAGTGTTCGGTCAGACCCAGAGCGGCTAGCCCTCCAACTGCTCTCTAGGCGTCTTTTCCGGCGCTTCATCTCCCTCAGCTCCTAAGAAAACCAGGGAGCCGCATGGGATTGGCACCGGGTCAGAGGCCGCAAGGGCACAACTCGGTCAAGGGCCCCGGCAGCCACCCTATCCCAGGTGGCGACCAAGCCCTCAACCGAGTCGTGTGTGTGAGCTTCAGGGAATGGCCTAAGCTCTGTCAGGAACCTATCAGGGTCCATCAGGCGCCTGGGGTGGTACCATTTTAGTGGCCCCGCCTCCCTGCGGTCAGGGGGTGCGGAACGGAAGTCGAGCTTCAGGAGTGAGTGATCTGTCCATGACAGGGGTTCCACAACTATATCCGCTATACCCAGATCACTCTGCCACTGATCAGAGACAAAAACCAGATCCAAGGTGTGACCCCCCACGTGAGTAGGGTCCCGAATTAACTGGGTCAGGCCCATGGCTGTCATGGAAGCCATGAACTCTTGAGCAGACCCCGAGGCACCGCCGGCAGAAGGCAAGTTGAAATCCCCCATGACCATAAGCCTGGGGGTCCCAACTGCCACGCCAGCTATGACCTCAAGGAACTCAAGCAGGGCCGCTGCTGCATAGCAGGGAGCCAGGTATGTGACTAGCAAGCCCACCTGAACCTTGGAACCGAACTTCAGGAAAAGGAGCTCACACCCGGTTGTCTGAGACACAGTGGCCTCCCTCGGACACAGATCCTCCTTAATAACCACCGCAACCCCCCCTCCCCTCCCCTGGGCCCTCGGCCGATGAAAAACCTGAAACCCAGCTGGGCACATCTCCACCAGAGGGACTCCCCCCTCTTGGCCCAGCCAGGTCTCGGTAACACCCACCAGGTCCGCACCCCCCTCACAAACCAAATCGTAAATGAGAGGGGCTTTATTAACAGCGGACCTGGCGTTGCATAACATCAGCCGAAGGCCCAGGGCCCGACTGCTCAGACCCCCTGGGGAACGGGAGATGACAAGGGGGTCGGAGCGCGCCACAGCAGACAAATAGCGGGGACGCGCTCCCGAAACAGAGTGTGGCCCCCTATAACCGCCAAATCTGCCTCTCCCGCTCACCGTACTAATAGCTTTAATATCACCCTCCCTGGGACAACCCCCCATCCTCAATAGAGTCCCATCCGACCCCAAACCCTCCCGGCAACGCTCAACCCGCGACCCGGTCCCAGCCCCAGGCGGGTTGTCCCCCAACCCCCGCCCGGCCAACCCTAACCCCTTTAAAAATCTAATTAAAAATTTTTTTAAATAACCCTCCCTCCCACGCTTCCGGCGACCCCACCATCTCTCCGGATCCCAAGATCCGTCCTTGAGATAAGTCTTGGAGAGGTAAGAGGGCCAACTCTGAGACAGGGGGACATATCTCAGGGCCCACAGGTCTTCCGAAGAATATGTTAACGTCTGTGTCTTCGGCTGGATCTTCCCTGACTGCCGTCGACCAGGCAAAGGCCAAACCAAGCGGGACCCAAGTCCAGGCTGGAACAATCGCACCCCACTGGCAGCTGACATCCGGCCTCGCGGGGGATGGAGACCACCAGGCACTGCATCCGATGCCTGGCCACATAGCGCCCCCGCCGCCCGAGAGGCCCGCAAAGCCCTCGGCGGCAGCAGCTCCGGCCCTGAGTCCAGTCCCGGCCCCGGCCTCCACCTCAGCGGCTGTATGGCATAGATGGCACGGCTGGGGGAAGCAAATCTGAGGAGCCGAGGAACAACCGCGGCTCCAACTTCGCCCCCAGCCCCCACCGCCGTCCGAGAACCATCCACGGCGGTGGCAGCTGCCCCGGCGCCCGCAGCGACCCTTGCAGCAGTCCTCCAGCCGCCCCATGGCCCCCCCCCGCACCAACAGCGGTCTCAGCGGGGGCTCCGGCGCCGGCAGCGGCCTCCACGGCGGGGCCGGCAACAGCCACGACCTCGGCGGCCTCAGCGGCCCCAATGACGGCGGCGGCGGCCCCAGCAGCGGTGGCAGCCGCGGCAGCGGCAACAGCGGCAGCAACGGCCTCTGCGGCAATGGCGGTGGTGGCCCCAGCAGCAGCGGCGGCAGCGGTAGCGGCAACGGCGGCAGCGACGGCCTCACCGACTCCAGCGATGGCAGCAGCGGCTGCGGCAGCGGCGGCAGCGACGGCCTCAGCGGTGGCTCCGGCGCCGGCAACGGCCTCCACGGCGGGGCCGGCAGCAGCCACGGCCTCGGCGGCCTCAACGGCCCCCGCAGCGGCGGCGGCGGCCCCAACGACAGCGGCGGCGGCAGCGGCCCCAGCAGCGGTCCCAGCAATGGCGGCAGCAGCTCCGGTCCCAGCAGCAGTCCGGCGGCCTCACGGCCTCCTCTGCGCCTCCACGACCTCCTCGGGGTTGCCCACCCCCCCCGGGTCCTTACACCGCCCCTGCCACGGGCGGGGACCCGGGGGGGAGGGGGACTCACCCCGAATTTCGGCCGTCAAAGCGGGGCTCTTCAGCCCGACATCCTCCGGCCGCCATCTTGGAAGCTGAATTTCACTTACCTCTATTAGAAATCATTCCTAAAAGCAATATCTTGTAGCAGTTTAAAACACTCTTGTGATTTCTAGTTTTCTTAAAAGGATCTCTCGTTTTCTTTTTTTCTTCTACTGATTGACATTCTCGATTGAAACACTTTTGTCCCATGATTGTGTATCCTTCTCGTTGTCTAAGGGTTTTATTCTCTGCCTTTTTTGGGTGGCTCACATGAAGACAGAGACGTGGTGTTTTTTCCCCCTAAAAGAATATCTAGGTTTCTCAAAAGAAGCTTGCTTAATTGAGACATTACAAGTCTTTTGTAGTGTAATCTTTGTGTACTATATAAACACTGATCGTTTTGTAAGGATTATCCATCTGTATTGACGTAAATTTACAGCGCTGTTTACAAAACACAAGCTGGATTTATTTTCAACATTCTTCAGTGCACCCACTGCTTGATGTATGTGGTGTGCAAAGAAAGAATAAAAGCACCATTAAAAAATCAACAAATACTTTCAAGAATTGGCCTGCATCCACGAATGGAATAGCAGACCCAAACAGTAATTGAGGGAAGTTGGTATATTGTGAGCCTCAAAAATATGTCCTATATATAATGAACTGAGTGTTCCCAGATGTTCTCAATTATTCCTTGTGCAATCCATTGCCATTATGCATAATGGAAGTTGGAGTCCAAAACATTTGGCATTACAGGATCGCCTATCCCTAATTTTAGCACTGTTCAAAATATCACATTGCTCAGTTGGTGTCCACCCCAAGGATAAAACACCCAGGCACAAACTGAGCAATGTGATATTTTGAACAGTGCTTAAATTAGGGATAGGCGATCTTCTAATCTTGCAGTGAGACGTGTGCCAATCTGTACAGTGGAGAAACAGAACAACCAACTTCACAAACACATGGCCCAACATAGGAGAACAAACCCATCAGGACAAGATGCAGCTGTCCATCTGCATATGAAGACAGCAAAGTCCACATTCTGGACAGAGTGGGGTCAAAGAGGCCATCTACATCAGGGGTCGCCAACCTTTTGGACCTCAGGGACCACCAAACTCATAATTTTAACTCCCAAGGACCACTAACCGTTTCTGTGGGCGTGGCCTAATTTGTAGGTGTAGCTTGGTGGTCATGTGACTGGCTGGGCATGGCTTGTATGTAAATATTATAAATATTTATATAAATATTGATTTTTTTTTTTATAAAAAATAGAGCAATTTTTACCCAAAATCAGGCAAAGCAGGCAGGCAGATTGAGTTGCTCACAGACTCATTCGGTGATCTATCTATCTGCCATCAGCTAGTTCAGTCTCTCAAATTTGCTTGTGAGTCTGCACTGAATAATAGAACCTTCAGTCCTAAGGGAGGTTCAGCTGTGCTTAAAAGCAGAGCCAAAGATCTAAAGACTAGCTACAAAGCAAGAAATCCAACCATTTCCTGCTTCCAAGCTAATCTAAATCTCCCAGCATAGCGGAACAGATGATGGTCGGAAAAAGGAAAAATAGCAGCTTAGCAGGCAAGTTTGCCGGGTAAGGATTGAGTGGGCGGGGAGGGTTCCCATGGGCCATGTGGGTGGCGCAGCCTTGTGTTTCTGCACAGCCTGGATTAATTGCTTTGTGGGGGTGCTCTGGGGTTGAGATTTCTCTGTGGCCCACCAAAATTTTCTCACGGCCCACCAGTTGGTGACCGCTGATCTACATTAAAATTGAACGGCCCTCTCTCAACAGAGTGCGAGGGATCATCTAGTCCTTTTTACAACACAGTCCTTTCAGCTGCTCCAAGAAGGCTCCACACCCAGTTGTACTATTCAGCCGACTCTGAGGGCACAGATTAACCTCCAAGTGGCCTCAATGACTCTCAGAAAGAGCACTAACAGCCAGATGACTGCAAGGAATATCAATCCTTCCATTCCCCACCCTTCAGTCAGAACTGAATAAGCTTCTCAGGATGAGAAGTGAAATGTCTTCAAAGAAAAACAACAACGTCCAATTGCTTCTTGAAAAAGCACCCTTGGGACAACTGCTGATTTTCTAAATAACTTTGTTCACTTGTGAAGCTTTTTAAATAAACAACGATAAATACTTAAGCCTGCAAGATTTTTTTTCAAAAACATTCAAGAAGGAACGGCTTTTTTTGGTATTGATTTTGTCCTCATTTTTATCTTTCTTTTTTTACTTTGCTTAATAAAGTCACCAGAAAGCAAGCAAATGTATAAAAATGAGTATGCCTCACAGCTACACAGGAGATATTGAAACTGAATCAAGATTTGATAAAGTGTAAAAATGGGACCCAAGAATGGGACTCGTTCACTCTAAAGAAAAACAGATCTTGGATTTCTTACCTTGAAGATTGGCCATTGCTGAAAATCACAAGAATAGAATAACATAGGATAGAGTAGGGTAGGATAGGATAGAACAGAATAGAGAATATAGAGAATAGAATAGAACAGAACAGAATATAGAATAGAATAGAATAGAATAGAAGCTAGAAGGGACCTTGGAGGTCTTCTAGTCCACCCCCCTGCACAAGCAGGAGATCCTATACCAGTGGTAGGGAACCTTGGCTCTTCTATCACTTATGGACTTCAACTCCCAGAATTCCTGAATGAGCTATAAAAAGTTCCCCATCCCTGGCCTACTGGTTTTTCAGTTGTGAGGGAAATCAATTTTTGATTTGAATGGGATTGTTCAATATACAAATGTCCTAATTTTTGACTTGAATGATCAATATTCTTTATATGTCCTACATTTGTATATTAAACAGTCCCATTCAAGTCAAAAATTGATTTCCCTCACAACTGAAAAACCACTAGGCCAGGGATGGGGAAACTTTTATGGCTCACTCAGGAATTCTGGGAGTTGAAGTCCATCAGTGATAAAAGAGCCAAGGTTCCCTACCGCTGTCCTATACCATTCCAAACAAGTGGCTATCCAGACTCCTTTTGAAAGCCTCCAGTGATGGAACATCTGAGTCTACTTAATGGAATAGACTCCATAAGACGCTAAAGGATGCAGCATCTTGGATCTACTTTTGATAACAGAATAACAGAGTGGGAAGGGACCTTGTAGGACATCTAGTCTAACCCCCCACCCACCCACCCAAGCAGGAGACCCTACACCATTTCTGACAGATGGAAACCCAGTCTCTTCTAGAAAGCTTCCAGTGATGAAGTGGTGTATTCTCGTGTCCTAAGGAACTTAAGTCTACTGGTTTAAGGTGCACAATATGCTAGCGGTGAGGGTCCAGAAAAGTCAGCTCTGAAAACCAAAAATAAGTGTGATGGGGACATGAGGTCCAAGCACACCCCACGGTGTCAGGGTTATAGGCACACCTTTCCTTTCATTTTCTTCATAATGATTCTTTATAAGTTGTGAAAGGGTCAGCCTGTGAATTTAACAAGGTCAAAAAGAATCATTGTCTATTTTCACCTATTCCTTTTATGTTTTAATTAGAAATCTTCCTTGCCAATATTCTTTTCCATCCATCTAGCTTCCTTCACGCCGGTCACACCGGACAATTGGCTGACTTCTTTTAAAATTTTAACAAACACCCCCCTGGCTGAATTTAATGTGGTTTCCTTGGATTGCGCAGATTATTTACGGCTGGTGTCTCATCAGGATGTGCTGTCCATTGTAATGTGCGTACCTAAAAGAGCCAGTGGGTGATTAAGGTCTGAGGCTTTTGGGTCACAAAGGTCAGAGGTAAATGTCAGTTACTTCTGGGAGTTACTACTCCCAGACTTCTGGGAGGCTATTAACACCACGTTCCATCAAAATACAGAAGTGTAAAGACAGTGCTCAATTGTTTTCGATGATTTGCCTCAGGCGTCTCTCAGCCTTCTCAAGGGAGCAAAGCCAGAGTATCAACAGAATCTGGAGTCTCACCTCTTAAAATCCCTCAGGGCCCAAACACAGGATTTTAAGCTGTACGGTTTGGTTAACAATACCCACCCCAGGAGTACTAAGGAGAATTTAACGCTTATGTAACTTCCATGACTTTGCCCAGAAAGGCAATAGGAATCTGGAAGGAAAGAATATAGTTTTTTTCTAATAGGGCTGTGTGTTCTTTAAAAAAAAAAAGATTGGGAGAAAGTTTTTCAGATATTGTTCAACTTTAAGCACAACAGCTCTGGGCTCCATTTTTTCCAGTATTGCTGCTTTGAAAGACTAATTAATTTTAATAAGAAAATTCCTTAAAACAATAACAACAACAACTCCTCCACCACCACCTCCTCCACCTCCTCCTCCTCCTCCTCTCTTCTTCTTCTTCTTCTTCTTCTTCTTCTTCTTCTTCTTCTTCTTCTTCTTCTTCTTCTTCTTCTTCTTCTTCTTCTTCTTCTTCTTCTTCTTCTTCTTCTTCTTCTTCTTTTCAGGTTTGCTTAGAAATTTGAGTGTGGTTACTTTAAGGCATATAGAGAAATGTTGTGCTCCAGCAAAGTAAATTACAATCCAACTAGATTCCAATACTAGATCTGGACTGCAAAACTTTAAATGGCCACAAGGTGGACATGGAGTTCACATCTTCCGCATCTCTTTGCAGCCATCTAGTGGCCATATTTGGTTGCCTTACTCTTGAGTGTAATTGCTATTATAGTTACAAAATAGTGTAATGGTGCTAGTGACACTAAGTCAGGGAATAAAATTATGGACCTTGGGTTCAAATGCTACTCACTTTCTTCTCCTCTCTTCTCCAATAGATCAAAATGTTTTATCTTTACCTCTGAATTGTAAAATAAATTAATCTGAACTGTGGTTCAAGGAAAGAAGCAATTCTGTTGGTCTTGGTTCAAATATAATGATTTATTTTTAAATACAGAAGCCTTTTGAGATGCAGCAGCCTCATAGGGACCCAAAGTTTATGTTCAGATTGTCCTCAACTTATAATAGTTCATTTAGTGACTATTGAAAATTACAATTGCACTGAAAAAATAGAACAGAATAGAATTCTTTATTGGCCAAGTATGATTGGGTACACAAGGAATTTGTCTTGGTACAAATGCTCTCAGTGAACATAAAAGAAAAGATACATTTGTCAAGAGTCAAGAATCATCAGGTACAACACTTAATAATAGTCATAGGGTACAATAAGCAATCAAATCATACTAAGAAACAGTCAATATAAATCGTAAGATTACAAGCGACAAAGTTACAGTCATACAGTCATAAGTGGTAGGGGATGGATGATAAGGAGTGATTGATGAGAAGATTAATAGTAATAGTAGTGCAGACTTTGTAAATAGTTGGACAGTGTTGAGGGAATCATTTATTTAGCAGAATGATGGTGTATGGGAAAAAACCTGTCCTTGTGTCTAGTTGTTCTGGTGTGCAGTGCTCTATAGCAGCATTTTGAGGGAAGGGGTTGAAACAATTTATGTCCAGGAAGTGAGGGGTCTGTAAATATTTTCACAAAAGTGACTTGTGATCATTTGTCGCTCTTACAATTGGTATAGCATCCCCATGGGCATGTGATCAAAATTCAGAGGTTTGCAACTGACTTAAATTTATGATGGTTGCAGTATTCCAGGGCCATGTGATCACTGTCTTACAAGCAAAAAGGGAAGCCAGATTCACTTAGCAACCGTGTTACCGACTTAACAACTACAGTGATTCACTTAGCAACTGTGGCAAGAAAGGTTGTAAAATGGGACAAAATTCACTTAACGATGCTTAGCAACAGAAATTTTGGGCTCAATTTTGATTGTAAGTCCAGGACGACCTGTATTTAACACTAAGCCCTTGTGCATTATGGACAGACTTTGTCAGTGATGGTGGAGAGTAATACAATTAAGTATAGGAACATCCATGATGCAACATCCATGGTGACAATCCAGAGGCCTTGGGCACATATGGGACTTTTGATCTTTTGAATAGTTTCTTTCACCACATCATGTAGGACAAGTTTTGGTTGCCATGATGTAAAAAAGATGTTAAGATTCTAGAAAGAGTGCAGAGAAGAGCAACCAAGATGATTAGGGGACCGGAGTCTAAAACATATGAAGTACGGTTGCAGGAATTGGGTATGTCTAATCTAATGAAAAGAAGGACTTGGGGTGACATGATAGCAGTGTTCCAAAATCTCAGGGGCTGCCCCAAAGAAGAGGGAATCAAGCGATTCTCCAAAGCACCTGAAGGCAGGACAAGAAGCAATGGATGGAAACTAATCAAGGAGAGAAGCAACCTAGAACTAAGTTCTAAGAAATTCCCTGACACTTAAAACAATTAATCAGTGGAACAACTTGCTTCCAGAAGTCGTAAATGCTCCATTGGAAGTTTTTAAGAAGAGATTGGATAACCATTTGTCTGAAGTGGTATAGGGTTTCCTGCTTAGGCAGGAAACCTCAGGGATTATTCTACATTGCTTTTGAAATTCTTCTTCTATCATTTTGAAATACTTCCAGGTTCTGTTTCTTCTGCTGGATGGATAAATTGGCTAAAATATTCCTTCCCACAAAAAGTAGAGAAATAGCATTCTATTCCCCACCCCACCTCAGGGATTATTTAACAGCACAGTTTCACATCCAAAAATGCATACTATTAAGAGCCGTCAGATTATATTGGCCATTTATTCTGGAAAGAAAGTTGTTGTATTTTAAGAACAATGGTTTTAATATCTCCCATTTCCTATTCTGCGTAATAAATGTGGAAACATTATTGCCCTAAGCAGACACACCCAGATATATATGTCTTCATTTTTATTTTCCTTGTTAGTAATCTGTTGCAAAAGTATATCTAATATTTCAGTTCTTTAACTGGTAAGTTACCTTCCGAAAGATAACATGGAAATCCATAAAGAGAGGAGGAATATTGTCATAGACTCAATGTACAGAGTCCTGGGAGTTTCTGAGCCACAACTATATTTATATGTTTTTAGATGTTGCAAATGAGAGTGCAGAGCACTTATTTGCGCCATTCTTCATAAACAGGGTCCTGCTGGAATAAACATTTAGTGTCTTAATGAAGAAAATTGTTCTGCCCTAGGCCTCCCGAAAAAGCACTAAGTCAATTCTGAGTTCCGGCAAAAACCTCTTTTATTACATTAATGTGAATTTATTTAGAATAGAATAGAATAGAATAGAATAGAATAGAATAGAATAGAATAGAATAGAATAGAATAGAATTCTTTATTGGCCAAGTGTGATTGGGCACACAAGGAATTTGTCTTGGTGTAAATACTCTCAGTATACATAAAGAAAAGATATATTCATCAAGAATCAAGAATCATTACGTACAACACTTAATGATAGTCATAGGGTACAATCAACAATCAAATCACATTAAGAAACAGTCCATACAAATCGTAAGGATACAAGTGACAAAGTTACAGTCCTACAATCACAAGTGGGAGGGGATGGGTGATAAGGAGTGATGAGAAGATTAGCAGTAATAGTGCAGACTTTGCAATAGTTGAACAGTGTTGAGGGATTTATTTGTTTAGCAGAGTGATGGCTTTCGGGAAAAAACTGTTCTTGTGTCTAGTTGTTCTGGTGTGCAGTGCTCTATAGCATCGTTTTGAGGGAAGGAATTGAAACTGTTTATGTCCAGGATGTGAGGGGTCTGTAAAATATTTTCACAGCTATTAAATTAAGGGATTAGGGTTTCACCCTATTTCATTCACAGTCAGCCAAGGGCTTGGCAAACAGTCTTGCAAAGGTATACTAATTAGCTCAGATCTTTATCAATCCTGGAACGCTGCCCAGTAAATAGTTCCATACTCACTGCTGGCAGGGAAGGGCTGGGTTATACAGACAAATCTCCATGAGGCTTGAAACAAACAAATGACCAAATGAGCGAGTTTTTTCCTGCAAAAGCTTCCTCCAGTTTTGCTTCTCTTTTAATCCTGATGGGAGGGGCCATTCATCATCCACCTGTGGCCTTACTCCCATGTCGAGCCCTTAATTGTTCCTTCCTTTTGGCAGCTCTATGCATGCGCAGCCTGGGAACCGGTTCCAGAAGCTCCCCCGCCTCACTGCTATCTGAGTCCAAAGGCAGCTGATGACTCCCAGCCTGTCCTGGCCCCATCTCTGCCTCTGATGCAGAGCTCTCGACTGAGTCTTCCTCATCCTCCAGGACTGGCCTGGGTTCCTCCCCAACTTCGTCACTACTGTCCGACTCCGCTACCGGCTCTGACAGCTGCCAGTGGGCCACGACAAAAATAAAGAATCTCATATCCATGCCAGTTTTCAATTCTCAATATCTTATGCACACTGTGGTGACAATATGAATAGCAGAGTTGATTCAAATTGGTATTCTCTAAATTAAGGCCCGTCCCAATCCTCAACCCTTGGTTCATGGATCGGTACCAGGCTGCAGCATGCGAGAAACCGGGCTGTGCAAACAAATATAGCCCCATCCATGGGACGCAGGCATCATGTGAACCAGACGTGGTATTCAGAAGGTTCTGACTAGTTCTCGAGAACCGGTAGCGGAAATTTTGAGTAGTTCGGAGAACCAGCAAATACCACCTCTGACTGGAGATTTTACAGTATCCTTCCCCTGCCACGCCTACCAAGCCACGCCCACAGAACCGATAGTAAAAAATTTGAATCCCACCACTGATGTGAAACCCAGTCTTCTCTGATCCATGAAAAAACCTCTCTCCACAGAACTGGTCCCTCATGCCCGAAATGTTGGGGATCATTGCTCATGTATTGAGATTGGAATTTCTGGAATTTTTAGAAAGGACAGACAGTTTCTAGGCATGAGGCAAAGGCGGTATTCAGCCAGTTCTAACCGGTTCTGGAGAACCAGTAGTGGAAATTTTGAGTAGTTCGAAAAACTGGCAAATACCACCTCTGACTAGCCCTGCCCCCATTTATTATCTGCCTCCCATTGAGTCTCAACTGATTGGCTGGGTCTTCTTTTGTTGCCCTGCACAGGAGAACAGAGCTGGAAAGCAGGTTAGTGGGGTGGGGAGGGAAGGGAGATTTTATTTATTTTATTTATTTGTCAATTGCTTACAAGATAATGGCTCCTTGGTTTCCAAATGAGATGTAAAAGTTGCTCTCATCAGAAAAGAGGACTTTGGACCACTGAGCAACAGACCAGTTCTGTTTTTCTTTAGCCCAGGTAAGAGGCTTCTGACATTGTTTGTTGTTCAGGAGCGGCTTGACAAGAGGAATATGACATTTGAAGCCCATGTCCAGGATCCGTCTGTGTGTGGTGGCTCCTGATGCACTGACTCCAGCCTCAGTCCACTCCTTGTGAAAGTCCCCAGCACTTTTGAATGGCCTTTTCCTGACAATCCTCTCCAGGCTGCAGTCATCCCTGCTGCTTGTGCACCTTTTTCTTCCACACTTTTCCCTTCCACATAACTTTCTATTAATGTGCTTTGATGCAGCACTTTGGGAACATCCAATTTCATTTGCAATTACCTTTTGAGGCTTTCCCTCCTTATGAAGGGTGTCAAAGATGGTTTTCTGCACAACTGTCAGATCAGCAGTCTTTCCATGATTGTGATTCCTACTGACCCTAACTGAGAGAACATTTAAAGGCCCAGGAACCCTTTGCAGGTGTTATGGCTTAATTGGCTGATTAGAGTGGGACACTTTGAGCCTAGAATATTGAACCTTTTCACAATATTCTAATTTTCTGAGATTGTGGATTTGGGGTTTTCATGCGCTGTAAGCCATAATCATCTCAATTATGACACATCACGGCTTGAACTATCTTGCTTTGCATGTAATGAGTCTATCTCATATATTAGATTCACCTTTTAAATTGCATTACTGAAATAAACGAACTTTTGCACAATATTCTATTTTTCGAGTTTCACCTATATATGTTGATAGCAGCAACAGTAGTTTATGCATTAAAAATGGAAAGACATTGTGATTCCCACAGTGGATGAATGAGTGCAAAAGTTGACGGAGTGAGCAGAAATAGTTGCTTTGATATATTTTTTTTAAAGGACACAATTAATTAAGTTTTTACTTGGAAACCGCTTTTGGACTTTGAGGTGGAAAAAAATGAAACTGATTTTGGGGTTTTGCTGATTAGATAGATTTGTTGTTATAGAAATGGCTAGTAAATGTTATAATATAAAGTAAAACGGTGAGGTTTTATGTTATTACCTTGTTCAGAGGATAATAAGAATTTGCTCCATCTGAGTGTATTCCCATGCTTGATAGAAGAGAGATTATCTATCCTGCAGTCTGGACTTAATTTTTTTCCTGCCTAAGTAACTTCTGTTCTGAAATCTCTTTTATGTGGCTCTCAGAATTTAATTATCCTTGTTCAACTTTGGTCAGGGTAAATGTAAGGGTACCTTGTGTTTTCTGTTCTGCCTTGGAACCATGTAACTTGCATTTACCCACAATTATCATCGTCTCATTATATCTTGAGAATCTATAGAGATAACTCTGCAACAATTTCATTTCTCCCAAATTTCTCTGTTGTCTATCTGCACTACTATTGTTGAATGTGGGTAGAAATGTTGCATAGTTCCAAACAAGGCTATTAGCATCTTGTCTAGGACCTTTCAGTGGAAACTTATTTATTAAATATACTAGCTCGAAACTATGTGGTCAGGCTTAATTTTTAGGGAGATAAAAAAGGAGGGAAATTCTGCCTCTTCCTACCAGCATCCATCAGTATTCATCTGCATCCTGTCAGTGTGTGGGAGAGTTGAGGGCTGTTTGGAAACTGAAACAGTATTTGCTGTGTGAGCAAGGAGGAGACAGCAAGGAGCCTGGGCGTGGCTTAGCTCAACTGTTCTGTACTAAAGTTGGCTGCTGCTGTGAAACTGAAACTCCTCTCCTCTGCTTGTGTTTTGCATTTGGAAGAGATTTCTTTTCAGGTGGGGAGGGGGAGTAGAACTCCTTAGCATCAGAGCGTGTTAATAATAATATACGAAAAAATAATGCGTTGATGGTCATTTCAAAAAATCCTTTTTTAGTGAGCACCTAGAAGCCAAGAGGAACATACGTGCCAAATTTCAAGTTTGTAGGCTTTACGGTTCTGGAGATCTTGTGACGATGCATGAGTACTTTTTTGCTTTTATATATATATAGATTTAGTACAGTCATGGGATTCAAAAAATTTACCAGTTCTGTGGGCCTGGCTTAGTGGGCGTGGCAGGGGAAGGATACTGCAAAATCCCCATTCCCTCCCCACCCCACTAACCTGCTTTCCAGCTCCTTTCTCCTGTACAGGGCAACCGAAGAAGACCCAGCCAATCAGCTGGGACTTGGGAAGCGGAAAATAGATGGGGGCGGGGCCAGTCAGAGATGATATTTGCCGGTTTTCCGAACTACTCAAAATTTCCGCTACCGGTTCTCCAGAACTGGTCAGAACCTGCTGAATACCCACCTCTGATTTAGTGTCAATGGGTTTATTTTGGGGTCCAGTTAAAAATTGCTAGTGCTTTAAACTCCTTCCAAGCTTGAGGGCCAGATAGCATCCACAAAATTCCTTATCAACTTTGCAAGTCCTTGAGATCATAACAGGAAGCCCATCAGATGTTCATAATGCCTACAGGGCAATTTTATTGCAGACAGTTTGTGTCTACTAGATTATCTTACTATTTTTCTATTTCTGTGCAATTGCTGCTTAAATATCTACCATGTGTACATCCCAAGAATATTTATACTGAAAGTTGAATATATTAATGGGCGAGTGTTCAAACCACTGCCCTAAAATTGGGTTCAGGATTCAAGAATCCCTTGGGGGAAAGAAGAATTTGGGTGGGTGGCTTAAGTCAGCCCCTCTACTCCCCAAATGCAAGTCTTACACTGAAATCACCAGAAACAAAAGTGTGTTCTAAAAGCAATAATGACTGCATATATCTTGCAGCTTCTAATAGACACAGAAGCCTCGAGAAGAACAAAGCTGGTGATTTGAAAAGTTGAAAGAACCAAGAGACAGAAAAATAATCACTTGACTTCTGGGGGGGGGGGGGGAAGGGGGCATAAATGAAGGCCCTTTTGTTAGCTAGACTAAATCTGCATTCTAATTCTGCAAAGCAAACAGGTTTATTTCTAATTGTTTCTGGAACAGTCTTTTGGGGAAAAAACACTGGGAATCCCAAATCTGGCGGGCAGCTGTCAGGCCCCTGGTGAAGTCACGGCTGCTATGACAGTCCCCGATTAGCATGGTGGGGGGACATGGCAGCCGCCAATATGAGTGGCTTTATTCTTTCCTCAAACATCAGCTGACGCAATCAAGCTTTCTGGCCCAACACATTGCCCTCTTTCATTAGCCAGAGACAAAAAACCGATTATAACCCTCTCCTTTGTTTGGGTCAGTCACCTGCCAGGCTAGCTTAGTGTCTTTCTGTTTCCGATCCAGTGAAACTCCTGCTACAATTGGGCCTGTGTTCCACGACTCGATCTCCTTAGGAAAAGGAGGTTTTCGGTGTGAATTAATCATGCAAACCCTCCTTACTGGAGGGACCTTCCCCTGCTCTTCCGCTCCTGCGAAAACCTAGGAAAAGATGCCCCGGCCCTCAAGCGTTGCCAGTTATAATAAACATACTTGCCTGTCCATCACACAACTCCCTTGCAGAGTCAGGATTTGCTCAAAGGGCGGAGAAAAGAGTGAAAAAGGAAGAAAGGAAAACAAGTGAAGCGAGGGACAAAAGAGAAAAAGAAAGGAAATATGACTAGATTTTAATTCAGACTGCCATTTCCTATTCCTCATATTTCACCCTCCTTGCAAACTATCATTGCTTCATTCGTGCACTGTTGCTTCATAATTTGCCTTTTGTTCGTCAAACTTCCCGCCACTTTCCAAGATCATGGCAACTCCATTCAAGCTCAACTTTTATAGACCCTTCCTTTTCTTCTTGGCCCATTCGTTCTTCCTTCCTTCATAAATTTGTTTTGCAAGTCTATCCTCAGACATTCTCTCTAGATCAGGGGTCGCCAACCTTTTGGATCTCAGGGACCACCAAACTCGTAATTTTAAATCTGGCGGACCAGGAACCCTGGGAAAATCCCCCAAAAAGTCTGCAGAAAAATCCCCCACCCCATTTTCCTACCGATTGGTCATTCTTTATTTGGGATCACAGGATACCCGTCTCCAGCTCTTTTCTCGGGCGGGAAAGAGGGAGAGAGAGAGACTTTTGGCTTTATGCAAGGAAAGCAGCAGAAGTCTTTCTTTCTCTCCCCCAAACTCCGCCAGAAATGAGTCTTTGGGAGACTTGTCATGCTGGTGTAGCTTCTTGGAGCAGGAGGCCTTGGAGAGTCCCAAAGACTCATTTCTGGAGTTTGGGGGAGAGAAAGAAAGACTTTTGCTGCTTTCCTTGCTTGTAGCCAAATGCAGAAGAAGAAAGAAGTGGAAAGAAGCAGCCCGGTGGCCAGGCGAGGTGCGTGGGATGGGCAAGTTTCCCCCACTCCACCCTTTCCCCGCTCCCCTCACTACCTCATGTTGTTCGCAATGCAAGCGGCACAAGCCTTATGTTCCCATGGGCCATGTGGGCAGCGCAGCCTTGTGTTCCTGCGCAGCCTGGATTAATTGCTTTTAGGGGTGCTTTGGGGGGTGACATTTCTCTGCAGACCACCAAAATTTTCTCACAGACCACCAGTGATCCCCGGCCCCACTGGTTGGCTGCCACTTGTCTAGATGGCCTCTATCTACTTCATTTGTATTCATAGTTTGATTAAAATAAAACTGTGTGTAATCGGCTAATACCTCTTAATGCTTCTTCATTTGGGGACGGTGCCGAAAACTAAAAATGAGAAGCTCATTCAGTGCCATTTTTCCCCCAAACATGTTGACTTTCTTAAAGAAGGTGACTTGTCTCCGTTCATTTGAGTAGTTTTTGTTTTGTTTTAAGTGCTGTCATCTTTAATTTTCCTTAGGTGCAAAGGGGCATCTCATTATGGCTTCACCAAGGAGAGGAAGAGATGCCCCACAGCTGGATCTCCTGATTTGAATGCTGCTTTAACAGTGTCTGCTCGTGAATCCGATCTCTCAGCTGCTGCCACAATTGCCTTAATGACAGATGAACCAGGGCTCATTAATCCTGCCTTCAATGCCAACTTTGAGGACATCCCACCAGGAACCAATTCCACCAATCTTTATCTAAGCCAGCAACCTAGAAGTAAGAGCCCCAGCAGGGGAGCATCTTGGATGCAGTACAGTGGTGGGATTCGAAAAATTTTACTACCGGTTCTGTGGGCATGACTTGGTGGGTGTGATGTGGCTTGGTGGGCGTGGCAGGGGAAGGATACTGTAAAATCTCCATTCCCTGCCCACTCCTGGGGGAAGGTTATTGCAAAATCCCCTTCCCTCTCTACACTACCAACCTGCTTTCCAGCTCCGTTCTGTGCAGGGCAACCAAAGAAGACCCAGCCAATCAGCTGGGACTTGGGAGACAGAGAAGAGATGAGGGCGGGGCCAGTCAGAGGTGGGATTTGCCGGTTCTCCGAGCTACTCAAAATTTCCGCTACCGGTTCTCCGGAATGAGTCAAAACCTGCTAAATAGCACCTCTGGTGCAGTAGACCTGTTTCTAAATGGCTACATTTTTGTTAAATTTTGTAAGCCAGGAAAGATTCTGTGCTGCTTATGTGCAACTCTATAAATGTGCAAAATGCAGCTTTTCGGAAAGCAAAAATAAAAAATTAGGAGAAGGAAGTAGTTATTCCATGAAGAACAAATATTGGGGGTCAATTCCTTATGTCCATGTACGAAAATTACTTCTGATTTAATTATGAGTTGAGAATGTTTAAGTTTGCAAATACATTATACTATTTTATACATGAAGCAAGATCCAGGGAATGTTGTGTTGGACTAGTAGGCTGTTAGTACTATATTGCTAAAACTGGATTTGTGTGTGTGTGTCTGTGTGTGTGTATGTGTGTGTGTGTGCGTGGAGTGGGATTCAAAATTTTTTACTACCGGTTATGTGGGCGTGGCAGGGGAAGGATACTGCAAAATCTCCATCAGAAGCCCTCCATCAGAAGTCCTCTTTTCTGATGAGAGCAACTTTTGCGTCTCATTTGGAAACCAAGGAGCCATTATCTTGTAAGCAATTGACAAATAAATAAATAAATAAATAAAATAAAATCTCCATTCCCTCCCCACCCCACTAACCTGCTTTCCAGCTCCATTCTCCTGTGCAAGGCAACCACCCAATCAGCTGGGACTCGGGAGGCGGAGAATAGATGGGGGTGGGGCCAGTCAGAGGTGGCATTTGCCAGTTCTCTGAACTACTCAAAATTTCCACTTCCGGTTCTCCAGAACTGGTAAGAACCTGCTGAATACCCACCTCTGCTTCAGATACTTGGCAATTGACCCCTATTTATGATAGTCACATTGTCCTGGGATCACGTGATCCTCTTTTGGGACCTTCTGACAAGCAAAGCCAATGGGACAGCAAGATTCTCTTGACCAACTATATTACTAACTTCACTTAACAACTGTGCCAAGAAAGGTTATAAAATGCGGCAAAACTCACTTTAGAGATATCTTGCTTAACAACAGAAACTTCGGGCTCAATTATCATCATAAGTTGAGGACTTAACCTGTACGCCAAATGGACTCGAACATTAAAAGTACTTTTGAAACTTTGAAAGAATAGGACTCCTCTAACCTTCCAGACAAAGGCTCAGTGGCTAAGAAGCTGAGCTTGTCAATCAGAAAGGTCGGCAGTTCGGCGGTTCGAATCCCTAGCGCCACATCATGGAGTGAGCTCCCGTTCCTTGTCCCAGCTTTTGCCGACCTAGCAGTTCGAAAGCATGTAAAAAGTGCAAGTAGAAAAATAGGGACCCCTTTGGGGGGAAGGGAACAGCCTTTGGCGTTTAGTCATGCCAGCCATATGACCACAGAGACGTCTTTGGACAGTGCTGGCTCTTCGGCTTTGCAATGGAGATGAGCACTGCCCCCTAGAGCCAGAAATGAACTAGCACATGGGGAACCTTTAACCTTTCAGACATTACAAAGAAATTTGCATTTGATTATTTGGTGCCCTCTTCAGTGTCTGCTCTATATGCTTTCCATCTGACATCTAACAATAGAGAATACGTTTTTAATTTATTTAAGCCTAATCACATACTGCTACATCATTCTCTCCAGCTTTATGCACCATCTAAAGTTGGCTTATATTTATGAAGCAATATGAAGCAGTGGTTTAAGAAGTCAGACAGCGTAAAGCCAGATTTAAATTCACCCTCTTCCGTGGGAATTCACTGAGTGATTTTTGGGTTGGTTATTCTCTCTTAGCCCTAATCATTTTTTTCCAAGGCTGTTTTTGAAAATAAAACGAAGGAAAAGTCCTATGAACTTTTGAAGACATGGTGGGACTTAAATAAAACAATGAAAGAAAACGATAAATCACTTGGCAGCTTCTCCTTTTGATAATTGTCCCCGTGGGTCTTAAAATCATGTACTAAGAGGTTACACCCTTTTCCAAATTGATTTGTTGGATATACAAAAGACTGAACAAACTGAAAGTTCGTTCCAAATGCCACTAACAGTTGAAGTTCACACTTTTATTTGAATGTTGTTATTTCTCCAAGCTAAGAATTGCCTTACAAAACATGGAGAAGTACAGAACACAAATCTAAGTTTCTTGAGATTCAAAGTTCACTTTGAAATGCAGACTAAGCAGAATTCTTGAATATCCATAATACTCGTGTATATTATTTAAAGAATGTTGTTGAAAATTGTGGAATTGTTGTGAAGGATAAGGGGCTGTTCTAGTGCACTTGGAGGAAGTATCGTAGCTTTCTGTCAAAGGATCTTTTCTTAATTTAATATATTTTAAATACACATTTGGTAACTGACTGTAGCATACATTCCCATCATTTTATCACTGATGATGGTCAAAATAACATTCTACTATGTCACTGTAAGACATTACTTTTGGAAATTTCCGTGAAATTTATTTACTTATTTATTCATTCATCCAATTCAGTTTCCTCCATGCACTTTTACATAGCATTATCCTTCATTTCTATGACTATGAGAGGGAGATACAATATCCTATAAGACAGATGTGGCTTGGTAATACCTACTAAACAAGTGTGAACAAGTGTGGCAGGGGTAAAATTCAAAAATTTTCCCTACTGGTTCTGTGGGCGTGGCTTGGGGGGCGTGGCTTTGGGGGGACTCAGTCTCTAAAAGGAAGAAGGTGGGCAGGCGTGGGCGGGGCCAACCAATGCAAATCATCCGTACCACCTCTCCGAACCGATTCAAATTGTCCCTACTACCTCTGCCGAGGTAGTACGAGGTGATTGAACTTCACCCCTGAAGTGTGGACTTGAACTCATTTGTTGTCCAAGTCTAATACTCAAGTGTTGGAATTCATTGTTGGAATGTATTTTTATGAAACAATTACAGTAGTATTTAGCCAAAAGATGGCAGTATTTACATGTTTGGATTGATGGTATATATGCTTTATGTTCTTTTGTTCTAAATAGAGTTTCCTGTTTCCTGTTACAGTAAAATAGTTGAGCAGTAAAGCACATGGTGACTGTACTATTTGATCTATGTGGTGCTTTATATAAACAGAATTGCTAACATCAAGCTACTATGTTATGCTGACTTTCCACCAGCTAACATATACGAAGGGTCTTGTGCAATGATGAAATAAGATTTAAGGTTTCCTTGCTTTTAAGTTATCTTCATTTAGCAGCTTTTGGAATAAGTAAGATTTTCCGGAATTCAGCCCAATTCTCTGTCTTCTTCCTCTTCAGCTGCAACTTCGCAATTTGAGCGTTCTACCGTACGAAGCAGGTCTTTTAAAAAGATAAACAGAGCTCTCAATGTCCTTCGAAGGACAAAAAGTGGCAGCACTGTGGCTAACCATGTTGAACGGGAACGAGAAAACATTGAAAATCTGATTGCTTCAGAGGCAGGTAATCATTTTTCCCCCAACTTATATTTAGATTATACTGTAGGGTTTTTAAAAAATAATAATAATAAAGTCTGCCAAGAATCGAGCTTACTGGCTGAATACATATTGGATCCAGCTAGATAATTTTCTGCATGGAGGTACAGAAGTTGTTGCTGTTCCATTCCACTAATTGTTTGTTTCACTTTCCATACTAGCTTAGAAACCTAGAACATCCAGCTAGGCTACATCATTAGAGGGATAGTATCACATGACGTGATAGTGCCGCATCATACTGTACTGGTGAGCTATACTGGGAATGCTGCATTCAGTCCTGGTCACCACAATGCAAAAAAGATGCCGAGACTCTGGAAAGAATACAGAGAAAAGCAACAAAGATGATTAGGGGCCTGGAGGCTAAATTGTGCAATGAATGATTGAGGGAACTAGGTATGTCTAGTCTAATGAAAAGGAAGACTAGGGGTGATATGATAGCAATATTCCAGTACTTTGAGGGGCTATCATGTAGATCA
The DNA here is from genome assembly GCA_023653725.1 of Bungarus multicinctus. Classification (NCBI taxonomy): domain Eukaryota; kingdom Metazoa; phylum Chordata; class Lepidosauria; order Squamata; family Elapidae; genus Bungarus; species Bungarus multicinctus. The sequence continues at coordinate 64,510,510 of CM042849.1, forward strand.
GGGGTCCAAACTTGATAGTTTTAAGACTTGTGGACTTCAACTCCCAGAATTCCTCCTCCAGTCATGTTAGCTCAGGAATTCTGGGAGTTGAAGTCCAAAAGTTTTAAACTTGCCAAGTTTGAAGACCCTTGGTCTGTGGTAAAGTGCCTTCCATATCTAGCTAGCTATCTAGCTTGCTAGCTAACTACCTAGCTAGCTAATTATCTATATATCTATATCATCTCTCTCTCATCTATCTATCTGTCTCTATATCTATCTGTATATCTATCTATATCTCTATCCCTATATATTTATATCTATATATATAACTATATCTATCTATCTATATCTAATCTCTATCTATCTATCTATCTATCTATCTATCTATCTATCTATCTATCTATCTATCTATTTATCTATCTATCTCTATCTCTCTGTCATCTATCTAAAGAATCTGAAAGAATTTAAAGTAGGGGTTTTCAAACTTGACAGCTTTAAGACTAGTGGACTTCAACTCCCAGAATTCCTCCTCCAGTCATGTTAGCTCAGGAATTCTGGGAGTTAAGTCCACAAGTCTTAAACTTGCCAAGCTTGAAAACCATTGACATAGAAGAAGGAGTCAACTTATTCACCAAAGCACCTGAGGACAGGACAAGAAACAGTGGGTGAAAGATTATTAAAGGGAGATCCAACCTACAATTAAGTAGAAATTTCCTGAGAGTGAGTACAGTTAATCAGTGGAACAGCTTTCCTCTGAAAGTTTTGGTGCTGCATCATTGGAAGCTTTTTAACAAGAGATTGGAGAACCATTTGTCTGAAATGGTATAGGGTCTCCTGCTTGGGTGTGGTGGGATTGGACTGGAGGATCTTTGGGTTCCTTCCAACTCTATTATTCTGTTCTGTTATTCTGTTATTCTTTTTATGATTATGTGTATCCATCCCATCAAGCCCAAAGAAAGTTTGGAATGGTATATGACCGTGACAGCGAACCTATGGCACGCACACACTTGTGGCACGCAGAGCCATTTGTACTGGCACGTGAGCCACAGGCAAACTTACCTCACTGCGCATGCGCACGCCTCACCACTGATTTTTTGGGGGTTTCGGTTGGTTTGAGGCCTTTTTCGGATTCCCAGAGCAGGGGTGGGATTCTACCAGTTTGCACCTATTTGCTAGAACTGGTTGTTAACATTCTAAGCAGTTCAGAGAATCGGTTATTAGAAGAAATTACTGGCCTAATCCTGTAAGGAAGGCAGAAAGGAAACATTCTGGTGTTGCTTACAGAAACTGCCTCTCCGTTAACCCTTATTACATTCTTGACAGGACTAGACTTCCTGTCTCAGGAACTTCTCTGGAGTTTCTTTCCCTCCTTTGCTGGTACTTTGCTTGTGTGGAGTGACCATTTAAAGTTACAATGGCACTGAAAAAAGTGACTTATAACCATTTTTCACACTTACAACTGTTGCAGCATCCCCACAGTCATGAGAGGCCAGGCGAGGAGATGCGTGCCTCAATGTGAGTGATGTTCAATTGGCCACACCCAGCCAATAACATGACCACCAAGCCACACCCACCACCTAAGCCATGCCCACAGAACCAGTTGTTAAAAATTTTGAATCCCACCCCATCCCAGAGGCTTGGAAAAAGCCTGAGCAAGGCCTTTCAGGCTGAATTATAGGCCTGTTTCGTCACTTCCGGTATTACAGGAAGTGACGAAACAGGCCTATAATTCGGCCTGAAAGGCCTTGCTCAGGCTTTTTCCAAGGCTCTGGAAGGCCAAAAAAGGCCTCAAACTAGCTGAAAAATCAGCTGAGAGGTGCAGTGCAGGCGCATGTGCAAGGGGCGTGGGGGTGCACACTGCATTCTGGGTGCTGGCACGTGAGTGCGGTCACGCTAGCGAGCTCGTACTTTTTGGCATAGGAGCCCAAAAAGGTTAGGATCTCCTGCCCTGAGCAAGAGCGGAGGCTGATCGGACTAAAAGACCTCCAAGGTCCCTTTCAACCCTATTATTCTATGTTCTATCTTTTCTGATCATCTAAAATCAGTTTGGGTTTTCTACCTTACTATGGCCTTTCTATCAAAATTAAATGCTATGTTCCTCGCTTAGTTTTAACTTCTTTCAAGCAATTGTTGTGATTAACGGGAATTTTATAGAAAAAGATAAAAGAAAGCAGCTCACTGAAAAAAATTCAGAAACAATTTTCCTCCGTGCATTGAGCATTTAGTGAATTTATCCACACATTCACTCTTTGATTGCATTTATGCAAAGCAGGATGTGTGATCTTGATTTACTAACCAAGGCCCATGAGAGCTTGGTGCTGCATTCATGGACAAACTTGCACATGTGCTGAGACATTGGGCAAACAAGTTAGTTAATCAAAGGAAAGCCAGACTTTTCTTCACATCCACACATTTTGAATGCTCAGCTCCTCAAATGCAGGATACACGTGGCCCATCTGCTTTGAAGACTCAATGGCAGATCAAAACCATTATAGCTGTGCTGTTTGCACAATCTACGGTTTTCCAGAGAGAACTCCTGTTGAGCTAGACTTTAGAAAGAATAATACTTAAATAGGGTCCAAATATCTTTTGGCTGTCAGCTGTTATCATCTACTTTCTGGAGTCATCTGCACTCATTATGATCTATATTCATTTAATCTTGTCAAGATTCAGGAGTAGGCTGTTTCTAAAATTATACTTCCTACTTCATGTTTTCACTGAGGTCAGCTGCAGTTCAAATGTTTAACTGCGGTATTATTTTAACTTTCCTTTTGGTAGTTGTCAGCCTAGTTCCAATTTATGTGTAGACATACATCATCAGACACTATACATGTATGCAAAGTGTAGAAATCCTTTTTATTGAGGTCTGTGTAGAAAGCCAAAACCACCAAGGAACCAAATTTCTAACCCCCATATCAGACCAGCTACAGCTACAGCTACACTAAAGACTATTGTTTATTTATCAAGATAGCCCTGTTCAGTTATTTTAAATAAATTGGAAGCCATCTGTTCATATTGAGTGCAGTTGGAAATGAGCAAAGTAGACCTAACACTTCAGAGTCATGTTTGCATCCATTGCATAGCAAGATAATGTTCTTCGTTACCAACAGTTGCTCTTTACATAGTAGTAGTACAAAGTAAGGAGTAGTACCAAGAAAGTATTACTAGCACTCTTTTAACCCACTCTCTCTGATTGCAAGTAGATTGTTGCTGGGTTTAAGAAAAGTCCATTTGAAGTGAGAGAAATTTCTGATAACTTCATGGATGTATCATGTAGATTTTGGCTGCAGCTTCCACTGTCATCTTCTCAGAAGTCATCTTCAGCTTCTCATTCTAGACAGTATCAAAACTTTAGATTCAATTAATTCTGTTGTCTCACACAAGAACTAAAAAGGCCCAACTCTGCATACCTTTTTCAAGATGAAAACTCAGTAGATACCTACTTGGCCCTTACTGATTTTATGATGAGTAAATATAATTACATTTATTTTGCAAAAATACAATCCTCTCTGTTCCATATTGAACTTTGGCCTGGCTTCATTGTCTCCTCCGATGTCATATGAAACTCCATGTATTCCTGATTAATTAGGAAAGGCTGGTCTATTGATAGGAGTCATATTTTGACCCTATTGTAACTAACAGTGGTTTAGCATATTAATAAACAATGGTTTATTAATATTTCCCAGCAATTTCTTTCACCCAAAACCCAGAACCCAATTAAGTCCAGCCAAAAACAGACCAAGGCTAGTCCAGAGAGCAATGGCCAATGAGTCCACAAGGCACTTGAAAGTTTCCCAAACCAATATATGGACATTCTCAATCATCCAGGTCATGGCTGTCCCAAACTTGCTTTTTCAGGAGGCAACTGGACTTCCTTCTTTTTTTTTCTTTCGAAGACGTTTCGCTTCTCATCCAAGAAGCTTCTTCAGCTCTGACTGAACAGTGGGGAATGGAAGGATTTATATTCCTTGCAGACAGCTGGTGACCCTGAGGACACAGATAAGCCTCCAACTGGCCTCAACAACTCTGTAAAAGGACGCAAATGATCAGCTGTCTGCAAGGACTATAAATCCTTCCGTTCCCCACTATCCTGTCAGAGCTGAAGGAGCTTCTTGGATGAGAAGGGAAACGTCTTCAAAGGGAGAAAAAAAAAACAAGAGAGTCCAGTTGTCTCCTGAAAAAGCAAGTTTGGGTTTCCCAAACAAGATCAACCCACCAGACAAAATTAAACCCACAACACAAGAGGGCTCACGAGGCAAGAAAAGTCCAAAGTTCACAAGACACGATCCAAGTCAAGGAGATCCATCCAAAGCATGGCAAGGATCACAACGACCAGGAAAAACACAGGTAGGGAATAAATAGGTGTGTCCAGCATCTGTCTGCTGTTCTAAAGAGCCAGCTTCTGGCACAGCCCATCAAGGAGGACGAGGCTTCCTCCTCGCGAGCAATCTGGCGGACCTGCTCTGCTCCTGCCTTTTCTCTGCCCTACGTGTTCTTGGATCAAGTGCAGAAGGCAGTTCCTCTGTCTCATCCCTGACCGGCTGCAGCTGCGTGCTTTCCACACCTGAAGCCTTTGGGCTATCTTGCCTCAGCTGTATTTCAGCCAAAATCAGTCTCCAGTGGTTGCTTGGAGCCATTGACCAACTCCCCTCCAGACATGCCTGAAAATGGTTCACCCCTTTCCAAACTGACAACTGGAGAGATATCTGGGGAAGTGTCCAGGAGACTTATCATACCTATTTATTTCTATTTAGCGTACGGCATACAATGTCAGGGAAATTTACACATGCTAGACACAATACAGTCTAAATTGCCAGTTCGTTCTGTTTGGCGCTTGCACAACTATCCTTGGTTCCAAACCAAGAGAATTTTGGAAAGAAAATTATGTAAAGGGATTTAAGACTCTTGTCTGTCTGACCACAGTCATTTTCCAAAAGCTGAATGGAATGGGGACTAAATCACAGAGAGGAGAGTAACAGACAAATCGAATCTGAAAAATGAGCCAGATTACATTGGGGTGTGTGAAGAAAATAGTTCAGATAAAGTTACCTCAATACATTTCTTTGGCCAGTAGAAGTCCCCTGCAACATCCTTCTTGATCACACAGCCAGAGTGGAGCACATGCAGCCTGTTTTGTGCTTCTTGGTGCACGCACACCAAGAATGCACACAGATACAACATGAAGGAAGACCCAGAACAGATGTACACAATATTGCTCACATTATCCCAATTAGACCATCTCACACACAAATGCTTAGAGACAATACCCAGATGTGGAAATGTTGAGTAGTTCGGAGAACCGGCAAATCTCATGTCTAAGATTGATTGGCCCCACTCCCATCTATATTCTCCGCCTCCCGCGTCCCAGCTGATTGGTTGGGTCTTCTTTTGCTGCCCTGCACAGGAGAACGGAGCTGAAAAGCAGGTTAGTGGGGTTGGTAAGGAATGGAGATATTACGGTATCCTTCCCTTGCCACGCCCACCAAGCCATGCCACACCCACCAAGCCATGCCCATAGAACCAGTAGTAAAATTTTTGAATCCCACCACTGGAAAGTACCCATATATTTCTAGAGATTCGTTACATTGATTTATGATTTAGAACAGGGCTGTCAAACTCAAGGCCCTGTGGGATGCTTAAATCTCGATCCTGGGGCCATTCTGGAAGCAGTGAAGGACCAACCTGCAGTGCCTCTGCCAGAAAAAATTGAGCTTGGGAGGGCTTCATGTGGCTTTCTCTGGGCTCTGTTTTCAACCACAATGGCCTGCAACCCTCTGCCAGCAAAAATGGACTTCTCGGGCTCCATTTTCACTGGCAAAGGGCTGCAGGAGGAAGTTGTGGCCAAAAGTAGAGTCTGGGTGGCAGTGGTGGGATTCAAAAATTTTTACTACCAGTTCTGTGGGCGTGGCTTGGTGGGTGTGGCAAGGGAAGGATACTGTGAAATTCCCATTCCCTCCCCACCCTACTAACCTGCTTTCCAGCTTCGTTCTCCTGTGCAGGGCAACCAAAGAAGACCCAGCCAATCAGCTGGGACTCGGGAGGCGGAGAATAGATGGGGGTGGAGCCAGTCAGAGGCGGTATTTGCCGGTTCTCCGAACTACTCAAAATGTCCGCTACTGGTTCTCCAGAACTGGTCAGAACCTACTGGATACCACCTCTGCCGGATGGGCCATGCATGGCCTTCCTGGGCTCCATTTTGTCTGGCAGAGGCTGCAGGAGGCCGTTGCAGCCGAAAATGGAGCCTCGCTGAGTGACGTCGAGCTGACCATGCCCACCTCAGCCACACCCGAGGTCAAACACAATCGTGATGCGGCCCTCAATGAAATCGAGTTTGACACCCCTTATCTAGAAAGAAATGCCTACAGCTCCTATGGCCCCTGTTGGTAAAGTGTTTTGAGAAGAATTCCAGAAGCCATGCCCTATGAAGGCTTTTCCTGCCTTGTTATGTACCCCACATGAATTCTTTCAGATAATAATTTGGTGATGGATATTTCAAACCAACAAGTCAGTGATAATTTCCCCGCGGGAGCTAGTCTAAATCCACTGGGGTAGACAGATTGAGCTGAGCAGTTGTCCCAGTGAAAACAAGAATGAATTGAGAATAGCCCTGTAGTAACTCTTCATCAACAATTTTTTTTCTTCTATAAATGGTCTCCTACAATCACCGAGGCATCACATTTATTTCATTGGAACTGTAACAATTTCTTTTTTTAAACAAACAGGTAGTAAGAATACGTGAATGAGGAGTGTGTACTAAAAAGGATGATGAAAAACAAGAATCAAAATTTGAACAAACCTGATGGTTTGTTTCAGGGACTTGTCAAAGTACAGGTCCCTAGACAAGGCCTGGCAGTTTTAAATTCTGAATAGGGTTTGCAATTTGCTATCCTAATATGGCAAAACTCTGCAAACAGGCAAGGCAGATGAGTTGGTGATAAGAATATAAATACCTAGATGTGGCCACATGACATGAACTACTTTTCCCAGGATACCTTAACTACATTTACCATGATGCATTCCCTTAAGGGGACAGCTCCCAATTCCTAACTAACTATCCCAATTCCCATTAACTATAACTGGCTGGACAGCACACTAGCCGTACATATCAGACGAAAGAGTTGATGCTGAATGTACATGATAACTTTGAGCTTCAGCAAAAAGCCACTGGGCATCTCTATTCCTTTTAATAAGTACCAGATCTCTCAAAGTCTAACTCTTAACAACTGTGGAAGTGCGTCACATTTTGTGTTCTTGCGTTACAAATTTTTTTAAAAAAAGAACAAACCCCACTCATTTCAAAACCCCAACCCTTTTCTGCCTTTTGTTTCAGCCTCTCCAAGGTTATATCATCTCATTCCAGATGGTGAAATTACCAGCCTTAAGATCAACCGCAGGAATCCCCACGAAGCTCTTGCCATTCGAGTCGTGGGGGGCAGCGAAACGCCTTTGATTCACATCATCGTTCAACACATCTATCGAGACGGCATTGTTTTCCAAGATGGGAGGTTACTTCCGGGAGATATGATCCTGAAGGTAAAAGTTCACATAATGTTCTGACCAAGGCTTCCCAGATTGTAATTAAGCACACGCTTAGTTAAAACAACTCTTGCTTTATTTCAAGGCTGGGAATTATGTTCATTCCCAGCCTGTAATGAGCCCCAAACAGTCCCTCGAGATAAGCACCCACCTTTCTCTCCTTTGAATTGCTGCCAACAACAAAATGAACTATAAATAACCAACTGAAGTACAAAGTCCATACAGAGTTTCAAGGATTAATCCGAACAGAGTGAACGACTTTGCTTCCTGCAAAGGTTTCTTTACCTGTAATGACCCGGGGCGTGGCACAAAGGCAACTCAGTCACATAAGTAAGAAAAGTCCCTTTAATACTTCCGACTTTGCCCCCAATTTTCAGTTACCTTTGGCTGGAGAAAAAACTCTCCCAGGAACAGTTTTTAAGTTAAAAAAATTCAGTCCGAAAACAAAGTACATATAAACTGTAAATAAAAATCCACACAAACCACGGTGCAGCAATTAACTGGACAGGGCAGGAGAAGGAATTGCAGACTTCAAAGGCCAACAAAACACACACAGTTGGGAAGATGCCAGGAACCCAGATAAGCCTCGACAATAACAGATAACTCACGATTTGCTTCCAACAAGTTTCTGTGCACAGCTTCCCTTTTTAAACACTATGTTCCCAGCTGCAGCTAATGAAGGGAATCAGGGCCCTTTCCTCCCTGGTAAGCCACACAACTCACATTGCTCCCTTCTCTCTTCCTCCCTGCGTGTCCTAGGATGAAGAGGGGGTGGGCCTGGATCTTCCTCTGAATTCCCTCTGCCTTGCTCTACCTCTCCTCTGCTCTGCCCAGCCAGACTGTGCCCTTCCCCAGTTTCTTCCACAGCCAACGCAGCCACACTCCCATTCCTTGTACTTAGCCTCCCGCTTCGAATCAGATTCTGACAAGGGCATGACATTACCTTTGCACCTCCTTTATACTTTATGGGAGGGGCAATCATCTCCAAGCCTTACTCCCAGTTCGCCCCTTTTGTCTTAGCTGCTCTTGCCTTCTGGCAGCTCTGCACACATGCACACTGGGAACAGGCTCCCCTTGCTCCTCTGCCTCGCTGCTGCCAGACTCCCGAGGCTCCGGAGTCATCACCCCACTCCCAGATAGTCCTGGCCCCACCTCTGCATCGGATGCAGGACTCTTGTCCAAGTCCTCCCCAGACTCCCGGACTGGTCCTCATTCTTCCCCACTGTCCAATTCTGCTGCCGTCTGCACCGGGTGCCGGCAAACCACAACACATAAGTAGGTAGGAAGTCAAGGGGCTTGAAGAGCTGTAGGCCCAGCTTTCAAGAAGGGTTTCTAATCTGAGGCCAGGTTTGGAAGCAGAGGTGGGATGCACATACTTTAATAACCGGTTCGCCGAAAATGTGAGCGCACGCGCGTACACGTCCCCTTCACAATACAGCTGCAAAACCAAGGGCATTTCCTGCACGTGGCAGCCAGGGTGCGTAGATCGGGTGAGGTGCAGAAAGCAGCTAGGCTGTGAGGGTGAGGCGCGCGAGCAAAATGGTGACATATATACGATAAGATAGCACCTCGGCAGGTGGGTGGGCCTAACCAGTGGTCGTAACTACCAGTACGGGTGAGCCGGTCCGAATCGGCAGCAGCCCATCAGTGCTTGGAAAACAACGGAAGCTTTAAAAGTGCTAAAATGGAAAGCATGCCATTCTTTTTCTACAAAGTCCTCAATTGTACGACCACAATGGAGCTCAGCATTTAGGTTGTTAAGCGAGACATTTGTGAAGCGAGTTTTGTTCCATTTGACCGTCCTTCCCAGCCACAGTTGTTAAGGGAATCATTGCAGTTATTTTTAAGTTCGTAACCCGGTCGTTAAGCAGCTTCCCCATTGAGTTGGCCCTGTCAGAATGTGGCAAAAGGGGAATGACACGACCTTGGGATCCACAGCGACGGCCATAAGTATGAACCAGCTGCCAGGCATCTGAATTTTGATCACGTGAGTATAGGGAGGCTGCAAAGGTCTGTGGAAAATGGTCATAACTTACCTTTTTCAGTGTCGTCGTAACTTTGAACGGTCACTAAATGAACGGTTGTAAACTGAGAACTACCTGTATACTAAACACCCCACCCTTGATTTTGGAAACAGTAATTGCTTATTGTCACTCTTGCCTCAGTTCCCTTCAGATTGGAAAGTGGCCCACATGGAGTTACGACCTTTTGCAGCATCCCCATGGTCACGTGATCAAAATTCAGATGCTTGGCAACTGACTCGTGCTTATGACCATTGCAGTGTCCCAAGGTCACGGGATCCCCTTTTACGACCTTCTGACACGCCAAGTCAATGGGGAAACCAGATTCTCTTAACAACCGGGTTACTTAACTTACCAACTTAACAACTGCGTCAAGAAAGGTCGTAACATGGGGCAAAACTCACTTAACAAATGTCTCACTTAATAACAGAAATTTTGGACTCAATTGTTGAGGACTACCTGTACAGAAGAATAAACCCATTTTCTAGCACTGAAACATGAACACATTTCTTTAGGAAACACTCCATCTATCTCTGCCTCCAAAATTATTACTGAAATTTCTTTACATCTTTTTTTTTTTCTGTAATTGCAGAGTAAAATAACTTTAGTTGCTGGGGAAAAGTTATGTTTGACAGAACCCTTCTCAGAGAGTTAATTGCTATACCATGAAAGTGTACCACTAGATCTTTTATTTATTTATTTTTCTTAGTAGCGTTGGAAGCACTAGCAGAGGTAGGGGCAAATATCCTAGCAAAACATATGAAAACAGCTTAAACAAATCTTGGGTATGAAATGTTTTGGTTGGGAGCCATTTCAACGGTACGTGACTTCCCGAACATTTAAACCCAAGACCTTCTGCAAGGTAACACCCAGACACTCAAGTATCAGCTCAATGAGATGTCCTGCCTGGAAACCACAAGAAGCACTCAAGAGTGATTTTCATTTAAATTTAGAAGGCTGGTAAGCAGTTCCCATTTTAATCCAAATAACATTGAGTTGAGCGATTACATATGGATAGATATAGATCAGTGGTGGTGAACCTTTTCATCACTGCATGCCAAAAGGGGTGGGATGCTACCAGTTCCTGCCCGGTTCTATACAACTGGTAGCTCTGAAGAGCAGCAAACACCGAACCGGTTCTGTATTTGCTGCTGTTTGGCCCACCCACCTGCCCAGGCTCTTACCTGTCCTTTATTTCCTGCTTTTTCTACCTCAGCTGCTTTGCACGGCACAGCTGAGGTTGAAAAAGCAGGGAAAAAGAGGCTTTTCAAACGCTGCGCACCTGCATGCAGCGCTTTTGAGCTGTCCAGGCGGCACAGCCTAAGGTTGTGTTACATGCGCGCACAGCATGCGTCAGGCGCAAAACGTAGTTACCAAACCGGTAGTAACACCAGTTGAATCCCATCCCTGATGCACACGCGCACACGCACACCTGCACCCATAATGCAATGTGTGCGTGACACCCCGTGCCCCCTTGCGGATGCATGCATATGTCCCCTCTGTGCTCCACCCACAGACATGCACGGCAGATACCCAACAATCAGCTGACTGGCGGAGGCACACACATGCTCAGTGGTTCTGTTCCTGGCGACAACTCACATGCCAGCAGAAATGGCTCTGAGTGCCACTTCCAGCATGTGTGCCATAGGTTTGCCATCACACGTATAGATTCTAGAGAAGAAATGGGACATAAAACAACGTTCCTGCAGACCGGCAGTAAATGCAGAGTATGATAAGCGAGGAACTGCTGGATTAGTCTAAGGAAAGTAAAAATTGTATAAAGGTTTGATTTTTCTTACAGAGTTGTCAAAATCTGAAATATCTTACCCAATTCACTTGTCTCAGCCACTAACTTCCCCAGTTTTAATTTTAACTTAACCTCCATGTATCTTACCCCATGTTTATGAGAGGTCCCTAAGGAAGCATGCATCACTGCACTAACATGCCTATCATCTCTGTCACATTTTAATACTTAATATTTAAAAATGCTAATATTTTTCTCCTTTGAATTTGTCATTCTTGTTTGACGAGTAAACAAATAAAATAAACAGCCTTCCTAATCAGCAAGACAGGAAGAAAATTGTGAGGAGGAGTGTTTAAGGGAGGATGCATTGTGATGGAAGCTATCACTGCTACAAGAAGTCATCACACAACAGTGGTTGTGTGTAGATCAGCCTCAGTTAGATACAGTGGTGGTATTCAACCGGTTTGGCCTGGTTCGAGTGAACTGGAAGTAAAAAAAACAGCTACTGGTTCGGCTGAACTGGTATTTGTTTTTTTTCCTCCTGACGATCAGCTGTTTCGATGATCAGCTGTGCCGCGATCCTCCTTGCTGTCTTAATGCTTTGCCCAGGAGGTTTCCCTGAGGCCCAGGAGGCAAAAAAAAAAAAAAATCCAGAGCGCGGGGGGGAGGGGGTGCTGCAAAAGAAGAAGAAGCCACGCCCACCCAGTCGCATGGCCATGCCCACCTAGCCACTCCTGCAGAACTGGTAGTAAAAATATTTGCATCCCACTCGTGATTAGAGGTGACTGACCTCCAGTTCTGTCTTCTAGGTCAACGGCATAGATATTAGAAACGTGCCTCACGGCTATGCCTTGTTCGTCCTGAGGCAACCTTGTCAAGTTCTCCGTCTCACTGTGCTCAGAGAGCAAAGGTACCAGTGTGGGAATGCTGGACTTTTTCCTGAAGTTCCTTGCCACAGGGATGAGAATTTGCACATTATTCTGAACAAAAGCAACCCAGAGCAACAGCTGGGCATCAAGTTGATCCGTAAGGCCAACCAAGATGGAGTTTTTGTGTTCAACCTGCTGGAAGGAGGCCTTGCAGCCCGTGAGGGGGAACTTCGAATGAACGATAAGGTTTTAGCCATTAACGGGCACGATTTACAGCACGGAAGTCCAGAATGTGCAGCCCAATTAATACAGGTAGGTTGAAAGACCTTCCTCAGAACAGCTCTGAGAAATGGGGTTAATGCATGTTTGAGACAAAGAATGCAAACCACCCATGTCTGCAGGGAAAAGTGGGGGGAAATCCTTCTTCTTTTTATTGCCACAAATTTATATTTATGCATTCAGACGACATTTTCTTAAATAGGCTTTAAAATCAATCACAGCCGTTTCGTGAATGTGTCTGAAAATTGGAAATTTGCTTATGCAACCAGTTAACTGGGGGAGGGGGACTTCTCTCTGTGTCCCAATATGCAGGCTAGTAAGAAGCAGGTTCACTTCAGCATTTCCAGGCAAACCAGGAGACAGACCCCAGATATCTTGCAGGAAACTGGCTGGGATTGCCACGGTAGCCATCTGCCCTTCCTTGTTGACAAGGTGAGCCATGCACTCCTCCTCCTCCTCCTCCTTATGGTTCATATCATGAAAGATATTTTATTTTATTTATTTATTTGATTTATTGCTTACAAAATAATAGGAATAAGTATAAACATGAGTAAGAATACAGGTAATAGCTTAGAATAGAATAGAATAGAATAGAATAGAATAGAATAGAATAGAATAGAATAGAATAGAATAGAATAGAATAGTATTCTTTATTGGCCAACTGTGATTGGACACACAAGGAATTTGTGTTGGTGCAAACTCTCTCGATGTACATAAAAGAAAAGACACATTCATCAAGAGTTAAGAATCATCAGGTACAACACTTAATAATAGTCATAGGGTACAATAAGCAGTCAAATCATACTAGGAAACAGTCAAACAATAGAATAGAATAGAATAGAATAGAATAGAATAATAGAATAGAATTCTTTATTGGCCAACTGTGATTGGACACACAAGGAATTTGTCTTGGTGTACATCAAAGAAAAAATACATTTATCAAGAGTCAAGAATTATAAGGTACAACACTTAATGATAGTCATAGGGTACAATAAACAGTCAAATCATACTAGGAAACAGTCAATATAAATCATAAGGATACAAGCGACAAAGTTATAGTCATACAGTCATAAGTGGGAGGGGTGAGTGATAAGGAGTGATGAGAAGGTTAATAGTAATAGTAATGCAGACTTTATAAATAGTTGGACAGTGTTGAGGGAAATATTTGTTTAGCAAAGTAAATGGGAACAATAGGACAGGGATGGTAGGCACGATGGTGAACTTATGCATGCCCCTTACAGACCTCTTAGGAATTGGGTGGGTTCAATAGTGGATAGTTTGAGGTTAAAGGAGTGGGGGTTAGAGGATGTAACAACAGAGCCAGGTAGTGCATTCCAGGCATTGACCACTCTGTTGCTGAAGTCATACTTTCTGCAAGTTTGGAGTAATAAAATGAGTAACAAAAAGTAATAAAATGGGTTCTGATGAGGTCTGACTAACATATTAATGTCTCTAATTATCACCTCTGGAAAGCATTGTCTGAAACAATGCATTTTAGGTTTGTGGTTGTTTATATACCTTGAGGAAGTATTGTTGATTTCTGAATGAGGAGAAGGAAGAGCACAGCAGATGAGAAAGCAGAGATGAAGAAAAAGGAAAAGGAAATTGTTCTATTTCCCCCATTTTTATAGCATCTAAAGGATGCCCTGTATCAACAGAAGCATGAAAAACTCAAATTCTTTAGTGTCCCTGTTACAGTCCCTATTTTGGGATTCTAAATAATAATTCCAGTTAAACAACACCAGAGTTGGATCTTATACAGTTCCCAGTGCTAAATTCATTCTGGTATTTTAAGTGTGACAAATTGGGATGAGGTTGCAGTAGTAATCCAACTTGTATAAGGTTTCCTTGTCTTGTCTTCCCATTTTCCCTTTCAACAACGGAACATTTGACACCTGCTATTATCTTTTCTTAACATAAAATCACTTTAAAACAAGATGTGGCATTATATCTCTTAGATAAACTTTAACTCTCAGTTTAGAGTTAAACATCTCTTTCTCTCTCCACCCATCCACCTATCTATCTATCTATCTATCTATCTATCTATCTATCTACTATCTATCTATCTATCTATCTATCTATCTATCTATCTATCTATCTATCTATCTTGTTCATAGTTAAATATTTCTCAGAACCTGTTAATAGCTTAAAAACATAAAGCCCAATCCGCATATTAAAAAGCTGCAGAAAATTCCATCAACTCAGATTTTAAATATTCAGTATATCAGAAGTACAAGGCAGAATACAGATGAATAAACCAGGAAGTGTTGGAGGTTTTAGCTTTTTGGCATGTCTTGCATACAAATTTTGCATACTGTAGAGATAATGCCTACAAACATAAATAAAAGCACTAGACAACTACTAAACAAATAGATGAATGAAGCTGAAAAGGGCTTCTAAAGTTGCCTCAAAATTTTTACCCAGCTCTCTGCTCTCTAGTGCATATTTTCTTATTCCTGTCGGACTCATTTATGCATGAAATTATTTCCTTTACACTATTGCAAGAACAAAATCTCTGTCTGTCCTTTTAAAAATTGCTTGAGTGTGTGTTCCTTTGAAGAGGCTTATTTCACAGTTGTTATGCAATAGATGTTATCTCAATTGTATAGAGTTTTGGAGATACTTTAGTGTCCAAATCAAATTGCTGCCCTATATACTTAGGGATTTTACACCTGTGTGAGAGAAGCAAAAAGCAATTGCTTGCACAATCATCCAGGTTCTTTACAGGCTGTTATCATGTTTAAATATTTCCACTCTGTAGGATAATTTGATTTTAAATGTCCCCCTTTTCCCCCACCCCCTTTCTTACTTTGAGAGTCAACTCTCTGATGAGAAATTTCTAGAACACAGATGTAAATGTGGGGCCAATATTGCTTTCAAGTTTCTAGATGTCCAGTGCCAAGAATAAGCTTCAGCCTTCAACATCATTTGTTATTATAAAGTGGTTCAGCTGTCCCTTTTGGCGGTGAGAACCCATGACATCCTGCCTCTATGAGGAAAGAGCTTGGCTATGAAGCCAGTGACAATTGTAAACATTGGCTTGTCCAGCACCAAAGATCAGGGAAGCTGGGAGACATTCCAGAGGTGGTTTTCAGCAGGTTCTGACCAGTTCTGGAGCAGCAGACATTTTGAGTAGTTCAGAGAATCGGCAAATGCCACCTCTGACTGGCCCCGCCCCATCTATTCTCCGCCTCCCGAGTCCCAGCTGATTGGCTGGGTCTTCTTTAGTTGCCCTCCAGAACGGAGCTGAAAAGCAGGTTAGTGGGGTGGGGGGGAGACTCTCTGTCTCTCTCTTTCCCCCCTCTCTCCCTCACTCCCTCTCTCTCCCTTGCTCCCTCTCTCTCACCCTCCCTTTCTCCCTCACTCTTTTTCTCTCTGTGTGTGTCTCTCTCCCTCTCTCTCCCTCACTCCCTCTCTCTCTCTCCCTCACTCTCTTTCTCTCTCTGTCTCTCAATAAAACCAATATACCCCTTCAGAAAATTTCATGAAGCTAGGATCTCTGTAACTGCCGAAATACATTGGATATCTTTCTAAAGATTCAAAATACCTTTTTGCAAGGGAAAAATTTAAAAAATCTAGAGTTTCAGACATTTAGCTTCTGGCAAAAGAAAAGCCCGAGTCCTCTTGGATTCTTATATATCCCAGATCCTTGTGGAACAGGCGTGGTCAAGGTGTTTGCAAGGTGTGGTCAAAACAAGTCAAGATGGTAGTCGCATCAGCACAGTCAAATCCATGCCTGTCCTGTATGTTACACGTAAAACACCAGCAGCGTTTTGACTGCGCTATTGTGACCAACCATCCTGGCGTTTTTCACTACACCCTGCAGATGCTCCCTGTTGAGGAAGGATTCTGTGCCCCCTTTTTTTATAAGCCAGGAATCCATTCCTTTACCTCCTTAGCAATAAAATAATCTTCGTTTTCTATTTTTGTGGAAAAACAATTCTCGCTGGCAAGTGTGCTGGTTTGAAAGGAAATGTCTTTTTTTGCAAGTCAGCGAACTTTTGAACCTAAGCATGCAAATTCTATTTCCTCTGTCTCACTATTCTTAAAAAATCCTACCACGAAGAAGATGAAGCTGTTGATCTATTCAAGACTGATTTGCTGTCACCAACTTCATTTTGTTAGGAGGAAAATACCGATTTCTCCCTAGGTCATGAGCAAAACCTTTTAGAAGTTTCTCTTAAAAGCTACGTCAGGAACAATTTCTCATTTAGGTTGCAATAAATGCCAAGCAATCATAAAGGCTCAAAAGGAATTGCTGGTGAATGGGTTTCCTTCTTTCCTTTTAGATATAAAATAACATTTAAGCAGGGAATGAAGGGAAAATGGGAGAGAGTGGAAGAAATTGAAGTGTATCCTGTACTTAGTCTTATTACTGATAACCAAGGCCTTTAGTTACAAGGAAATGATCTTTACGCTGATATTTTTAAAAGAATCAATTCCATCTAGGCTTATAACATTAGTGTGGGGGCTCCATGAATAGGGAGATTCCAATAGATTGCCTCCTGTTAGGTAAATATTGGCAGAAATTTAGTTTAACAGGTTGATGGCTGTCTGGGAGGCTGATGGCTGCCTTTGAACATTGCAAGATAGATGATAGGGCAGAGCTCTGGGCCCTGAGGGATGCCCCCCTCTCCCTCAGGTGGCCTCCAAGGCTCTCTAAGACCTTTTGTGATGAGGGATCCTGGGATCCGGAGCGATGGTGGGGCCGAAGAAACCGGAGGAAGTGTTGTAAATCTGGGATTAAATTTTTAATGGGATTTTTTAAGGGGTTGGAAGGATCCAGGGCGGGCGGGGGAGACAGCCCGCATGGAATTGGGGGCAGCCGGGCCGGCACGCGCGCCTGGGGGGCCTCGGGGGTTCCTGTGTCGGGGTGGCAGACAGGGGGGGGGCAGCGGGGGGCCAATTTTATTAGCACGGTGACTGGGAGAGGTAGATATAGCTGGGGGTAGAGGGCCATATCCGGTAAGGGGATCGCGCTCCCGATGTTTGCAAGCGGTAGCGCACTCCGACCCTCCTTACCCATCCTGCAGCCCTGGTTGTCCGGAATCTCAGGCCCTGAATACCCGGCTGTTGTTGTGCAATGCCAGGTCCGTGGTTAATAAGGCTCCCCTGATCCATGATCTGGTTCAGGAGGAGGCCGCGGACCTGGTAGGTGTCACCGAAACCTGGCTGGGCCCAGAGGGCGGTGTCCCTCTGGTTGAGATGTGCCCACCAGGTTTCCTTGCATTTCACCAGCCTAGGGCTCAGGGAAGGGGTGGTGGGGTAGCGGTGCTTATAAAGGAAGTCCTCTGTCCTAGGGAGGCCACTGTCCCTCAGACAGCTGGCTGTGAATCTCTATTTGTGAAGTGGGGGCAAGGGGTACAGATGAGTCTTTTGATGGCGTACCTGGCTCCCTGCCACGTCTCATCGGCCCTACCCGGACTCCTAGAGGTAATAGCCGAGCTGGCGGTTGAGACCCCTAGGCTTTTGGTCATGGGGGATTTCAACCTGCCATCGCTCGGTGAAACCTCGGGGTTGGTCCGGGAGTTCTTGGCTTCCATGATGGCCATGGACCTGACCCAGTTAGTTTCTGCCCCCACTCACATAGGAGGACACATGCTGGACCTGATTTTTGTCTCTGGGCAGTGGTTGAATGACTGTAATTGGGGGGATTTAGTTATTACACCCTTGTCATGGACAGATCATTCCCTCCTTAGGCTGGATTTCTGTTCCGCTACCCCTCACCGCAGGGAGGCGGAGCCACTTAGATGGTTCCGCCCCAGGCGCCTAATGGACCCGGAGCGGTTCCAGAGGGAGCTTGGGCCATTTCCTGAATCTCTGGCTCTCAGCTCGCCTGGAGACCTGGTGGCCACCTGGGATGGGTTGGCCGCCGGGGCTCTAGAGCGAGTTGTGCCTCTGCGACCTCTGACCCGGCACAGATCCCATTTGGCTCCGTGGTATACGGAGGAGCTACAGGAGATGAAGTGCCGGAAAAGACGTCTAGAGGGCATTTGGAGGGCGAGCCGTTCTGAGTCTGACCGAACACAGGTGAGATCTCATATTAAGACTTACCTTGTGGCGATAGGGGCGGCGAAATCTTCGTATTTCTCCGCCCTTATTGCATCAGCAGAAAATCGGCCTGCCGCCCTGTTTAGAGTGACCCGCTTTCTACTTGAACCGAGAGCGCGGGATGACCTCTTGCAGGGTAGGGCGGAGGAGTTTTCCCGATTTCTGCATGATAAAATCGCTCAGATTGGGAGGGGCTCGACTCCAATTGGGTGGTCCCGGGGGAGGTGTCCGGGGCAGGTCTTGGGAGTGTTATCTGGGGGGAGTTCGATCCTGTGACCGCCGAGGGTGTGGACAGGTTGCTGGGGGGTCTGAATGCCACCACCTGTTTATTGGACCCGTGCCCTTCCTGGCTGGTTTCGGCCGCCAGGGAGACGACACGAGGCTGGCTCCAGGGGATTGTCAACGCTTCCTTGAGAGAGGGGGTGCTCCCTACCGCCTTGAAGGCGGCGGTGGTGCGCCCCCTCCTCAAGAAGCCTTCCCTGGACCCAGCTATTTTAAACAACTATCGTCCAGTCTCCAACCTTCCCTTCGTGGCGAAGGTTGTTGAGAGTGTGGTGGCACGTCAGCTCCCCCGGTACCTGGAGGAAGCTACTTACCTCGATCCGTTCCAATCGGGCTTCAGGCCTGGACATAGCACTGAGACGGCATTGGTCGCGTTGGTTGATGATCTCTGGAGGGCTCGTGACAGAGGGTTCTCCTCTGTCCTGGTCCTATTAGATCTCTCGGCGGCTTTTGATACTATCGACCATAGTATCTTATTGCGACGGTTGGGGGGGTTGGGGATTGGTGGAACCGTCCTTCGATGGTTCTCCTCCTTCCTCTCTGACCGTTCGCAATTCGTGTTGGCGGGGGGGGAGAGGTCCACCTCTAGGCCCCTGGTTTGTGGGGTGCCTCAGGGGTCGGTCCTCTCTCCCCTCCTGTTCAACATTTACATGAAGCCGCTGGGCGAGATCATCCGTGGTCTTGGAGTGAGGTGTCATCTGTATGCAGATGACACCCAGCTGTACATCTCCACTCCGGACCACCCCAACGATGCTGTGGGGGCTATGTCTAGGTGCCTGGAGGCCGTGCGGGACTGGATGGGCGGGAACAGGCTTCGGCTCAACCCATCCAAGACCGAGTGGCTGTGGTTTCCGGCGCCCCGATATAGCCAGCTGACACCTTCGCTGGCTATTGGGGGGGAAGTTCTGCCCCCCACAGAGAGGGCTCGCAACCTGGGTGTCCTCCTGGATGTACGGCTGTCACTTGAACATCACTTTGCGGCCGTCTCCAGGGGGGCGTTTCATCAGATCCGTCGGATCTACCGGTTGTGGCCCTTCCTGGATCGGGACGCCTTGCGCACAGTCACTCAGGCCCTTGTCACCTCTCGTCTGGACTATTGTAATGCCCTCTACATGGGGCTCCCTGCGGGGAGCATCCGGAGACTCCAGTTGGTGCAAAATGCAGCCGCGCGGGTGATCATGGGGGCGTCACGTAGCGCCCATGTGACGCCTCTCCTGCGCGAGCTGCATTGGTTGCCGGTGGCTCTCCGGGTTCGCTTCAAGGTTCTAGTTTTGACCTTTAGGGCGACCCATGGCATGGGACCAGGTTACCTTCAGGACCGCATTCTGCCAACGTTCTCCAACAGGCCGGTGCGTTCCCACAGGGAGGGTCTGCTCCGGGTGCCGTCGGCCGCTATGTGTCGTCTGGCGGCGCCAAGGAGTAGGGCCTTCTCTGTGGGTGCCCCCGCCCTCTGGAATATTCTGCCACCGGAACTTCGTACCGGCACGGACCTGAGGGCCTTCAGGCGCGCGTTGAAGACCTGGCTCTTTGAGCAGGCCGGCCTGGGCTGAGAAAATGATTTTAAATTTGGTCTCCATTTTTAATTCTAAATTGGGTTTTAAGGGTGGGGGGGGGGTTCTTAGTCTTATTACGCAGCCGATTTAAATTTAATATTTTTTAACTTTTGTATTTTCTGTGGGGTTTTTAGATGTGCTGTTCACCGCCCTGAGTCCCTTGGGAGAAGGGCGGTATATAAATGGAATTAATAAATAAATAATAATAAATAAATAAATAGATGATAAATGATAGATAGATAGATAGATAGATAGATAGATAGATATTGCAATAAATGTATGTATGTATTTATATGTATGTGTATGTGTTTATATATACACACACACACACATGCACACGCATTTTGCAATATTTATCATATTGGTATATCTATCTGTCTGTCTCTCTCTATCCATTCCTCATCTATTTTGCAATGTTCAAAGAGACAGACCTTAGTGCTGAGGAACACAAAATTCCTCTAGTTGTGACGGAATAGCTTCAGATAATTAAAACTCTGTATTCACTGGTGGGATTCAAATAATGTAACAACCACTTCTCCCCCCTAATGATCTCTTCCAACAACCAGTTCATCAAACTGCCCAGAAAATTAACGAGTGCTCCCGAAGTGATGCGAACTGGCTGGATCCCACCACTGGGGATAGTGAAGGAAAGTGAGTTAAGAATGCGTACAATGGAACAAGAAATGAATGAATGATAAACTGGTCCCATTTATGAGCCATGGTGGCGCAGTGGTTAGAGTGCGGTACTGCAGGCTACTTCTGCTGATTGCCAGCTGCTGCAATTTGGCAGATCAAATCTCACCAGGCTCATGGTTGACTCAGCCTTCCCTTCTTCCGAGGTGGGTAAAATGAAGACCCAAATTGTTGGGAGCAAGAGGTTGACTCTATAAACCACTTAGAGAGGGCTGTAAAGCACTGCAAAGTGGTATATAAGTCTTTGCCCAGTGACTGAATGTATGTTTGCTCTTTGTCCTTTGCAGAGTGTCCTCCATGCAGTTACCTGTCATGAAAAAGTGGTCATTGTCCGAAAGGATAATTCGGAGTCTCTGGGAATGACGGTGGCAGGAGGATTATCTTCTCACAGAGAATGGAATCTACCTATTTATGTTTTAAGTGTTGAACCAGGTGGAGTCATCAGCAGAGATGGCCGAATAAAGACAGGTGATTGCATATCAGTTCAGAGTACACTTCTAGCTCAGCTCAAAGCAACTTCATTTTTCAGTCTTTTTTATGTAAATTTTTAAAATGTATTTAGCTGGAACAACTTTTAGTTAGTTTAGTTTAGTTTAATTTAGTTGTTTAGTGTCATTGCACCTCGTACAACGCAATTAAATGGCACCTTCAGTGTACATTATACATAAGAAAACTATAAAAATAAAACAAAAACACACAACTTTTACATTCTATACATTGAATTGAAAACCCCTGATATTGCATTAATATTGCACTATTCAGTAGAATTCAACAGAGCTACTGCCCTGGGATAGAAGCTGTTTTTCAGCCTATTTGTCCTTGTTTTTATTATCCTGTACCGTCTGCCAGATGGTAATAGTTCAAAAAAAGGGTTCCCAGGATGAGATGGATCTTTGAGAATGTTTTGAACTTTCTTAAGGCAGCGGGAGCTATAAAGCTCTTCCAAAGAGGAATCCAATGATTCTCTGGGCAATGATGTTAACCCTCTGGAGTGCTGTCCCATCTGCCCCTGTGCAATTGGCAAATTCTACACAGAAAGTTAAAATACTCTCTACGGTGCAGCGGTAGAAGGTCACCAGCAGTTTTCCATTCAGTTGTTGTTTTCTGAGAAGTCTCAGGTAGTATAATCTCTGCTGGGCCCTTTTGGCCAGGGCTACATTTTATGTTGGCTTCTTCTATCATTAGTGTACTGTTGAATCTTGGGGAGGTTAAATTAGACTAGATTGGATCACTGTAACACATTAAAATAACAGTGTTGCAAGGGTCCTTGGAGGTCTTCTAGTCTAATCCCTGGTTCAAACAGAAGTCCATATACCATTCCGGACAAATGGTTGTCTAATGTCTTCTTGAAATCCTCCAGTGATGGAGTACCCATGATCTCTGGAGGCAAGCCATTCCACTGATAGATTGTTCTCACAGTCAGGAAATTTCTCCCTATTTCTAGGTTGGATCTCTTTAATGATCTTCTACCTGTTACTTCTTGTCCTACACTTAAGTATTTTGGAGAATAGGTCACCCTCTTCTTCTCTGTGAGTACTTCTTCTCAAGTGCTGGAAGATAGTTTGCATCTAATCCTTCTCTTTGATAGGCCACACATGCTTAACCATTCGTTGTAGGGTTTAGCCTTCAGATAAGTTGCTTTGTTGCTCTTCTTTGCATTAATTTTGAGGGCCTCAACATTTTTCTTTTGTATCATGGTGACCAGAACAGGATGTAGTATTCCAAGTGTGGCCTCACTACTACAGTATTGTTCTGACCAAGGCTTCCTGAGACCATAATTAAGCACACGCTTAGTCAAAATCATTCTTGTTTTATTTCAACGCTGGGAATTATGTTCGTTCCCATCCCGTAATGAGTCCCAAACAGTTCCTTGAGATAAGCACCCACCTTTCTCTCCTTTGAATTGCTGCCAACTATTAAAGTGCCAAATTAACTTGGGGGGAAACAACCGAAGTACAAAGTCCACACAGAGCTTCAAGGTTTAATCCGAACAGAATGAATGACTTTGCTTCCTGCAAAGGTTTCTCTACCTTTGCACCTCCTTTATACCTTATGGGAAGGGCAATCACCTCCAAACCTTACTCCCGAGTCGCCCCTTTTGTCTCAGCTGCTCTTGCCTTCTGGCAGTTCTGTGCACATGTGCACTGGGAACAGGCTCCTCTTGTTCCTCTTCCTTGCTGCTGCCAGACTCTGGAGGCTCCAGAGTCAACACCCCACTCCCAGATGCTCCTGGCCCCATCTCTGCATCAGACGCAGGACCCTTGTCCAAGTCCTCCCCAGACTCCCAGACTGGTCCCTGTTCTTCCTCACTGTCCGATTCTGCTGCTGTCTGCACAGGCTGCCAGCGAACCGCAACAAGTATAAAGTGGGACTATCATTTGTCATGATCTTGATGCTTTCCCACTGTTGATGCATCCTAGGGCTGCATTGACTTTTTTGGCAGCTACAGCACATAATGGTGTTATACTTAAGTAATGGTCTACTCAGACATCTAGATCTCTCTCACAGTTGATTTAAGTAATGTTATGCCTGTGCATTTGATTTTTCTTGCCTCAGTGGTTTTCTCACCACTGAACTGTGTCTTGTTGGGCTCAATGCTCAAGTCTGCCAAGAGCCTTTTGAATCTTGATGCTACCTTCCAGTGTTGGCAATTCACCCCCATCTTGGTGTCATCTGCAAATCTGATGAGTTCCCCTTTGCTGTGAAACTGAAACTCTTCTCCTCTGCTTGTGTTTTGCATTTGGAACAGATTTCTTTTCAGGTGGGGTGAGGAAATAGAACTCCTTAGCATCAGAGCTTGTTAATAATAATATACGAAATACTCTAAATGCTCTGATGGTCATTTCGAAAAATCCTTTCTTAGTGAGCACCTAGAAGCCAAGAGGAACATACGTGCCAAATTTCAAGTTTGTAGGCTTTACCATTCTGGAGATTTTGTGATGATGCGCGAGTGGTATTTCGCTTTTATATAGATAGATGAGGCTCCTGAAACACTAATCTCCACTCACTCCCATCTACTTCTGACATAACTTTATGGCATTGTTTTCAGTGAAGATTTTAATTTTCCTAAAGATCCAGGTTTTTTTCCCATGGGAAAAGGGAAAATGAGTCACGGTATGTATAGTGATTGGAGTTTTGGATTAGATCCATGGAGACCCCTTCAATTCCCCATTCGGCTATAAAACTAATTGGGAATTAACAGTCATATGCTATCTCTCAGCCTGATCTTACCTCAAATAACAGCTATAAAAAATTACCAAATGCTGCATTTTTATACTTCGGAACCAAGAGGCAGATCCATTGAACTTAAGTGAATTTAATTTTGAATGGTGCCCTATATTCTGCTGTTAATTAAAAAAATAACATCTGATCTTCCTATCAGTTTTTAGCTTAATTTTTTTACACTGATGTCCACGTATGTTGTCCAGTTCGGCATTACCTATTCCCAAGTGGGAGTCACCATCTAAAATGGCTGGAGGATAAATTGAGAACAGAGAAGAAATTACTTTATAATTTGTTCCAGATGCCACAAGTATCTGTAAAAACCTAGCACTTTTTTTTTCCAGGGTTCTTCCTATATTTAAACTTGTTTTCAGTGCTTCCAAATGTTAGCTTTGCACACATCAATCTTGTGACAGCATGCTATGATTACTTTAAAAGGAGGGTGGCTTTAATATGCACGATATGTCATTCCCTCATCTATAGCCATATCTTAATCTTTAAATCCAGGATTGTGCGTACTACAATTTTGAACCACAATTAATAATGATTAAATTCAAACCTTTGAATACCCACTAAAAGATGTTGATTTCTCTTTCATCTTAAATGTATGCAAGATGAATGCATGATTATATACCAGTTGGTTCATACTTACAATCTAACATTCTTACTCATAACAATATTGTTCTACTTTTTTATTTTTTATTTATTTATTTATTTTGTCAAGTGATTATAAGATAACAGGTATAAGTATAAGCATGATTATGAATACATGAAATGGATACAAATAAAAAAAGAAACCATAGGACAGGGACGGTAGGCACGCTGGTGCGCTTATGCACACCCCCTACAGACCTCTTAGGAAAGGGGTGAGGTCAATAGTAGACAGTTTAAGGTTAAAGCTTTTGGGGTTTGGGGAAGAAACCACAGTCAGGTAGAGTATTCCAGACATTGACCACTCTGTTGCTGAAGTTGTATTTCCTGCAATCAAGTTTGGTGCTGTTTACCTTGAGTTTGTATCTATTGTGTGCTCTTGTATTGTTATGGTTGAAGCTGAAATATTCATTGACAGGTAGGACATTGCAATGTATAATTTTATGTACTATACTTAGATCAGACCGAAGGCATCGTAGTTCTAGGTTGTCTAGGTCTAGAATTTCAAGTCCGGTGGCATAAGCTATTCTGCAACGAGTATAGGAATGAAGAACTCTTCTTGTGAAATATTTCTGGACTTTCTCAACTGTGTTAATATCAGATATGTAATGTGGGTTCCAGACGAATTGAACTGTATTCAAATATTGGTCTAGCAAAAGTTTTGTATGCTCTAGTTAGTAGTGTGATATTACCTGAAAAAAAGCTGTGCAGGATTAGGTTAACAACCCTTAATGCCTTTTTGGCTATATAGTTATAGAGGGCTCTAGCACTTAGATCATTAGAGATGAGTACCCCAAGGTCCTTTACAGAGTTTGGATACTCTAGTCAAGCATTAGACCTCTTAAATATATAAGGAGCCAAACCCTTATATAAGGATACAATAAATCATATAAACAAACAAACAAATAAATAAATGTCAATTATTTGTTTAATGGATATCAGATGCCAACCGTAGAGTTCTTAATTATTGTAAATGAACAGCGTATGGAGTTTAGTGAACATACTAGACATAATAGCTTTATATAGTTGAATTTTTTTGCAGATTAGTTGGATTTGTACATTAACAGTTTCCAAGAACATAGCAATCTAGAATTAGTCATGATGATTCTAATAATGAATCATAGTAATATTTTAAAAAACACCAAAACAGACAAACCAACAATGTTCACAAATACTTATTTTCCATTTTTCTTGACATTCATCTCTGTGTGCACACTTATGCATATTCTGTTGCAATATTCACAGGACCACAGATGTATTGTCATTCATTCCAAACACTACACACACATCTCCCTTAGCCTTTGCCCCCCAAAAATTATTTTCATTTTGTAAAGGGTTGACTAAAACCCACAGTTTAAAAAAATGTCCAAAACTAAGTTTCTGGAACTTTCTGTTCTGGAAACTAAATGTTGATCCTAAATACATTTGCAACAGCTCTAATAGTGTAACTTAAAAATCTTAAGCTCTTTGATGACAATATTGTTCTAAAAATGGACTTCAAGGCAGAGTACATAGAAAACACAAATAAAACATACACTAATATTAATATGTGGGACTAGGCTCTCCATTAAAAATGTATGTGAAATCAACGATCATATCCAATTCATAAAAGCACCTCCAAAGCACCCAAAGGAAGGACAAGAAGCAATGGATGGAAACTAATCAAGGAGAGAAGCAACCTAGAACTAAGGAGAAATTTCCTGACAGTCAGAACAGTCATCGGTGGAACAACTTGCCTCCAAAAGTTGTGGGTGATCCAACACTGGAAGATTTTAAAAAGATGTCGGATAACCATTTGTCTGAAGTGGTGTAGGGTTTCCTGCCTAGGCTGGGGGTTGGACTAGAAGACCTCCAACTCTGTTATTCTATTCTAATTCTAATTCTAATTCTAATTCTAATTCTGTTCTGTTCTGTTTATTCTATTCTATTTCCTTTCCTGTTCTGTTCTACTTCCTATTCTGTTCTGTTCTATTCTATTTCCTGTTCTGTTCTATTCTATTTCCTATTCTATTTCCTATGCTATTCTATTCTATTCCATTCCATTCCCTTCCCTACCGCACCCTACTCTATTCTATTCTATT
Organism: Bungarus multicinctus; assembly: GCA_023653725.1. Lineage (NCBI taxonomy): Eukaryota > Metazoa > Chordata > Lepidosauria > Squamata > Elapidae > Bungarus > Bungarus multicinctus. Next base: position 64,537,471 of record CM042849.1, read on the forward strand.
TCCAATTCTGTTCTATTCTATTCTATTTCCAATTCTGTTCTATTCTATTCTATTTCCAATTCTGTTCTATTCTATTCTATTTCCAATTCTGTTCTATTCTATTCTATTTCCAATTCTGTTCTATTCTATTCTATTTCCTATTCTGTTCTATTCTATTCTATTTCCAATTCTGTTCTATTCTATTCTATTTCCTATTCTGTTCTATTCTATTCTATTTCCTAGTCTGTTCTGTTCTGTTCTGTTCTGTTCTGTTCTGTTATATTCTATTCTATTCTATTCTATTCTATAAACAGCCTAAGTTTGGTCCCACTCAGAGTGGTGAGCATAGCTTTGAATGAAAACCATTCCCACTGTTTTGCTTTTCGTGTCCATTAGGAGATATCCTGCTCAACGTGAATGGAATTGATCTGACGGGTGTCAGCCGCGGAGAGGCAGTAGCCCACCTGAAAAATGTCTCCTCATCGGTTGTGTTCAAAGCACTAGAACTGAAAGCCTGTGAGACCACAGAAAGAGAAAACGGGGACCTGTTGCCCGATGCCAACTTGAACCCCTCCAGTCAGAGTGAGTGGTCTCCTTCCTGGGTGATGTGGCTTGAATTACCAAGGTGAGTTGAAGCCAAGAAAGTTTGATGACTTACGTGAGGCTTACGTGACTCTTGCTCTGCTTAATGCATGGCACATGTACTTTAATTAAATCCAGGCTATTCTGCCTTCCCCATGCTGTATCTGTCGTAGATGTAGGCCTAGCCATTATACAGGTTACACATTATGCATTACAGGTAGTCCTCAGCGTACGACCACAATGGAGCCCAACATTTCTGTCGCTAAGCGAGACAGTTGTTAAGGGAATTCTCCCCCATTTTATGACTTCCTTTGCCACCGTTGTCTATGGAGATTTTCAGTCATCCAGGTCATGGTTGTCCGAAAGGTGGTTTTTTCCAAGAGGCAACTGGACTTCCTTGGTTTTTCTTTGAAGACATTTCGCTTCTCATCCAAGAAGCTTCTTAGCTCTGACTTGGTGGTGTGGAATGGAAGGATTTATATTCCTTGCAAACAGCTGGTCATTTACATTCTTTTAAAGAGTCGTTGAGGCCACCTGGAGGTTCCTCTGAGTCCACAAGGTCACTTGAGTAGTGCAAATGGGTGTGGAGCCTTCTGGGAACTGTTGAAAGGACTGCGTTGTAGACTGGACATAGACAATGTCGTATCCTTCCCCCTCTGTTGAGAAAGAGTTGTAACTTTGACATAGATAGCCTCTTTGATCCCTCTTTCAAAACAGCGGTCCTCACTGTCCAAAATGTAGACATAGAATGCAAATGACCAGCTGTCTGCAAGGGGTATATTCCATTCCCCACCATCCAGTCAGAGCTGAAGAAGTGTGATGACCCAGGGTTGGATACAAAAGCAACAAAGTCACAAAAACAGGTGAAATCCCTTTAATTCCTTCAACTTGGCTTCAAAGGTCCAATTATCATTGACTGGAGAAAAAACGCCCCCACAAACAGTTGTGAAAAGGAAGAACTTCCATTCAAATTCAAAATACATATAAATTATAAATAGAAAAAACAACACAAACCACACTGAAGAATTAATGAGACTAGGCAGGATAAGGGCTTGAAGATGTCCACAGTTATCGAAATACACCCACTGGGAAGGATGCCAGAACTCAGATAAGAACTGAAAGACTACAATTATTTCATGCTTTGCTTCCAGCACTGGCCCATGTGCAGTTTGTCCTATTAAACAGTCCTCACAGCTGCAGCCCATGAAAGGGATCAAGGCCCTTTCCTCCCCTGTAGACCACACCATTTTCGTTTCTCCCTTATCCACTCTTCCCTGCGTGCCCTAGGATGAAGAGGGGATGGGCCTGGGTCTTCCTCTGAATGCCCAGCCAGCCTGTGCCCTTCCCCGGTTTCCTCCACACCCTCCGGAGCCACACTCCCACTCCCTGTCGACTGTTCCTCCTCATCCTCGGAGTCAGATTCTAACAGGGGCATGTTCAAGAAGCTTCTTGGATGAGAAGCAAAACGTCTTCAAAGAAAAACCAGAAAGTCCAGTTACCTCTTGAAAAAAAAGCACTTTTGAGTCTAACTTTTGTTAAGTGAATCACTGCAGTTGTTAAGTTACTAACACCGTTGTTAAGCAAATCTGGCTTCCCCATTTGCTTTGCTTGCCAGAAAGTCACAATGTCAGGTTTCCAAGTGATTGAAATCCATTTAAAAGGAAAAGAACAAAGTCCATGTTCCAAAACTATTTCTTTTATTTAGGAAAGCATCAAACTGGCAAAGTCTGTGGCACCACCCAGAATTACACCACATAATATTGGAAATTAGAAACAACCCCCAAAAGTGACATTCCCCAATAGAAGTAAATCAGTGTTGCCTGGTATCATCAATCTCCACCTCCAGGTCTCAGCAGGGTCAGCTTCTGTTCCCACAGGAAGAAGAATCACCTAGCCTAAACAACTCTCTCTATCTCCACTCCTCCCACCTTTGGAATGTGGCAAGCCCAACCCCCCCCTCGCCCCCCCCCATAACCAGCAAAGAGAAAGAAAGGAAAGGAATATATAATAAAGGCTAAATAAAATGGTACACATGTGTCAATTTCAGGCTTGACACAATGTCAATAGAGGACCCTAACTTTATTGGCAGTTTCAATGTACGCTAATCGGCATACATTAAAATAAAATTTCATAATCAGTTGCTAAATGTCTGGATTTTGACCATGTTTTCCACGACGTTGGTTTGGAAAACGGCCATAAATTGCTTTTTTTCAGTGCCGTTCTAACTTGAAATGGTCACTAAACTGTTGTAAGTCGGGGAGTGCCTGTACAGTCCTGCATGGATAGCCAGCTTTAGGATTGGACCACCCTGTGTCTTTGCACAACATCCATACAAGCTTGCAGATTTCACAAGCACCATATGTCAGTTCTAAGGTTGTATTAAACTGTTTGTCTTCGCCCAGATGTTCAAAAACTCTGTACGCAGCGATGGTGACATTGCCCAAACCGCTTTACCATTCACCCTCAGCCAACCTTAAAAATTGTTCTAACAGTCTAGAAACAGCTGTGTTATATTTTTGTACGAAAAAAGGAAAAGAAAAAAAAAACACCAAATAAAACAAAACCACGAAGTACATAGCTTGTTACCCACTCACAAAATGCATTTCAATGTCTTCTTGGGATATGATTTCTACTTCATTACAACATTTGTATCAACCTGAATTTGTTTTTTTTTAAATGAGGTACTGCCAGGATGACACACTATTAAATTTACCCTCAAGCTGAACTTCAGCAGCCCATAAAATAAGGCAAATCAATTTCACAAGAGTCTCTTCACAGATTTGCCACACAAATCTTCTGTTTTATTCAGTCTGGTTCATATCTATCTAAATGTATAATATTATACTGGAAAGCAAGTGTTTGTGGTTTTTGTTTCAGTTACATGCATGCAAGGGTTATTTTTAAGCCATTTTGGGGGGGAACATTGAATCTCCTCAGAGATATTTCAAGTATTCCTCTAAAAGCATCAGAATTGGTAAACAGGCAGATATTTTTTTAAAAAAGAAAAGCTGTTCTTTATGAGAAGTTACAAGGTTTGGTTGGTGTGTCCTACCTAGATGAATCTTCAATTCACCTCAGGAAACCTAATTTGTTTTAAAAGAGGGCAAGGAAGCTCATGGAGAATAGAGTTGTCAATGACTTTACCTATAGCGGTATGATACCTGTAAATTGTTTCTCACATTGTACATATTTTAATCCCTGTTCCAGGGGATGAAATAGAAGGATTGAGTAGCACTTATGTTGTTTGGGGGCTTGTACAAAGGGCAAAAAAGCCTCCAACATAGATCAACTCTTAATAACAGAATAACAGAGTTGGAAGGAGATTTTCTAGTCTAGTCCCAACTCCTTACTCAGGCAGGAAATCCTATACCAGTGGTGGTTAACCTTTTTGGGCTCCTGTGCCCAAAATTACATGTGCATGCGCGCACATGTACTCAGTGCTAGCACCCAGAAGGTAAAGCACGCACCACCAGACCCCTGTGCCTGCATGCGCTATCCTCCCCCCCATGCCACCCCCTTACCTGCACTGCGCCTCACAGCTGATTTTTCCAGTATTACAGGAAGTGACGAAACGGGCCTATTATTTGTCCTGAAAAGCCTTGTAGAGGCTTTTTTCAAGCCTCTGGGAGGCCGAAAAAGGCCTCAAACCAGCCGAAAAATCAGCTGTGAGGCGCATGCATGCGCAGTGATGTAGGTTTGCCTGCAGCTCGCATGCCGGCACAAATGGCTCTGTGTGCCACAGGTTCGCCATCACGGCCCTATACCATTTCCGACAAATCGTTATCCAATCTCTTCTTTAAAACTTTGTTGGATCATCCACAACTTCTGGAGGCAAGTTGTTCCACTGATTAATTATTCTAATTGTCAGGAAATTTCTCCTAGGTCACTCCTCTCCTGGATTAGTTTCCAACCATTGTCTATGGAGATTCTCAGACATGTAAAATTAAATCATAATTGTCCAAAAGGTGCTTTTTCCCTGAATTTCCTCAGCTGAAGAAGCTTCCTGGATGAGAAGCAAAATGTCTTCAAAGAGAAACCAGGCAGTTTAGTTGCCTCTGGAAAAAGCACTTTTGGGATTTCATCCATTGAAGTTTTTAAGAAGAGATTGGATAACCATTTCTCTGAAGTGGTGTAGGGTTTCCTGCCTAAGCAGGGGGTTGGACTAGAAGACCTTCAAGGTCCCTTCCAACTCTGTTATTCTACTCTACTCTACTCTACTCTACTCTTGTCCTGCCTTCAGGTGCTTTGCCTCTTCTTTGTGGCAACCTCTAAGATATTGGAACACAGCTATTATGTCTTTCTTTTCATTAAACTAGATCTTGATCTGATTCAGCAGTTCTATCTCTTCAAAACGAAATCCAGTAAGGTTTGCTTGTATTTTGCAATAACGTTTTTACTCCCCATTGCTTCATCAAAGCCATCCTATGATTCTGTGGCATATATTATGTAAAGTTCTGTTGGAAGAAATATCCTTCTGGGTTCAGTTCCAAGTGGGGAAAAAGTCAGTGGAAACATGGAGGCTGTTTGGAAAGATGGTTTAATGGTGGACAGGACCACATGGCTTGGAGCTCCAAAGTGAAAAGGATGATCACATGCTTCAAAGTGAAAAGAGAAAGAAAAGGGCCAAGATGCTAAGAGACCCTTATATACCCTCTGTTGGGCCCCACTTTAGTGTTTCCTGTTCCCGTGCAAGAAATGTATCCCATTGGCTGTCAGATTCCCAGGGGCGGGGTCTTAGCAAACTTTGTAGGCGTTATCTGGACCACATGCCTTCACCTGAATGTTGGCTGATACAATCTTCCCAGCCCAGATGGTGAGATGGGTAGAGGCCTTTATTATGTAGAATACTTTGGCCTAGAACTTAATGGCCCATTAGCAAAGGTGTGGGGGGTGAGTTTCTGCCTCTCTGAAGTGAGTTTCTGCTTCTGAGTTTCTATTCTTTTTAGGGGAAATATTCTGCCTTTTTAATATTTCCCAGGATATTTCTATTTTCTAAGAGAGGGGTGGGTGCTAACTTCATACAGTTCAATAGCTAATCAGTTGATAGAGAACATTTGAAAATATGCTTGTGAAGTTGTTGTAATATATATTGTGATTAAATGATGAAGATACATTGAGGTAGGCCTCCAGTGACATAATAATGCCCCTAGACTGATATCAGGATTCCCTCGCATTTATAGATAAGAATTGTTAGAGTTTTACAGTTCTACATATAGTCGGCTACAACTAATGGAGTAAAATCCACAGGGATTCCTTTATCTTTTACCTACTTCTACATTCCATGCTACTTTATGAAGCCCATCAACTATCAGCCTGAACTATGGATCGAATTTATCTTATTTATTTTCCCTATTAAACTACTGGCTTATAAACAAGAGGTTTATACCAGCGCTGAGAATTAAAATGGACCGGGTAGAACTGAGGAAACAAAGAAGCCTAAATTTAAGGAGAAGTGAGTATTGTAAATAAAAGTAAATTCTTAAGAGAGAGCTGGAGATGGGAAAAGAAACAAAATGTGAAAACCAAAAAAAAAAAAAAACAGTGAAGGGTCAAGAAAGAAAGGAAAAAAGAAATACTGATGAGATTTTAAGCAGAGGCAGATCTGGAGAATTATATGTATATGTCCAACAAGTCAACAGAAGCTGGGGTCAACTCCGCGGAGACTTAATTTGTAGATTCTGTAAATACTTATTCAGAGTTTTTGCAGCGTTAATTCAGTGCCAGAAAAATAAACACAGATGGCTGATGCTTCATTTAACGTCTTTATAAACATAATAAGTAAATTTTACAAACCAGTTGTCGATTTCTCCAACATGGAGCAAACGCAGACAGAAACATGTTCCAAGTAACTTCAGTAGCACACAGAAACAGACATCAGTTTCACTTTACTTCTGCAGGCAAGCAGAGGAGAGAAGCAGTTTCATTTTCAACAGATAGACTCAGAGCTCACATAGTTGCAGAGCTTAATATAGAGCCACGCCTAGGCTAATTCTAGTTTCAGTTTCCAAAACAGTCCTCGTTGGCTGACTTAGTTGCTATGCCTATTCATTGGCTGACCTTGTTACCAAGCTCTATTCCAGTTCATGAATATACTCTGACAATACTTAAGAAGGGGTCTTGGATAGAAGGATTGGAGAGAAAGAGGCAAACCCAGAATACAGAGCCCCCCAAAGAAGTATTAACATACCAGTGTAGAGGCTTATAATAGTGTGGAGTGCAAATGGATAACTCATGGCCTTTTAATTGTTAGCAAGCTTACCTTTAATCAATGATTGAACACTTGTTGGATGCTGTAACTAAAGTTTCACAAGTTCCTCACTCCCAAATGCAGATGACTGTACATGTTAGGGGACACCCAAGCTTAGCCAAGATCAGATTAAATAGTTTAAATGCTGGCTTAAAATTGTAAACGCAAAGGTCCTTAGCATACAGACAGGAAATATGGTAATGCTCAATATTATCTTCATTTTATAATAAAGAAATAACATTACCTTATTGTTTTCTGGACAGTTTTAACAGTGGCATGATCTTTAGCAAAAGCATGGCAAAATCGCTTTCATTATTTCTGCCTTATCTGGAGTAGGCCTTATTCACTGGAGGGAATTGTTCGAAAGAGGGCAACTTATTATTTTGCACAGAATTTTGGAAAGGGGTGTGGGGGGAGGGTGCTTTAATTCCCCTATTCTCAAAGAAAGATTTTGCTTTCTTAACACCAGCCACAATTTTTACTGGGGCTCCTTCTTCCATGCCAAGCTATACATGTACTGGTTTGTCCATCCTTCCTCTCTCTCTATGCCCTCTTTTACTGAAGGAAAATTACCCACCAAGTCAGCAGGTTTGGAAACAGGAAATTCATTGTAATCATATCTCCAGCTGTAGCACCACTCAGAGAAAGGAACTACAGAGTATATGAAAACCAAGGGGAATTAGTATGCTGTGCTAGTGTGTTTGGTCTTCAAAAATTCAGATTAAAGAGGAAAGAGGCAAAAGCTGATTATAATTGACAGGAACAGAGGTGTATTTCTTATTAGTCCTTGCTTATTTGACTAGGCACTCAGAATTCAGTATTTGGATTTACTTGCTCGACAAAACAGATTGTCACGTACTTCAATCTTGCCCTGTGAGTTGTGCTGACGGCCTTATTTTTTCCGTTCTTGCTTTTCTGAGTTTTGCGTGCCACATCTGGAAGCCCTTTAAGCAGGTCTTTTCGCCAGAATATGCATCACATTAATACACATTAACTCATTTCCCCTTTGTCTAAGAATGTAACCTCTTAGGAGCAGAGTTCCTATTCTGTGCTTAGGAAGGGCAACTGACCATCCAGTCAAAGCTGAAGAGAGGTTAAATAGGCCTTAAGGATATTTTCTTTTCTTTTTTTTCTTTTGTTATTGAAACTGTCTTGGGAGAAATAAGGGATCTTATTAACTGTGTATCTCAGGCTGGAAATCTTTTGTGAATTATTTAACCTGGGTTAATTGTCATTCCAAAAGCACCTTCAAACACAAGGGCACTTTGCAAATCAATACAAAAAAAGAGAAAGATTTGCAATACAGGTAGTTCTCCACTTACAATAGTTCATTTAATGACTGTTCAAAGTTACAGCAGCACTGAAAACTGTTCAAAGTTACAGCAGCACTGATTTATGACCATTTCCCCCACAGTTACAACCATGGTAGCATCCCCATGGTCACATGATCAAAATCCAGCCATTTAGCAAGTTACCCATATTTATAATGTCGTTGCAGTGTCCCAGGATCATATAATCCCCTCTTGCAACCTTCTGATCAGCAAAGTCAATGGGGAAACCACCTTAACAACTTTGTTATGAACTAAGCAACTGCAAGTGATTCACTTAATAACTCTAGCAAGCAAGGTTGTAAAACGGGACAAAATTCACTTAATATATGTCTCTCTCAGCAACAGAAATTTTGGGCCCAGTTGTGTTCATCAGGCGAGAGGATAGAGGGGTGGAGAAGGCAACTTAGAAGAAAAAAGAAAGGGCCTGTTGCTTCTCCTGTAGCTAGAAGGAGAAGACCTATGAGGGAGCAGCAATATCACTGGAATTTCATCCATGATTTGATTTGATATACAGTCATCTGGAGGTTGATACAGAAAGGCTATTCCTTCATTCAAATTCAAGTCTGCCCTGCCACTAAACAATTGTGAAAGAGAAATTTCACAAGAATTACCCCGGCAATTCCTCCTGCCTTTCTGATCCATCTGGAAATTAGCAATAGCAATAGCACTTAGATTCACATACTGCTTCACAGTGCTTTTACAGCCCTCTCTAAGCGGTTTACAGAGTCCGCCTATCGCTCGCCAACAATCTGGCTCCTCATTTTACTGACCTCAGAAGGACGGAAGGCTGAGTCAACCTTGAGCTGGTCAGAATCGAACTGCCAAACTTCAGGCAGCCGGCAGCCAGGACAATTCGCCTGCGATACCGCATTCCAACCACTGCGCCACCACAGCTGGAATTGGGCTGGAAGTAGTGATTATGAACAAGAGCTAATGCTGTTGGCATAGATCACACATTTGCTAGATGATGTTTATTTCAATTTGCCCTTTCTAAACACACTTTTTCCCCCCGAAGTTTAAAATTCCAATGGAAGGGGGCGGGGGAAATCATTAACACTCCCCTCTCCCATGTTCTTTATAAAATTATAAATTAAGCAAAAATCATCAAAATGAAAGGAACTCACAAATATTACCAACAAAAGAACAAGCAGTGCTTTGGTGTTTGTCAAAAGATATGTTTTCCCTATTAACATTGTAGGAACTATTATCAATGAGGGGTCCTTAATGCTTTCTGAGCCTGCTTGTTTTCTTGCAGACGTTTCATTACCCTAACTAGGTACATCACCAGTGCTAGTCACATCATCTGGACTAGCACGGATGATGTTACCTAGTTAAGGTAATGAAACATCTGTGTTCTGACCTAGGCTTCCCCAAAAAGCACTAAGCAGACTCTTTGTCCTGGCACAACCCCTTTTATTAAATGAAGGCGAATTTCTTGCATTTACCTTCAGCCAAAGGCCTGGCCAACAGTCTTTCAGGGGTCTTAATTAGGAGCACAGACCTTATCTAGCCTGGAGAGCTGCCAAATAAATATTTTCAAACACAGTGCTGACAAGGAAGGACTCGGCACAGAGGCTCTGAGATGCACAGACAGATCTTCACACGGCTGCAAAAGCCCCCTCTCCTTTTATGCCTCTTTTAATGTCTATGGGAGGGGCCATTCACTGTCTACCTGTGGCCTTACTCCCACGTTGACCCTTAGTTCGTAATTGTTCTTTTCTTTTGGCAGCTCGGCGCATGCGCAGGCTGGGAACCGGCTCCAGCTGCTCCTCCTCCTCACTGCTGTCCGACTCTGAAGGTGGCTGATAACTGCCAGCCTGCCCTGGCCCCATCTCTGCCTCTGACGCAGAGCCTTCAGGACTGGCCCATGTTCCTCCCCAACCTCCTCATTGTCTGACTCTGCTGCCAGCTCTGTTAGCTGCCAGCGGGCCACAACAATCTGGAGGAAAACAAGCAAGCTCAGAGAGCACCAAGGACCCTTCATTTTAACCCTGAGCTACAAATATTCTCCTTTATTGGTATTATGTATTATATGATACGATATTATACCTGCCTGGGTCTTTTCAGAAGAAGTTATTCTTTTCTCTACTTAACCTATTTCTACCGCCCAGGACTCAGTGTAGCAAAGTACAATCTCCGGCATGGACAAGAACGTTCTGTGGCAGCATTTATTTTATCCATACTAAAGGGAGAACATGGAGTGCTTCACTTATGCAACACCCCACAACAACATCTAAACAATGACTCACTAAAGACCAAACCGAGACATTCCATCTCAACTGAATGGTTTGGCCTTCTGCTTTGAAGCCTTGGGGGCCTAGAAGCCTTGCCCAAGCAAGTTCCAGTCATTAAAAGAGCTAGACTTTTTGCCATCGCCAAAACACACGGACAGGAGCTTTGGGTGTGTCACTGCTCTGATTCAGTCCAACTTGCCTGGGGTGTCTTAAGTTTTCAGAGAGACAGGGCCATGGTGTTTTGTGCACTTTTCATTACCCTGGGGTCAAAATGGAAGTGAGTCACAATCCTCTCTCTCTCTCTCTCTCTCTCTCTCTCACACACACACACACACACACACAAATCCTTTTTTGTGACATGGGAGAGGGCTGCAGCCAGGCAACATTTGTCTGCTTTGTTACCTTTTCAAAGTTGGTTAAAAATGAATTATTCAGAGGACATTTAGAAATGAAGGGTGGGTGCACTTAATGGCTTTGTGTTGCTTACATTTGATTGTTGAGTTTTATTTTTTTTCTCTTACTGTTGTAAGCAAGGAGTCTGGAATAGTCTGGTGACATACTAGTCTAATAAATACATTTGTTTCTTCTCCTCACTCTTTAAAATTAAGCCCCAATACCAGTGATGGGATTCAATCAGTTCGTTTGGTTGAACCGGGTTGTTAAATTTCTGGCTGGTCCTTCCGGGAGTCCCGATGCGCCCCGTTTTGGCGTGCCTACTAGGCCCAAAACGGGGCATGGGGAGTGTGATGTTTTTGCTCTCGGGGCTGCAGGGAACCATACTTGGCCCAAAACAGGGCATGGGGGGAGTGCAGTGCGCTCCCCCATGGCCCATTTTTGCTTCCAGGGGGCTTCAGGGAAGCCTGTTAGGCCCAAAATGGGGCACTGGGGGTGCGGTCCCCCAATGGGCCCCCCGTAGCCCATTTTTGCTCCCGGGGGGGTGCAGGAGGCTGAGTGCTGCCTGTCACACCTCTGGCCACACCCAACATGGCCACACCCACTCAGCCGGTCATTAGAGCAGAGAACCAGTGGTTAAATTATTTGAATCCCACCACTGCGCCGTACTCAAAAGTCCCAACACTCCAAAGACCCATTTAGTATCTTGTAGAATGGTTTTCAGGGGTCTCCAAACTTGGAAACTTTAAGATTTGTGGACTTCAATTCCCAGAATTCCTCAGCCAGCAAATCTGGCTGAGGAATTCTGGGAGTTGAAGTCCACAAGTCTTAAAGTTGCCAAGATTGGAGACCCCTGGATTAGATTATCATGCATGGTTTATCTCTCAAAAGTTCGATAGTTTCCAACTTTAATAAATTATAACGATTGTTTAAAAATACAATAAAATGCTGGAAGTCACGACATCTCTTGTGATTAGACACAACCTTGTGACTTCCTGCTACCAGTAATAGCTATCAATAATATGAAATCCTGACAACATTGGATCACGAACCCTGGTAAATCTGGTGCATTTATGACTGTATGAAAAGTGGAATTCAGAATGCTAAAAACCCCACACAGATGGTAAACGAATAAAACGAGAGCCATGCAAAAGTAAAGCCAACAGGCACCTGCTTTTCACATTAGAAGCCAGCTAGTTATTATACAAACATTATGCATTTATATTCTTGCCAGCAGGTGAATATTTGTTTTTCTCAAGGGGCTATTCTACAGTATTACAAAAATCCTGCAGAAGAACAGAGCAAAAATCTGTTGCCTTAAAAAAAAACAAAAAAACCAGTGTTTTCATTTTTAAATTATCCCACTTTAAAGACAAAGCTCTGAGTCCCGTTGCTTTAAAAAGATAAAAATAGAAATTACACTGGGGAAGGTTGATCAGCTAGATTGATAATGCAATACTGCAAGCTTTTGCGTACACAGAATCCTGAATTACAGGTAATCTTTGGTTTATATTTGGTTGCTTAGTGACCCTTTGAAATTACAAACATTTCCCCCCCACCCCCAAAGGTATTTATGACCTGGATACAAAGCTCTGAGAGCTGGATCCCCTTATGCTGAGATGATTACATTTTGAACATTCAGCAAACGGCCCATATTTACGGCTGTTTGCAGCATCCTGCAGTCATGTGACTGCAACTTTATTTTTTTTAATTTTTATTTATTTATTTATTTATTTATTTATTCAATTTATATACCGCCCTTCTCCCGAGGGACTCAGAGCGGTGTACAGCCCATCTAAAACCCCACAGAAAATACAAAAGTTAAAAAAGTATTAAATTAATATCGGCTGGTTAATAAACTAAAGACCCCACCCCTGCCCTTAAAACCCCAATTTACAATTAAATGAGATGGAGACCGAATTAAAACCATCTCAGCCCAGGCCGGCCTGCTCAAAGAGCCAGGTCTTCAACGCGCGCCTGAAGGCCCTCAGGTCCGTGCCGGTACGGAGCTCCGGTGGCAGAGTATTCCAGAGGGCGGGGGCACCCACAGAGAAGGCCCTACTCCTCGGCGCTGCCAGACGACACATAGCGGCCGACGGCACCCGGAGCAGACCCTCTCTATGGGAACGCACCGGCCTGTTGGAGATCACTGGCAGAATGCGGTCCTGGAGGTAACCTGGTCCCATGCCATGGGTCGCCCTAAAGGTCAAAACTAGAACCTTAAAGCGAACCCGGAGAGCCACCGGCAACCGTGTTTACTTTCAGTTTCTGGCAAAAAGAGCCCATTGCAGGCATTGGGTTCACTTAATGACTGCCACAAGAAATGGGCCGGGGGTGAGATTCAAATTTTTTAACAACCGGTTCTGTGGGCGCGGCTAGACGGGCGTGGCTAGATGGCCATGGCCATGTGACTGGAAGGGTGTGGCTTCTTCGTTTTTTTGCAGCACCTTCCCCTCCATTATTTTGGCCTCCTGGGCCTCAGGGAAGCCTCCTAGCGGGGCCTTTTTCTCCCAGGAAGCTTTCCTGGGGCCCAGGAAGCCAAAAAACAGAGCATGGGGGGGGGGTGTCTGCAGTACCATCATCCCCACGGTCCATTTTTGGGCCTCCTGGGCCTCAGGGGAAGCCTCTTGGGTGAAGCCATAAGACAGTGAGGGGGATCCCACACAGCTGATCATCCGAAGAGCTGATCGTCGGGAGGGGGAAAGGAGTGACTGGGTGGGGGAGAACGCAGTCAGCGATGTCACACATGTGCGATAAGGACTGATTGGGTAGGGAGGGGAGGGGAGGAGCCAGCGAGTTCCACGATTTGCCGGTTCTCCGAACTGCACAGAATCACAACAACCGGTTCTATTGAACCGGTCCAAACCGGTAGAATCCCACCCCTGGAAATGGGTCGGTCACCTGGATGCTACATCTTACAACCATCATAATATACAACAGAAATTCCAGGATCCGTTACTGTCGTTAAATCAAGGATTACCCCATAAGGCTATAAACAGCTCTACTAAACGTATCATAATCTGAACGGCATCCAGATGGATAATTTGAAGTCTGCTGTGGCTAAGGAGCAAAATAAGAAAAATGTCAGTAATGAACGTTTATAACTTTAAGGTAGAACTATGACTTAAATGGAATGCTTTCTTATAGATCTTTGTACAGCTGTAAAGAAATTGTGTTGCGAAGAAATACAGCAGGAAGCCTTGGCTTCAGTATAGTGGGAGGCTATGAAGAAAACAGTGGAAACAAGCCGTTCTTTATCAAATCCATTGTGGAAGGGACTCCAGCATATAATGACGGAAGAATCAGGTAATAAAAAACATGCTCATTAAAGGCAAATTGTCTTATAACTGAGGTTGTCTTTGATCAAATGAGGCCCATGAAACATCTTGCTCCATACTGTCCATGTTGAAAACCATTTTTTTTTCCAGGATTGTTAATAAAAATGTTCCCCATTTTTACTTGTGGATCACAAGGACTGGATCTAGGCACTATTGTTTTCCAAGGATCCTTCCCTTCATATCTGCACCATTTCTAAGAAGGGACCTAGTGATGGCTAACGTTGTGTGCCAAAAGTGTGTGCATGCGCGCATGCGTCCCAACACCCCTAAGGCAATGCACGACTTGTCAGAAGTGCACAATCCCCCACGTGCATGCTATGCATCTCTGCGCATTTGCTCATGATCCCCTACGTGCACCCTGCATTTCTGTGCATGTGTGTGACCCTCCCATACACGCCCCGCACCTTTCTGCACATGCACGTGTGTCTCTCGTGCCCCCCCTGCCCCCCCCCCACATGCTCAGCAGCTACCCAACAATCATCTGGTGGGCGGGTGGGCGGTGGGCATGTATGCGCAGTGGACCTTTTCCGGGGCAACGTCTCGCATGCCGGTGAAGATGGTTCTGCGTGTCACTTCTGGCATGCGTGCCATAGGGTCACCATCACGGGACTAGTCTATTTGATTCGTTGCAAAATTTGTGATCTGATGTAAAGCTATCTATGCCCAACTGCTTTCTTCTCTGATTATAAAAGTAATTGTTCTCATGCAATCTAAAATGAATCTGAATAAGGATCCTATTTTCTTCTTAATACCACTTAACTTTGCAGATGTTTGGTGTTCTGTTCCAAACAAGGAATGGATGGAAACTGTATCTCCTACCCTAAAGAGAATCACTGCTGTTTCTTTTATCTAGACTTCAGATATAGGCACAAAAAAATTGAACATTGATTTTAGTATAAAAGGAGTTAATATTTTATACAGAGCAATTGCATTTTTTAATAACAATTTACTATAATTCATCCTGTTTACCTGAACCTTTGTTTCCTGGGAAGCATAATTGTGCTAAACCAGGCAATTGATACAATTGGCAATGAGGCACAGAGTGTGAATATAGGCACCTGGGAGCAAAATACAGGTAGTCCTTGATTTACAACAGTCCATTTAGTGACTGTTCAAAATTACAATGGCATTGAAAAAAGTGACTTATGACCGTTTTTTCAGTTACAACCATTGCAGCCTTCCCACGTTCACCATGATCAAAACTCAGCCACTTGGCAACTGACTCATATTTATGACAGTTGCAGTGAACTGGGATTATGTGATCACCTTCTGCAAACTTTTGACAACCAAAGTGTCATGCCCTTGGTAGAGTCGGACTCTGAGGGAGAGGAGGAACAGCTGACAGGGAATGGAGATGTGGCTCCGGTGATTGTAGAGGAGGCTGGGGAAGGGCAGAGGCCAGCTGGGCAGTCAGAGGAAGAACCAGGCCCATCCCCTCTGCATCCTAGGACACTGTTAAGTTTTAGCAGAGTATCCTTGGTGTCAAGGATTAATACAGCAGACGGAAGTAGTGTTCTTGCTTCCTGTAGCCAATCAGCATCGTGGCTACAAGATAGTGCTGAGTCATTTTGACTTGTAGCCATATATGGTAAACCAATACAGTTAAGTTTCTTAAAGAAATCTAACAGACACGCAGGGAGGAACGGAGAAGGAAACAACTTGGCTTACGAGAGAGGAAGCGGCCATGATCCCCCTCATTGGTTGCAGCTGGGGAGACGGTTAAAACACAGCGTTGCCAGAAGCAAATCATGTTTATTTTGTGCTGAGGTTATCTTGGTTGGCGTCCTTCCAACAGACTCTGCCTTGTTATCTTCTTGAAGTTGGTAATTACTTATCCTGGTCCGTTGTGGAATTTCCTTCATTGTAGTTTGTTTTAGGTTTTTATTTCACCTCTATCAGCTCATTAAGTTCAGACTGTATTGCTTTCTTTTGAAGACTATTTTTGAATATGTTTTATCTCCAACTGAGAATTATTGAACAGTGGGGCCAAGTTGGAGGCATTAAAGGACATTTATTTATGTTTTGGATTTTGTTACGTTTGTGTTATACTCTGGGTCATCACACAAAGTCAAGATTCATTTTACAACTATATTACTAATTTAACAGCTCCAATGATTCAGTTAACAACTGTGGCAAGAAAGGTCATAAAAAACTCACTTAACAAATGTTTTTACATAGCAACAGAAATTGTGGGCTTAACTGTAGTCGTAAGTTGAGGACTACCTGTAGTGCCCCACTTCCAGGAAGGGAAGGGCACTGAAGAGTTGGAACCGTTGTTCATCTGGGGCGATACCTCTCCTTGGAAGCAGGATTAGCATTATTGTTAATAAGTCTTCCACAAGCCAAGTTAAGCTATGAGAACTGTGATATGGTCAGAAGTGCGATATGCAATTTTGAAACAAACTTTACCTTACTGTTGAATAGGCTTGTCTAGGATTGTTGTGAACTGCCAAGAATCTGAAGGTGTGGCAGTTTATAAATGAAATAAATGCGTGACCTAATTTTGCACCTAGTGAAGTCCAAGGTTCAGGCATATCTTCACAATTGACCTCACTTGGGTGAAGTAGGCCAAGCAATCATATGATGGTGAATATCATCCTCAAAGAGCAAAATATCATATGACCACAAGCAGGGGTGGGATTCAAATTTTTTAACAACTGGTTCTGTGGGAATGGCCAACTCAACATCACTCACATCGAGGCACACATCTCCTCGCCTGGCCTCTCATGACTGTGGGGATGCTGCAACAGTCGTAAGTGTGAAAAATGGTCATGTCACTTTTTTCAGTGCCATTGTAACTTTGAATGGTCACTCCACACAAGCAAAGTACCAGCAAAGGAGGGGAAAAAAACTCCAGAGAAGTTCCTGAGACAGGAAGTCTAGTCCTGCCAAGAATGTAATAAGGGTTAATGGAGAGGCAGTTTCTGTAAGCAACACCAGAATGTTTCCTTCCTGCCTTCCTTACAGGATTAGGCCAGTAATTTCTTTTAACAACCGGTTCTCCGAACTGCTTAGAATGTTAACAACCGGTTCTAGCGAATAGGTAACTGGTAGAATCCCACCCCTGGCCACAAGTGCTTCCAATGATAGGAAATGAAAGTGACTGATCACACTCCCTGAGGAATGATTATGCATCAAAATAGGTTCAATTTTATACCATGCAATAAAAGAACATTTGAAGTGATTCTGAAGTTGGGTTTTGACGTGAATCTGAGGTGATCTGGATTGATTAAATACTCTTAGGAAAACTGCTTAATAAATATGAGAACTTTGGCAATTCCAAACACCACCCATTTGCAAAACCATCACCCCAAAGGTGCTTTTTGCAAGAGGCAACTAGACTTTCTGGTTTTTCTTTGAAGACCTTGTACTGGTTAGATAGGAAAACAGGAAAATGAAATAGATTAATATAAATATAATACAATAGGAAATATAATACTAGTAACGATATAATTATTATAGAAGCAACTATGAACTTGAACGTGTAAAAATTGAAGTGGGCTTGAAAGAATAATGTGAATTTGTAATTAAAGTCCAACTATGATATATGAGATGGAAAGTTGAATATGAATATATATTTAAGAGGGAAAGACTTGATAATGGGCACAAGAAATATGTACCAACTGACATATTGTACAATTGAAAGGTTTTATTTGTTGTTTTGTGCTTGTGTTGGTTTGTTATTAAAAAAATTTAAAAAATGAAAAAAAAAAGACGTTTAGCTTCTCATCCAAGCTTTCTTCAGCTCTCAAAGAAAAACCAAAAAGTCCCATTGTCTCTTGCAAAAAATCAACCATGATCTGGATCACTGAGAAGCTCCATAGACATTTGCAAAATAAACTGTCTTGGAATTGCAGATGAGCCTAACTTAAGTTTTATTTGCTCCTCCCATTCCAGGTGTGGTGACATCCTCCTTGCAGTGAACGGCAGGAATATCTCAGGAATGGCTCATGCCTCTTTGGCAAGGATGCTAAAAGAACTGAAGGGGAAACTTACTCTCACTATTGTATCCTGGCCCGGCACCTTTTTATAAAGATGTGTTTCAACTGGAAACAAACGGATTCCTATATACTTTTTTTTGGTAGCAAAGTGTAAATGTGCATTATATTAGTAGAAGAGTCTTAAAATGCTCCATAGTACATGTTTGAGGGGGAAAAAAACTCATGCTCTCTTAAAACTATGGAAAGCTACTGGTGTAAATCAAAGCACACAGCATAGATAGGTGTATATCTATGTTTCACCTGCTCATTAGATAAAGAAGGAAACAACTTTACCTAATTTGAAAGTGATTTCAGAAATATCGAAATAATAAAATGCTTTTCTAATGATTATCCTGACAGCATCTATGAAAGATGTTAGAAGATGCTGATGAATCTATTAATTTTCCTTTTTGTGCTCAGTAAAAGCAGTCTTTTTTTAAGACATTTTTTTCTTTCTATTATAATTGTGTTTTATTTCTACTATTTAATTAATTGTAATTTGTAAAGCCAGATTAATTTAATTAAAAAAAGGACAAAAACACTCCATTTTGCATGAAACTTTCTGATTTCATGAAATCAACCATTTCATTCTGTTTTACTCGGTTTTTATCCTTCCATTCTGGGTTGGGCTCTTCTAAACCAGCATCCTATGGTGATGGTAAGGAGTAGCGTAAGTAAAGAATAAAACCAGAAACTGCTTTATAGAAATCTATGCTGAATTACCAACAAAAAGGCCCATATGATCAAAATACAGGAGATATTACACCTGGGTACTATTGACACATTATGGATTTCAAGCCAAGATATGCTAACTTTTTATTTAAAATATACAGATTTACTTCTCTAAAGGATTAAATGAAACGTTGGTTCATCCTTCAGAACACAATCTATTGAGTGCCTGGAAGAACAGCCATGGGTGAAATATTCATTTGAACATGAAATGCCTTTGTATTAATTCTGTATTTTCCACTTCGATGAAATCTTGGATTAAATGCAAGGAATCTCAGTAACCAAACACAACTTTTCGGCGACGTCTTCACTGTTCCACCGGCATAAAGAAGACAAAACAGCCTTGCTTTTAACATGAAAAAATTCACTCTTTATTTTCAAAAACCCAAATTAAACGTATGCTTTTCTACTAACAGAACAAGATTAAGAGCAACAACTTAAGACCCAGAAAAATAATTAGATTTAGAGCAATCTATTTCTGGCATTAATATAAGCAAGTAGGCAACAATATCGCATGCCTATTCTGCAGGGGCAGCTTCAGCGTTTTCCTGTTCAGAGACTGGTTCACCGCCGCCCATTTCTTTTCCTTCCTTGCTCTTTTTTGACTTTTTATGTTTATGCCTCCTGTGGCTCTCTCCTTCTTCACTATCATGGCGACGCCGGCTGTTGCTAGGGAGAGAAAAGAGGGGAGAAGAAAAAGGACAGAAAGATTTAATGGAGCCTCAGGCTGAGGGCCACCGGCCTGCTTCTTAAGCTCGTCTTCGTGTTATAAAGCCAACGGTTTAGCCTGTGCAATGATGTCATCCAATGAGCCTCCCTCGTCATCAAATCAAAACCAGAAAAAGGGGCTGAAGAAAAACTCTGATAATAAGCTTCTCTTGGGATTTTCATCTGCCGTTGTTTATTTCGACTACACTTATATCAATGACTATCCTTAACATTAAATACATGTCCCCCAATGAAGAGGCCAGAATTTTTCTACAAAGGAGAAGTTGCAGCTTTCGTGCAAGCGCGTGCACCATTTTTGGCACAGGAGCCCGAAAAAGTTAGCCACCACTGCTATATATGTTAGCCTCAACTCTCAACAGTCCATTTAGGAACCATTCGAAGTTGCAACGACAGTGAAAAAAGTGACTTATGACCATTTTTCAGACTTATGACTGTTGCACCATCCTAATAAATATATGATCAAAATTTGGATGTTTGGCAACAGACTCATACTTATGACGGTTGCAGCATCCCGGGGTCATGGGATCCCGTTTTGTGACGTGCAAGCCAAGTCCATGGGGAAGGGCAGAGTCACTTAACAACCGGGTTGCTAACAGTTGCAGTGATTCACTTAACGTGGCGAGAAAGGTCGTAAAATTCACTTAACAAATGTTGCAGTCAGCAACATACATTTTGGGTTTGTTGTGTGGTTGTAACTGGAAGATTCCCTGGACTCACTCTCACATACACAACAGGGCCACAGAACATTAATCCAGTGAGGATTTTTTAAAAGATGATTTCAATAAATGTCTGGCTTAGCAACAGAAATGTTGGGGCTCAATTGTGGTGGTAGGTCAAGATACTACTTGTATTAGCAAAGGGAGGCAAGCAAGTAGGAATGTTTCATTTGGCAAACAAGCAAAAGACACGAATAAGACTGCTGCTCTATTGGTCAGTCTCTCCTCAGAGACAAGGTAAAGGATTGGGGCCTGACTTTGAATGGACGCTTCTGCAATGAGTGGACAAACACTCACTCTCCCCCAAGGACAGTGGGTCCCACCACTGCCCAGGGATCAGATAACAGATAATCAGAGTTGGAAGGGACCTTGTAGGTCATCTAGTCCAACCCCCCCTACACCATTTCTGACAGATGGGAGTCCAATCTCTTCTTGAAAGTCTCAAGTGAGGGCAATCCCACAACTTCCGAGGGCAACTTCTGTTCCATGGGTTGCTTGTTCTGTCAGAAAGTTTCTCCTTATTTCCAGGTTGAATCTCTCCTTGATCAGTTTCCATCTGAATGGCTTTAGAAAATAGATTGAATCCTTCCTCTCTGTGGCAGCCCCTCAAATATTGGAAGACTGCTATCCTGTCTTCCCTGGTCCTTCTCTTCCCTAGATTAGCCAGGCCCAGTTCCTGCAACCGTTCTTCATATGTTTTAGCCTCCAGTCCCCTCATCATCCTGGTTGCTCTTCTCTTCTAGAGTCTCAACATCTTTTTTATAATGTGATGACCAAAACTGGATGCAGTATTCTAGGTGTGGCCTTACTAAGGCTTTACAGAGTGGTATTACTACCCCACTTGATCTCAGTTGAATCCCTCTGTTAGTACAACTTAGGATTGCATTAGCTTCTTTGGTTGCTGCTGCACACTAGCTGGCTCCTATTTAGCTGGTTGCCCACTATGACTCCAAGATCCCTTTCACAGTTACTGCTATTGAGCCTGGTTTCACTCAGTCTATATGTGTACTTTGGGTTTTTCTTGCCTAAGTGTAGGACTTTACTTTTCTCCACACTGAATTTCATTTTGTTAGATACGGCCCAGTGTTCAAATCTGTCAAGATCCATCTGGATCTTCTTAAGCCTATCTTCTTGGGTGTTAGCTATTCCTGCCAGCTTAGTATCACCTGCAAATTTGGTTAAGTTCCCCTTCTATTCCCTCATCTAAGATCTTGCCTGCTCTAAGCAGCCCACCAAGACAAATGAACGAACCTTTCGTTCCCAAGTTCAAACTAAAAAAAAAGGATTCCGATTTTATCACCTACAGCAGTGATGGCTAACCTTTTTGGCATTAAGTGCCCAAAGCATGCACGCATCCCCAAAATGTAATATGTGTGCCCCCCCCCCACATATGCGCCCTGCTCCCCGTGCAGCTGTGGCAGAGATCTGATGACCAGTTGGCCAGTGGGAGGCACACACGCACATGCGTGGCGGAGTTGAGCTGGGGCAACGGCTCACATGTCCAGAGAGAAAAGCCTCTTGCACGCATGTCATAGGTTCGCCACCAGGGACCTCCATTCAGATCTCTTTGATTAGGGGAAAAAAAACATTTTACTAACTTTGGGCTTCATTTTTCACTAGGGGAAAAAAAAAAGGAGGAGGAGGAGGATGGAGGTATTGCCTGATAGCCGACATTTTTATTTTTAGCACCGCCCATAAAACCACCGTTTGAGAGCTGATCAAGGAACTGACCTCCGTGACGATTTGTGTCTCGTCTCTTCTTTCTCGCGGTGTCTCCTTTCTCGGTGCCGCTCTTCTTTCTCTCGACTTGTCCGATGCCGTTCATAGCCTCTCTCTGCATATTCTCTGTATCTGTATCTCTGCTCCTCGTCACTAAGAAGAAAGAAGAAAACATTCCTCCAGTGCATGTCAAACTCAAAGTGAGCAACTCTTGGCTTCTCCCATACACACCTAAAGCACGGAGAGATTATTGGTTGGGAACCTTTTGCCTGCTTTCTATGTTCCACGAAGAATAATCCTGAAAGGCTGATTCGGGCAGGAACGTGTAATGTAAGGGAACAACACGAGGTATCAGCTGGCACTACCTTTTATTGAAATTCACAAAACGTTTGGATGTTTTGGCCTTCAGAAGGCAGAATAAAAGTGTTCTGACCAAGCTCCCAAACACAACAAACCCTCTGTAGTTAAATGTTTCCTTTATTAGAAGCGCCAGCAGCCTCAGCAAAGTCTCTCTCTCTCTCTCTCTCTCACAGCAGGCTAAACCAGTCCGTCCACCAGGGAGATGGAACAGTTGTCTGCCCCCTGCCTTTTATCCCCAGAGCTACGTTGGGGGCTTCGCTAGCAGTGGTGGCTCTTCTGTCCCAAGAATTGGCCCATAGATTTCCACTGCTCTCCTCTCCTCTGCCTTCTGCATATCTGTGCGTCAGGCACGGGACCCAGCTGTTCCTCCTCTTCCTTATCAGCCACTCCAGACCTGGGGGCTGTCGATTCTCCATCTGATGGACGGCCCAGGCTCCGCCTCTCTCTCTGTCAGCTCCATTCCCTCTTCCCCCTCACAGCTCTCAGATTGCCTTGATGCTTGACTGACTCCCAAGCCACCGCCTCATCCGATTTGGCTGCTGGAGGGGCTGTCCGCCGACAGGCCACAACAAAAAGAAACGCTTCCTGGATCTTTCAAGACATGGGACTCTCCCAAAGTTAAAGCTAAGGCAGACACCACAAAGTGGGCTTTGGGCTTGTCTGGGTTCAAAAATTAAGGAGAAACAGGTGGACTGGTAGAGAGACAAGAGAAAATCCCAAGTTGCAGATTATTCTGGATAGCTGGGGGAAAGTAGACCACAATACAGCTGTGAGACCTGCCTCAAATTTAAGCCTCTAAACAGAAACGATCCTTGGCTCCATTTGTCGGGAAAAGTATTTTTTCCCAGCCAGGTGACCTTGAAGCAGCATCTCAAGGAGATACAGCAGTTACTTTCATTTCCCCCCAAGCATTTCCCCTCCCATCCATTTTCCCCATTTCCGCATGGTAATGAAGCACAGAAGCAAGCAGAAGGTGGCAGTTGACATCAGCAATGGCACACCACTTCAGTAGTCCTACCAATAAAATCGCACCATGACTCCACAAAGTCTCCCTAGGTGAACCTGACCTTTTATCAGAGCATAATGCCAATACCTGCTTACAGTGCAGGTCGCTCGTGGAAGGACAACATTTTGGTTCTGTTTAATCTTAGACACAATTTCACAAAGTACGGAAAAATTGTTAAAAGACTCTTATTTGTTCCAGGATATCATATGTGAATGATCTATGACTCCCAAGCTTCCCACTTTCTCTTATTATTCCACAAATGATGATTTTATTAGGCTAAGGGCTTTCTGGCTTTTCACACTGTCATATGACAGTAGTTTTGCTACGGATGTCAGATAATTTAGTCACATTAAAAAGAAAGAAAGAAAGAAGAAAAATGTTCTCTTCCCTCCTTTTTGGTTAAGTCTGCAAGCAGCACAGCATCTTCCCTAGGCCTGGAAGTCATTAAGATTCATTTCGGCACCCCTGAATGACCAGATCGTTTTATGCTTTCAATCAAGGTGCCTAAGGAACAGATGTTAAATTGATCTTAATGCCTAAGACACTGACCCTGTAATTTATAACACAAAAACATACAAAATAGAGAACATTAGTACTAAGCCTCTGTAAGAACAAACGTGGACATATATTTTAA
This sequence comes from Bungarus multicinctus, assembly GCA_023653725.1. Lineage (NCBI taxonomy): Eukaryota > Metazoa > Chordata > Lepidosauria > Squamata > Elapidae > Bungarus > Bungarus multicinctus. The sequence goes on from CM042849.1 coordinate 64,561,448, forward strand.
ACTCAACGCTGAATGCATGAAGCGTTTTGAAGCTGAAAAAGAAGAGAATTATTTAAAGTAGCACAAATCTCTTTATAAATGAGGAAAAAAAAGGAGATCTCGGTATGAGCAGTTTGAAGAGGTAATTCCACTCCATTCTGTGACCTAATAAAATTCACCATCTTAGTTTTGGGTCTTGTATGTAATGTTTATTTTTGCACTTCTGGTTTGAATTTGAGTTAGCTGGCTAGGTTTTCAGAGAGAAAAGAAAAACAAAGGCCAGTATACAGCCGCAGGTGACGTTTGAAATAAGAGGTTTTTGGGGTTTTTTTTTAAAGCAGGCCCTGAACTCTCCTTGCAAAGCCTTGGATTTGGTCCTGATACCCACCTATTGAACACACTTGCAGTTGGACTGTGCTCTCGTTCCCGCTCCCTCTCTCGGGTCCGCTCCCGCTCTCGGTCACGATCTCGATCCCGTTCTCGGTCTCGGTCTCTTTCACGCTCTCTGTCTTTATCCCTTCGGGAATAATAATCCCACTGTTTGGTTGTGTCCATGAGGCTAGTCCACGATGGGGCAGAACCTGCAAGGTGCGGAAAGGTGACTAAAGAAAAAAATCCCAGGATTAGAAAACCAACAAAAAAGCTTGCAACGTTTGAAAAGCGTAAAAAGGAATCGCACTGGGATTACTCCCCGTTTATGAAAGGGAAGCCTAAGGATGTGAGGTTCACGGTAAAAACCCACCTTGAATGACCGGATTGAATAAAATTTACAAACTAATTGCTTCCCCTTTCCCAGTGGTGAATTCTACATCCAGTAGCAATTTAAAAAGTAATGTCAATTGGAGTATCTCTTACGGTATTATATTTAAATGCCACATTTGTGTTCTTTTGTAACTGCAGCTGCACTTATTTACTTTCTTTTACATTGTTTTTCTAAACTTTAAAAGGATAAAAGAGAGAGACCCGGATATCTGCAAGATGTTCCAAGTTTGGCAGATGTGTTTAAAGTGCTCCAAACTAAAAACAAAACATTTTATATACTGGGGTTTCAACCTAAGGCCAGGACAAAAAGAGGGGCTTATTTCTTGTTGTTTCGAATAGTCTGATATCTGTAAATTAGTATTTCTGGTTAGGCAGAATCCTATTAATTTGTGACTGAGGGGGCGAGGAAGATTCAAATTGGGAACACGTTTAAAGAGACAAACATTTTGAAAATACTGTTGCCTGCCTGGGAAAGCAAATTTACTGCTAATTTTTTTAAAAAGATTGGCATGGAGTAATTGTAATTCCCAGACTGCCATGTAATAGCCTTGTCACTGGGATCTCTAAGTGAACCACCCACCCCAACCACTGAATATAATATCAAAAGGGTGCATTTCAAGCAAATCTGAGGCCAAGGATTCAAGGGATGTTAATTTTATAGTTGCTTGTGGCCTGTATTGAAGTTAATCTATCTTTTGTAACTGAATGCAACTTTGAGGCGGACACCAAAAAGGATGTTCATTGGTTTCTTCCATTATTTGCTAGGGGAACTTGGAAAAACACTTCCTTTTTTAAAAAAAGTAAAATATTCCTTGACAATTTTTTATGAAGTAATAGTGATGGGCACCACTCAATGCAAATGATCATCTCGTCTTGTTGTGTTGTTTTAGGACAAAAAAACAAACAAATCCAGATACATATTTTGATTGCTCCCTGTACCCTATAGAAGAAACTTGATTTGATTGTTCGTTACTTTTGGTTTCTCCTGCCAGAACAGACTTTGTTCAAAATATTCCAAGTTCTTTTGCTCTCAACTTGGAATAAAATATTTTTTTTTTCATTCAGTACTTACCCAAACCAATTTACTAGGCACCGAGCACGCAAAATCAAACCAACACACTAATAAAGAGAGGTTCTAGTCCCGTGATGGCGAACCTATGGCACGCGTGCCACAGGTGGCACACAGAGCCATTTGTGTGGGCACGTGAGCCCCAGGCCAACTTACCTGCATTGCGCATGCACGCGCCTCCCAGCTGATTTTAGGCCCATTTGAGGCCTTTTTCGCCCTCTCGGGGGCTCGAGAGAAGCCTCTGCAGCCCTTAAAGGCCGAAAAACGGAAGTGCTGAAACTGGAAGTGTCAAAACAGGCCCGTTTTTTTGGTCTCCAAAGGCTGCAGAGGTTTGCCTCGAGCCCCCGGGAGGGTGAAAACGGCCTCAAACAGGCTGAAAATCAGCTGGGAGGCGTGCGCATGCGCAGTGCAGGAAAGGGAGGCTTGTGCACACATGTACAGGGGGGCACATTGCATTGTGGGTGTTGGCTCGCGCGCTCGTTTTCGGCACGCCACAACTAAAAGGTTCACCATCACTGTTCTAGTTTCTAGGACCTGAAAATGCATAAATGTGGGGGGGGGAAATTACTTCAAACATCATATTTGTTCATTTTGGCCTTACAGATAGTCCCTGATTTTACAACTGTTCCTTTAGCAACAGTTCGAAGTGACGATGGCTTTGGAAAAAATGACTTATAAACTGTCCTCAAAGTTATGACCACTGGACCTCACCTCCCCCCCATGGTCCACGTTATTGCAATTCCAGTGCTTGGCAACTGGTTGGCCTTTATGATGGTGGCAGAGTCTTGCTGTCAACATGATCGCAGTTTATGACATTCCCAGCTGGCTTCCAAACAAGCCAAGTCAATTGAGGAAGCCAGATTCATTTAATAACTATAGTAAAAAAAATGGTTAAAACATTGGGTCTGATCATATGATGAGCCATTTTGCGACCGTGCTGATTTACGATAGAAATGGAAGACAAAAATAATTCCTATCATCTGGAGTTTGAGGTAAAATAATCCATTACTGAAAAGACAAAACGTATCCAAAGGAGGATGCAGGCATTCTTTCTATGTGCACAGGGGGTCATTTCTGGATGCTGTCTGGTGCTCTAAACCAGAGGTCTCCAACTTTGGCCACTTTCAGACCTGTGGACTTCAGCTCCCAGCTGGCTGAGGAATTCTGGGAGCTGAAGTCCACAAGTCTTAAAGTGGCCAAGGTTGGACATCCCTGTCTAAATTGCTGCAGATTCATCGCTTAAAAGTGACATTAGTCACTGAGAAATGATTTCTTTATAAAGCTTTTCAAATAATTGACTGAAATTATACCAAATACTAAATCATGTTTACAGCATCATATTTATTTGGAAGCAAATGCCAATCTTACAATCTAAAATGGGAATCCATGAAGTTACTTCCAAATGGCCCGATTCTGAGGTATCCAGAATTTGTATATAATAATAAAGGCGTTTGGATTTCTTTTTACTATTTCACTTTAACAGTCACGCTCATAAAAATGTACACAGCGAACCATCCTGAACAATATTATTTATTGAACAATAATTAAAAAGTACTGAACTTTCTCACAAGGTATCTCCCTAGCAGTAGAAGGTGAGCAGCACAAGGAAAGGAACATTCACTTGCTTCTCCTTTTTGAAGGGTAAAAATTTCTAAGCACCAGGAATTTTTAATCCTTCTTCAATTAGAAGTATAACTTTCTACTATTACCAAACAGGACAGCACCAATACAATTTCTAAACCAGGAACGTGGGGAGATTCACAAAATACTAAACTTAGAATGAAATTACAATGCCCTAGAAGAAATATGCTCAATTAAAAATTAATTAATTAAATAAATAATTCAATGGGAATAACATTCAACTTGAAAGGTGTTATAAAAAGGCAACAAGCGATTTCCCCGTAATAACAAAACCTTTTTAAAAAATACAGATGATATATAAAACAAGAATTCCAAGAATACTGTTTTTAAAAAACTTCAGCCTTATCACTATTAATCACAAGAGGGGAAAACATTATTATATTTAAACAGGAGAATAAAGAGTTTTTCAAAAAAGCTGATTCCTAGAGAAGTTCAAGGAAAGGTAACTTTGTGTTACTCAGAATAAATCTCAGCTTCTTCTATTATTCAAAAGGCATCATAGAACATAGGACTGGAAGGGATTTCAGAGGTCTCTTAGTCCAACCCCCTCAAGGCAGGAGACCTTATACTGTTCCGGACAAAGGATTGTTTGAAAATCTTCCATTTCTGGAAGGCAAGCTGTTCCAGTGATTTGTTGTTCTCCCTGCCAGAAAAGTCCTCTTTTCTTCTCGGTTGGATCTCTTTTTAACAAGCTTCCATCCTTCGCTTCTTGTCTTGCCCTCTGGTACTTTGGAGAATAGGTTGACCTCTCTTCTCTGTGATAGCCCTCAAGTACTGGAAGACAATGATCATACCCACCCCAATCCTTCTCTTCTATAGGCTAGACATACCGAGCACCCTACGCATCAACCTATAGAATATGGGTTGCAGATCTTTGTACTAAATGGGATTGAATCAGACTGCTCAAGGTAATGTTTCTCCATTCTTCCGACACCAATCAAAAAACAAAAGGGAGCAGCAAAATTAATTTTTTACAAAAAAAAGGCTCAGGAGTCTCCTTGTGCATGTTATCTGGTGCTATGATGATACAGGTTCCATTTTGTTTTTGTTTTTCCATGTAACTAACATTCAGCATTTATTGGAAAATAGAAAACCTAAAATCCAGAGGTGAGATGTGCCCCCAATCTCCTGGCCTTTCGAAAATATTTAAATATCTAATGATTTGGCTCTAACTTGAAGCTCAAAGAGGGGCATGCACCCACGGGGCTGATTTAGCACCCAGATTAGCACCCTGAATTCTCTCTCTCTGCCTTTTAATTACTTTTTAATATTGAAATTTACTACCACTGCTTCCATTTTGCTTTTTTTTACATTCGCTTTTGGTTTTTAACATTTTATCTTATCAGATGCCTTCTGGGAAGGAGATGGGCAACTTTTAAATTTGATACATAATTTCAGAAAAAAAAATATATTTGTAATTAACTGTTTAATATAGCATGCTACAAATATACACAACCTTATTATCGCCATTTGTTGCCACCTTCTCTCTGTCAGCTTCCTTGGAAAGTCAACCCTGCGAGACTGAACAACTTGCCAAGATAGCTTAATGACCACAACCAGAAACGCTGGGATTGCGGTTGTTGAGGAAAACAGTCATACGGCATCTTACTTAACTACCGCTTTGCTCAACAACTGAAATTCTGATAGTAAGAATGAATGTAAGTCGAGGACTGAATGTATTTTCAGTTAACTGATTGCCCTCACGCCTCCCTCACCATATGACAGGAGACTGGTTCTTGCCAATAGATGCTTGACAAATGAAAGATTATAATAGACAGACTTAGGAAACCAACAATAAACTGGGTTATTAGTTTTCCTGTAGACAAGAAAATTATTTAGATATGAAAATATCGCAAGCCAAGTGACATTTTCAAGCAGCGAACTAAAGACACTTACCACCACCGTATGGAAACGCACGAGCAGAGCGGCTATCATAACCAGAGGAATGTCCACTGTTGGGAAATAAATATAAATCAAGCCTCTTTTGTATTTCTGTTCAAATTAACCAATTTCTATTACATTACAGGTCCAGTTACTGAACTGTGCATTTGTTTGCAAGCATAGAAAATGATTAACCATCAACACGCTGAAGTAAATCAGTATGGGCCGCCACTGTTAACTGGGTGACAGTGCCCTGAAGTGCCTTCAGCTCTGCAGGAATAAATTAAGGCAACTAGCTACCTGATCCATCTTTGCATGTATAAAGAGGTTTATCAATGTCTTCTACGCTCCCTGTGATTATCTTCATAAACAGGGTGAGGGTCGGAAGTAAGTCTGTTTGGGTCCTTCATGCACAGCCTCATTGTTATTTTTGCACCCCTCTACACATTCTGCAACAGAAAGCCTTACGAAACTACATGTTAAGGCAAGCAACGGACCCAATTCTCTGCTTTTTGGTTCATACTCCAACATGGAGGGGTTCACCTTTGACCTATCAGCCCAATATTCCCAGAAATATTCCTGTCTGGCTTTGTTCATATTCTGTCTTTCCGTCTTACGGGTCGGACGGATGCAGCCAGCTATACTAGGAAAGTACAGACAAAACGGATCTCTATGTGGTAGAGAATGTGGGGAAAGGTTCTTCCATTAGAAAACTTTTAATGTCAAGGACTTGACCACTGAACCTGGCCCCTGATATCATTCAGTCAATTGGTGAGGAGTGAGAAGGTAGATCTATGGCCAAATCCAACCCTACCACTGCTAATACGAAGAAAAGTTTTGATTCAGATCATGATTAATATATGTAGTTTAGGGGTTAAACGCTTTCCTCCACTGGCTGTTTTTATTTAATCACTTATACTAGGAGGCATTTATCATTAAATCATAAAATGATATTAAATCATAAATGATACTAAATCATAAAATTAATCAATCATTCATTTTCGGTGCTTGGCAACTGGCCCACACTTCCAGCTAATTGCAGCATCCTGTAGTCACATGACTAATTTTATGACACTTTTGCAGAAATTGGCGTTCATTTCTGATTTCCAGCAAAAAGCACTCCACAATGTTTTAGCTATGGGTTCGATATATGACTGCTGCGTTTGCTTAATGATACAAGAAAAGTCATAAAATTGGGTGTGGTCAAATGGTGACCTATGACTGCCATGTCTTATGACCGAACTTGTGATTCAATTATGGTTGTAGGTCAAGGACTACCTGCACTTAAGAGCAGGGGTCTTCAAAACTCTTGAAGATTTGTGGACTTCAATTCCCAGAATTCCTCCTCCAAGTCATGTTAGCTCAGGAATTCTGGGAGTTGAAGTCCACAAGTCTTAAATTTGCCAAGTTTGAAGACCCTTGCCTTAGAGGGTCAAGCTTTCTACCAGAAACAATCCAGCGACCTTCCTGAAGAGCAATAATTTAAAAAGCCTCACAAACATCTTAGTGTCCAGTTTACATTTTCCTGAATCTGAAATTTACAACGATTAAAAAAATACATGTTGTATATATGGCAGGTTGTTACTATCTTGCCTAGCCCTGTTCCAAAGCTTTTTTTTTAACTCAGAAGGAAATCAAATGTGTAAGAGTTGCTCAACTAATATCTAACTTCAGACTTTAAATCTTATTTGCTGTGTCCCCAATCCTTTTATCTTCACTGTCCATATCCTAGTCATCTCTACAATTAGCCTTGCTCTTCATTCTACCTACCCCAAAGTGGCTGATGAACCCACAAACTTACAAAGCAGGTTTCTTTTCAGTTCAAGGAAATTCAAAGAGTCAAAAACAGAAAACGGTATTTTTTGTTCGAATTCACATCCTAACAATTGTTAAAACAAAGAAAGCCTTTGTGACGGTAGATTACAAACTAAAAATTTACCTTTCTATAGTTGGTATAAGGGAAGGTGGTGGTCCTCCAGGTGGGGGAGGAAAGCCTGAAATATTTAATGAACAGGTTGACTTAAATTGAAAACAAATTCTAAAATTAAGTTAGTGCATATTAGCTGGGTTCCAGCAGTAAACCAACGCAGCAACGTTTAGTAAAACTTTGTAGCAATAAATGATAGCACAATGCCAAAATAAAACTAATTTGTGTAGCTTTTTTTTTTTTTAAACATTACACACTTAATATATTCTAAGGTTCTTCCAATTCTTCAACTACTTTGAGCAAATGGGCAACTCAAATCACTCTGAGTATTAATGAGGTCCCCCAAAGAAAACTGAGTGCATTTTTTTTAAAAGTGGGATATATTCAAATGTTCCTTATACCAAAAAGGAATTCACAGTTAAGTTTCATGCTACTTTTAAAATAAATAAATATACCTGGCGGTGGCACAGTTATTGGTATACCTAAAACAAAAAAGATGCACCCAGTCATTTCAGCAATGAGTTTATATTGTCTCATTCCCATATTGCCGTTCCCATATTGGCATTCTATGCCAACAACATAGTTTTAAAAAGCCGGTAAGAATTGGCAGTAAATTAAGTTTCTACCACCAATCCCTATTGGCTTCAGTCCAGAAAGGTCCTGTGTGTGAATCTACACAAACAGCAGAACCTGATCATTGGTGGCCGTGTCCATGCAAATGAATGAATGAATGAATGAAAACTCTACCGCATGCACCCACATTAAAATATGTGCCCAACAAATGTACTGGCATTTTTCCACATTAATGACTTGAAATCTGTTGAGCAAGAGATGACGACATTATTTAAATAGTGAAGACACAGTACAATTAGAATTTTCTGATTATATTTTTTTAAAAAGAACCTTTGATATTTATGTATCATTAAACTCCAGGGACCATATCATCTAGATTAGGAAGATATGTTACTCGTAATAAACAAGTTATAAAAAATAACTCTAAAAATATTAGTTTAAAATAACATCTTAATTTGTTCTTTTCCTTTCTAAAAATACACATGCACATTTCAATGGAAAAAAAAAAACCCACCTGTGCCTTTATATCCTCAATGTTAACAGACAAGACAGCAAGTTCAAAATGTAAAACGACAGGTTAACGTTAACTGGGCCATACGGTCCTCATTAAAAGAACGTTAAAAAAACCAAGAGAATATTCCTTCCATTGACACATCATACCAATCATGGCTGCTCGATAAAACTAACTTTAGCAATGACGAAATGCCTGATCCTTGATCATTTATCTTACTTGTGAAAATGGGAATTAGACCAATAGAGCACATATTTTCATATTATAAAATGCCACAGGAAAAAGTACGTAACATAGTTAATTCTATCCATTAAATTGTTTTGCTCACTTGGTTCATAAATCCTAGAAAAACATAGCTCGGATGTTTCCTTATACCATCTAGTTTCAGTGACTAGTCTCAGCAATATTTAGTCAGCTTTTTAGGTTCACATTCTTTTAAACAACAGCAATTCTTCTGGTCTCCAAAGATATTTGCATCACAAATAGCTAAGTGATCACAGAACCAGAGCTTCAAAGAAAATCCCCCTTTCAAAAGGATCATCCGAAGGATGTTTTTATATAGGAATGTATGAAAACTTTCCGGGCAGAAGTTCCAAGTTAATAATGTTGGCTAACAAGAAACTAATAAGAAACGTCTCTACTCCAATAGAGGAGGAATGGGCAGATTTTAATTTTGGTTTGTTCTTTGAAGATGAAATGTTGCAAACCTGAAAGAGCCAAAGCTACAATACAATTGTTTCCAAGTGTATGAAACTGCAAGTGATAAAAAAAGGAAACCCTCAGGGCAGGCTCCTCTGATAAACTTGTGCCTCCTTTGCTTCCACATGTGGAAATGTCTCTTTTGTTTCCAAATGTGATTGAATGCTGAACTTCAATAAAAATCTGACTTCGTGCCTCCCAAAAACCTGAGAATAGTGGTTGTATTTTCTCATTCCTTGCACTTTCATCCCAGGTTTCATTGACCAATTACAAGTACAGATATACTGGTAGTCCTTGACTTACGTGCACAACATTTCTGTGGCTAAAAGAAACATTTGTTAAGTGAACTTTGCCCCATTTTAAGATTTTACTTGCCACAGTTGTTAAGTGAATCACCACCATTATTACGGGAGTAATTCGGTTGTTAAGTGAATCTGGTATCCCCATTGACTTTGCCTGTCAGACGGTCGCAAAAGGGGATCAGATGACCCCAGGGAACAACAACCATCATAAGTATCTAAATTTTTATCACAGGATCATGGGAAGGCTGCAACGGTTATATGTGTGAAAAATGGCCCTAACTCACTTTTTTCAGTGCCATTGTAACTCTGAATGGTCACTAAATGAACTGTGGTTAAGTCAAGGACTATCTGCAGTTATGCTGAAATGAACTCCTCTCAAACAACGGCTGTTGTTCAAATTCAAAAGATTCCAGTAATTAGCTGACAAGCTTATTGTCTGTCAATTCTGCAATTATATTTGTGACAAAAGCTGTGAATGTGTCAGAAAAACAGCAGTTTCCTATGGAGATTCTCAGTCATGCAGGTCATGGTTGTCCCAAAGAAGCTTCTTTAAAGAGGCAGCTGGATTTTCTGGTTTTTCTTTGGAAGACATTTTGCTTCTCATCCGAAAGAGATGAAGAAGAAGGTTCTTGAATTGAGAAGCAAAATGTCTTCCAAAGAAAAACCAGAAAGTCCAGAAGCACCTTTGGGACAGAAAGTTTCCGACTATTTTGGCAAAAATAGATGTATTTTAATTTGTATTTTGGGGCAAGAAGCCTTGCAATCACTGGGGTGGGGGAGAGTACACAGGCAAAAGAAATACTGAATGATCTCAAAGCTATTCTTAGATGAATTAGTGTAACCTTACATTCAAATAAGTAGATTTCCTTGTAATTAAGTCTGTAGTCCAGCTTTAGTTTGACAAAACTTACTGTGTAAATGTCCCTTTTATGAACTCGATAAACAGCTTATTTCCAAAACTTAATATTTAGATGTTTATCACAATGTTATTTTATTTTAAATGATATAACTGTGAATTTTTTGTTTTCATTATTTGCCAGCTCTCAGAAAACAACACTAAACTATGATATGTTACTGTTGCAGCTAAGGTGTGAACGATAAGGAAAGGAAAACTGTATTTCATTAGTCCTACCATTCAATATGCTGTCCGCGTTAACTAATACCAATATTAATTAATATTAACTAATCACCAATATTGATCTGGAGCTTTGATTCAAGAGCTCCTGTCAAATCAAATGGGCCAGAGGATCAAAAGAAAGTGGCTATAGTAGTGCTTCCTTGTCTATACAACGTTCTAGCTCAGGGGTCTCGACCCCTTGGCAACTTGAAGACTTGTGGACTTCAACTCCCAGGATTCCTCAGCCAGCTTTGAGGTGAGGAGCTGGCTGAGGAATCCTGGGAGTTGAAGTTCACATGTCTTCAAGTTGCCAAGATTGGAGACCTCTGTTCTAACTAGAGCAGGGCTCCCTAACTCCCAGTCCTGGACCAGCGCTGGACCATAGCAAGCTAGAAACCGGGTCGCGCAAACAGGCAAAGCCCCATTCACGGGATGCAGGCAGCACAAGAAACCACGCCCCCTCCGGTCCGTGAAAAACCTCTCTCCACAGAACCGGGCCCTGGTGCCCAAAAGGTTGGGGGCGAGCACTGCTGCCACCTACATCATGATCTTTCTGGAACCAAGTGAGGGCCTTAGTTTTCTGGGCACATTTCACTCAATTTGGAGTTATGGAGTATTACTAATTTGTTGTTTATTGCAAGTTCAAATGCTCTGTTTTATTGCTGTGGTTTCTGTCAATTAAGATCTATTGTACTGCTGTTTCTCCTTTATATTCTATATATAATTAACATGGATAATGAGAAAATTGTAACTGTTGGATTTTCTAAAATTGAAGCAAGTCGCTAATAAAATGCACTTTGCGAATACCTTCAGTGCATGATACCTATCAAGAACTAAAATATTTCCAATTAGCCAACAATTTATGCTGTCCTGTTTTAAATTTAAGATGGTGATCCGAAGACAGCTAGTCCAATAATCTTATTTGTACTCTATGTTACAATTCAAATTCCACATGAAGGAAATTACAGTTGAATGAAATTCTCCAAAGATCAGGAACCAGTTACTTAGAAGGGGCAGCATGTAAATAATTATGATCTTTCAGGAAAAGAGGAGAAATGTGAAAACTACTTCAGAAATGAAACATACTCTTCGAGCAAAATGATTATTAGAAGCCACACAGAATATTAAAATGCCAAATAAATTGAATTTTGCTAAGAACATGTCTAATTCTAAATACACAACATTGTGGTTTTGGGTTCAGGTGAGGCACATACACTGCAATTAAAACACTGTCCTTTTCCCCCCCAACTTTTCTTTTTACCTGGAGGAGGAATAAGAGGAGGAGCAGTACTAACTGATGGAGGCGGTGGAAGGAATGGAGGTGGAGGAAGATGGGTGGGTGGAGCTCCTGGAGGAAAAAACGGAGGCGGCTTGGAAAAATTGTTGTCTACATCACTGCTGGAGCGTTCAGAAAGAACCTATAAATAAAACCAATTTTATATTTGCCTTTGGACAAAAAGGAGCGGAAAATGTACTTTCCTCCCCTGTGGGACCTGCTAAAATCTAAACTAATATTTGCATTTGTCTGCTTCTATTCAATGGAATAATCAAGAGCTTGGGGAGGGAGAGGCAAATAATACAATGTTTTGCAATAAACACTAGAGAGAGGAAGATCAAATCTGTTTATGGCAGGGGTGTCAAATTCAATTGCATTGAGGGCTGCATCAAGGTTGTGTTTGGCCTCAAAGGACCAGGGGGGGGACGTGGGGCATGGCCATCAGCCATGATAGGCGTGACACAGGACCGCACCTCCACATATAGTTTTTATGCACTTATAAAAATAGAGAGGGGTACATTTCTGTGATTTAATACATACTTGATCTACTTGATCACCCTATGAAAGAGAGAGACCAGATCAAGAAACTAACTCCATAGGAAGACTAGAATTATAAATTATTGACACAGGCTATAGTAGCAGAATCCTGCAAGCCGGAAAGGTGAAATGTTACCTTTCCTCCCTTTTATAACCTTCTGAGTCACACACATCCCTACCAGAGTGCTGCAGGAGGCCGTCCAGGTCCAGGATGGAGCCTGGGGGGGGGGAGGGGGGGGTTATGCCCCTCCGTGTCCCTTTTTTGATAGCAGAGGCACCACGGGCTGGTCCTTTGCTATTTCCAGGCCGGTCCTGCAGGCATTCCAAGCCTGCATGCCGGATACAGCCTGCGGGCCTTGAGTTTGACACCCCTGGTTCGTGCCACCAATCAGTGCTCTTTTTGAAATTTTTATATTGCATAAAGGAGACCCTCCAGCTTTGGGGAGAGCAATGAACACGTGGCACATTTTCATGGATGAATCAATCCATGATAATATAATAAATTAATATAATAGCATGTTATATTAAAAGGATACTAATTCAATCTTTCAATTTGAAATTCTCTCCAACGTCCTTCAATTCCATGTATCTAATGAATAAACCCATGGCTTGATTGTGAATCATGTTCACTGTTTTATTTTATTTTATTTTGCATATCAACCCTAACACATAGTATAAGTTCATCTTCTGTACTGACGTTGGATGGAAATTTTTGGGATTGAGGGTAGAGATTATTTTGTTTTACATTTATGAAAACAAACCTGAATATTGCTATTCTCATTGGCACGCCGCCTTCCCTCTACTCGGCTGATTGTGATGGTCTGTCCAATCACATCTATTGTCCCAGAGAGCCGTCTGAAAAAGGAAGTGCAAAACATTATTTCATAAAACATTAAACTAAGTGCAAACAATTTTCATAAATATTGTTTTGAAAATGTAAGGACTGTGTAAGTAAGATTAAAAAAATAGGAATTTATTTTGGCTGATAAAAGCATAGTTTTTTTTTTCTCTACAGAAAAATTTTGTTGCCCTTCAGATGTGTTGGGGGTTCAATCCCTCAAATCTTCAGCCAGCACTGCTAGACATTGAAATTCAATACATTCGAGGGGGCACCAGGCCACGGAAGGCTGCTGTAATGAATTGTATAAAACCCCCAAGAAAAAATAATGTATAGATCTGCTTTAATCAGGATTGTTGCCACCGACAAACAGTATAGGATCTCCTGCTTGAGCAGAGGGGTTGGCCTACAAAACCTCCAAGGTCCCTTCCAACTCTGTTATTCTGTTTGTTTATGCATAAACAGGAAGATTCTTAAATGTCAAGGTTGGGTGGTGACCTAGAGTCAATTTACAAAATGTTATTTAAGAAAGTGAAAAGAACAGAATGAATAAGACCTTGATGAATCAGTGTTATTTTGATCTATAGGCGGCAGGTAATTTATATAAAGGGGTATTAATTAATTCTTTAATATAATAGGAGTGCAAATGGAACAAGCTATGAACTGCTTCCTACTGAATCTCTCTGGCACTCTGGACAAGCAGTCTCAGAATTTAAGGCTTAGAAGAGGTCATCTAGTCCTACCCCTGGCCCAATGCAGAAATTTACTCCTATAATGACCCTAAGAGATAATCACCAAGCCTCTTTTAAAATGCCTCCAACAAAGGAGAGTTTGCTTCCTGAGGTGAGCAGTTCTTCCAGTTAGGAGCATTTATCTCCTGATGACCAATCAAAACCAATTTCCTTGCAATTTAAATCCATTTGATTATTCCATTTTTATAGCCACCTACTTGCACAGGGCTTGGGGTTCTGAGACAATTCTGAACTGGCTGCCTGCTTTCTACGTAATAGCTGTTCAGATATTTTATAAGAATTGTTATGTGAAAGGGATCTAGGTGTCCTAGCGTAGTGGCCCCCAAACCTTTTGGGTATCATGGACCGGAGGGGGCATGGTTTCATATGCTGCCTGCATCCCGTGAATGGGGCTTTGCTTATTTGCACAGCCCAGTTTCTGGCATGCTGCAGGTCCAGTCCAGTGCTGGGGGTTTGGGAGCCCTGCTCTACCTAGAACAAAGGTCTCGATCCTTGGCAACTTGAAGACTTATGGACTTCAACTCCCAGGAATTCCTCAGCCAGCAAAAAGCTGACTGAGGAATCCTGGGAGTTGAAGTCCACAAGTCTTCAAGTTGCCAAGGGTTGAGATCCCTGAGCTAGAACATTGTATAGACAAGGTAGCCACTTTCTTGTGATCCTCTGGCCCGTTTGATTTGGCAGGAGCCCTTGAAGCAGAGCTCCAGATCAATATTGGTGATTTGTTAATATTAATTAATACTGGTATTAGTTAATGCAGTTACCAATCCTGGTATTAGTTAATTATTGGTTCCATGGAGTGAGTTTTTTCATGGACCAGAGGAGGCGTGGTTTCATGTGCTGCCTGCATCCCACAGATGGGGCTTTGGACCAGTTTCTGGCATGCTGTGGCCCAGTGCTGGTCCATGGACCCGGGGGGGGGGGGGGGGAAGAGTTCAGGACCAGTGCTTTTACAGACCAAAAAACCCAACGCAGTCCTAGGCTGCAATTAACAAAGGGATAGGAGAGGTAGTCCTCGACTTACAAAAGTTCGTCTAGTGACCGTTCAAAGTGACAACAGCATTGAAAAATGTGACTTAAATGTTACCACCTTTGCAGCAGCATCCCATGATCATGTGATCAAAATTCAGATGCTTGACAGCTGGTCCATATTTATTTATGTCCATTGTTGTGTCCCAAGGCCATGGAACCAACTTTTGTGACCTTCGGGCGAGCAAAGTCAATGGGGAAGCCAGAGCTCACTTCACAACTGGGTTTAGTGACTGATCGGCTGCAGTGAGCCACTTAACAACGGTGGCAAGGAAGGTCGTAAAATGGGACAAAACTCACCTAACACATGTCTCAATCTGGGCTCAACTGTGGTCGTAGGTCGAGGACTATATACATGTCTCAAGATCACCTGAAGAGATGTAACTCTATACTGCACTAGTGAGATACTGCAGCCAGTGCTGGTTGCCACGAAGATGCGGAGACCCTTGGAAGGGTACAGAGAAGAGCAACCAAGATAATAAGGGGTCTGGAGGGTAAAACATACAGCCGGGGGGGGCGGGGGGGGGGGGGGGAAAGAGAAGGAAGATGTGCGTGTCAAAGTTATCAGATTTCGGTTTGACTTCAAGGTGGACGTGGCCAGCATGATGTCACTTGTGTTGGGGGGGCACCTGTGGTGACCTGAGCGCTCTGCCGATGAAAACGGCTTCCCGAGCTCCACTGTCTACTGGGACGGCCCTCTGCCAGAGAAAATGGAGCTCGGGAGGATTGCCCTCATGAGCTCCATTTTCATTGGCAGAAGCACCGCGGGCCAGTCCCTTCGCTATTTCCAGGGCGGCCCCAGATTGTTGGGGGCAATAGGCTGACTCTGTAAATCGCTTAGAGAGGGCTTTAAAGCACTGGGAAGCGGTATAGAGGTCTAAGTGCTATTGCTATGGTTCATCAGTATTTCATTTGGAAAGCAGAGCCACGTATGGCCTATGTAATAGCAGCAGTGGGGATGCAGGAACCACTAGCAGCGTAAAAACTGAAGAATTATAGGATGAATCCTGGTGCAGAAAATAATCTAAAAATTGATTGGCACTCATGAACTTTGCTACTCCTATAGGAAATAACTCTGTTCTATGTGTTCATTTTATTATCATCATGGGGAAAAAAAGAGAAGAGGAAAAAAACATAACTGGGCCTTGATGAAATTAATCCAGAAATATTTTAAATTTTAATACTCCCCAATTCTATAATGAAGTACACACAGAAAATACTCTCCTCACAATTCCCAGAGTCTAACTTGGGTATTAGGATCAGGATTAATCTGTATTTATACTTCCACATAAAATAGGTTTATCTGGCCAAGTCCAGCCCAATTCCATCTATTGAGGAAAAATGTGGCATCGTAAAAAAAATTGTTTAAACATGATCATGTATTTTAAAATGTTCTTACCTTAGTTCAGGTGACTCAGCCCTCCCATATCGAGTCTGCCACTTCACAGCGCCTGAACTGGTTTTCCTGACTGCAGTGCCCGTCTGCGACTGAGAAGAGGCGCTGTTTCTGGTGAGATAAATGTTCTAGGTCAGTGGTGGCTAACCTTTTTGAGCTCCAGTGACAAAAATTGTGCATGCACTCGCGCGCCAGCATCCAGAAGGCAATGCACATCCCCGCCTCCTGCACATGTGCCCACAATCCCCCTCCCCCTTATCTGCGCTGTGCTTCCTAGCTGATTTTCAGCTTCTTTGAGGCCTTTTTCGTCACTTCCGGTACAGGAAGTGACAAAATGGGCCTATTTTTCGGCTTGCAAAGGCTGCAGATGCTATCCTCAAGTCTCTGGGAGGCCAAAAATCAGCTGGGAGGCCCGCACATGCGCAGTGAGATAAGTTTGCCTGCGGCTCGCATGCCAGCACTAAATGGCTCTGCATGCCATAGGTTCACCATCATGGTTCTAGGTCTTCCTTTTTTTATGTTTCTATCTTTTCCTATTATCAGACACAATTTTCTACCTCTCACTCTCTCACATTAACTCCCCCCCTTATCTATGCCTTCCTGTGATTCTGGGAGGCAGGATCATTCTAATAGTAGTCTAGAGTAGAGATGCTTTAACCATATTCACTAAGTCACCTCATCTCATGTTAAGTGAAAACACAAGCACACAAACAAGCAAGAAAACCAAATAGAGCTGGATTTATCCAGGTACCATGCAGTTGCAGAGAAAGAAGCTATGATTTGTTTTTTGATTTTTTTTCTGTTTTTTTCCAAGAAAAACAATTCAGACTCTTTGATTCACCATTAGCATCAACACGGATAGAACAGTTCATAATCAGACTTCAGAAGTCAAAAGTAAAATATACACATGTTCATGGCAAAACAATTGCAACATTTATAGAATCTAGGAATTAAATATACTTTTAAATGGCTGGGCCTAAAATATAGGGTAACAATAACCTATAATGTTATAGGTTAACATTAACATTAATGTACTGCTTGATAAACAACTATTTTTCCCCCATCTGAAATTTCTATGTTTTCATGTGAGTAGAAATTGACATTCCCCCTTCCCCCGCCGAGAAAAGGACAATATATAAAATGATGGCCAGTGCTTTCAATATTTGTGATGTAATAGAAATATTCCTGTTTCCCTTATTTATAGGAGGACACACAAGAAAACCCTAATAAATCAATCTTTATTTGGTTGTAGACCAGCAAGCAGGATAGAGATCACAGTTAATATATTTTCTAAAATATCTAAGAGGGATTAGTGTTAATACTATGGCATACTATGAAGACTATTAACCGGTACTTGGCTGTGGAAAAATAAATGAAATCAGATTGATCTGCTAATAACATTTTAAGATAAAACAAATTAGAATCACCAGGGTATTTAATGAAAAGTAAAAATAAAAGGAAATAACAAATTTTAAAAAGTAAAAACAATGATTAAACACCTGAAACCAAACAAGACTCCTAAACATGACTTTATCTCAGGTGATCCAAAATAATCTAGATAGGTGTGTACTGTTCTGGCTTCCCTATTCACCTGCATCAATAATCATGCTAAGATTCCAATGATTGGGGCCTAGCTCTGGTCATCCCAATCCACAAAGAGGCAGAGATCTACCTGCCTCCTCTTACGATGCCATCAACCTCCCTTGTGGTCAGCAAAGTATATGCCAGATATTGTATAACAAGCTCTTGGACTAGAATAGATCATAAGTGAGAATATTTTGGCTGATGAGCAGGCAGGCATCAGAGAAAGCTGCTCAATCACTGACCATGTTCTAATCCCCCACCCCCCAAACATCTAGTTGAAAACTACTCCTCTTGAGTGTGCTCATCACACAAAAAACTATGATCATTTATTTGAGGAAATCAAAATGAATTCAGTAAAGGCCAACATAGATCACATAAAACAGGATTATTAGCTTTCAATAGGATTCAACTGGATTATGAGCTTGTATTCAGACTATGTTATGATATAACAATTACAAGAATGTCAGCAGAATCAACTAGTGTGAAATAAAGCACTGTGAAAGAAATCAAGCAGGTTGCAAGAAAATAATGATCAAAAGGAAAACAAAATAATTCTTTTTACATTTTCCTGATTGTATTACTTTGCCTTACTTAAGATGTCATTCAGCTACATGTTCAATACATATCGACTTTGCGTATCTAGCCCATGATAGGCAAGTGTTATGACTTGTTCAAAACTGAATTTGCATTTTTAATTGATCAAATGTAAGAAGAATCTTGACTACAGCTTACCCCAAACAAATCTCAGCCAACCACGAAAATTAAGACTATAGATACTAAAGTTTAAGCTGCTAGGCTGCCTTTGTTTATATATGCTTAACAATATACAAGTAACATTATTGTGATGACCCGGGGCGTGGCACAAAAGCAACAAAGTCACAAAAATAGGTAAAGTCCCATTAATACCTCAAACTTGGCCCCCAATGTCCAGTTATCCTCGGCTGGAGATCAAACTCTTCCAAAAACAGTCTACAAAGGGAAGAAATGCAGTCCGAACCCAAAGTACAGATAAATTAGATATTTAAAAACCAACACAAACCACGCTGAAGTAATTAACATGGCAGGCCAGGATAATAAATTGCAGACTTCCAAAAGATAAGGAAGCACACACAGTTGGGAGGACGCCAACACCCAGATAAGCCTCGACCAAGATAATGCACGCTTTCTTCCAGCAAGGTGCTGTGTGCAAAGGCCCTTCTTATACCCTGTTCTCCCAGCTGCAACTAATGAAAGGGATCAGGGCCCTTTTCTCTCCCGTAAGCCACGTTGCTCCCTTCTCCATTTCTCCCTGCGTGCCCTAGGATGAAGAGGGGATGGCCCTGGTCTTCCACTGAATGCCCAGCCGGACTGTGCCCTTCCCCGGTTTCTTCCACAGCCATCGGAGCCACACTCCCACTCCCTGTCAGCTGCTCAATCTCCCCCTCAGAATTGGACTCCAACAAGGGCATGACAATTATGGAATTCATGGTAGTTACCTCAATCCAAATTAAATGCATAGTATTAACTTTTGTAAAATATAATCAAGATCATCTGGCTTCTAAACATACTTACATTATCGTCAATGTGTTATTTAGATGCAAATTAACCCTGTTTACTACCACTGATTACCAGCTTAGAGGTTTTGAAAACCACTGATTGCCATTGACATTCTAGATCTTAGATTATATCAGGGTTTACAGCCAAAGGATGAAAAAAAACACAAGATGTGAGAAAGTGGTAAAGAGATATTTTGTTCAGTTTTAAAAAAAGGGATGATAGCAACCCTGGAAACAGTTTCTGTCTCCAGCACTTCAAAAGTGCAACTAACCTGTTTGATGGGACTCCTGTCTTGAATAAGGGTGGGGGGGATGTGAACTCAGTTTTGACTGGTGGAAGTGCTACTTCTTTCTCCATATTTCCAGTTCTGCCCTGCTGCACCTTCAGAATAAAGTTTCTTCATTAGCGTTACCTAGTGCAAAATAAAGGATCTCTTCCAATAAATTACAAAAAAAAAAACAACCAATAGCAATAAAACCCGATAATTCCTAAATATGGATGGTCATACTAGCAAACTTGTTATTGTGGCTTCAATTCAAAGTTCCTCCCTATTTCATTTGTCCAAGGAAATGTCAATTCTCAAAAACTCCAACATCCACCCTGAAAATAAGTTGTTTTCAGAATAGGGAAGGGGAGGGTAATTTAAAATTTAGTCTGTAGGGTAATTTAAAATTTAGTCTGTAGTATTATGAAGTGGGGGGGCGGGGGGAAATCAAAGTAGAATCCACCAAAGATTTGTGCTTTTATGCTTCAGCACTTGTAAAGTGTTTAACAAAAGTGTTTTTCTTCAGTATGGAATAGGAATAAAAACTGAGAAATATGGAGTACAAGCAATATTTTATCAGTCAAACTCAGTTCCATTATGGGAAAATAGCTCTAACTGGCATGTCTAGGGAAAATTAACTAAGCATCTGGTGCCCTATTTCCGTCAATCCCTATACTACTTTTCTCAAGCATCAGAAAAGCAAACATGTCAAGAATGAATATTAAAAAAAAAAACAAGTGTTAAGCAAAGTCTAAAAATGTAGACTAATATTTTCATGCAGACTGATAAGGTACACAATAACTTCCACTTATTATTAAGTAAAGCGAACTGAACTGTATGCATTATTAGACAAATCAAACCTAAACAACAAGCAGTTATCAGTCTCTTAAATGGGGGGGGGGGGGGAGACATGTATTTCTCCTCAGGTGGGGGTGGGTGGGAAGCACAAATACTGTACGGTTATAAGTGTAGTTTCTCTTTAAAAAAAAGAAAGAAAGATTGCTTTGAATAAGACAGGCAAAATATCCTGCACTAATGCTAGTTGGGGGAAAAGTTTCATACCTCTTCCTGTATATTAAAAAGAAACCTATTAACTATAATAATGTTGTTTTCTAGTCCTTTAAGACAGTGGCCCCCAACCTTTTGGGCACTAGGGACCAGTTCTGTGGAGAGCTTTTTCTGTGGACCAGAGAGGGCGTGGTGCCTGCATCCCGTGGATGGGACTTCGGTTGATTGCGCGGCCCAGTTTCTGGCATGCCACGGACCAGTGCCAGTCCATGGACTGGGGGTTTGGGGACCCCTGCTTTTAGAGCACTAGAGTTGATCATCTTATGCCTATTTTGGAAAAGCATACAGTGATTAACACATTATGGTGGAGCATTAGATTACGTAGAGTTCTATATAACAACAATGGATACTTTTCACATTTTTCATCAGATTACATTAGTAAAAAGCATGAATGGACATTGTAGCATTATGGAATATTATGGAAAAGCACAACCCTGCTCATACACCTGTGATGGTGATAAATCTGGAATTGAATGTAGAAAATGTAATTCAAATCCTCAATTATGAGGTAGCCTTGACCAAAGTGTCTTGGGTAATAGGTACAAATAAAATAGTACATAAGCATGTTTTTTTTAAAAAAGAAGTCAACAAATAAAAAGATACTAATTCAAATCTTCGTATTAGCTCTGCTTATATTTAGCTTAATTCGTCAGTATCAAATGTTGAACAAATACTGCACACACTGATTGAAAATGGGGCTTCCTCAAAAATTTTATACACACTCCTCCATGAACATAAAATATGTAACCTGAGCATGGTTACAGATGTTGAACTAACCATCAGTATTTATACCTCTTCTCCTTTTTAAGTGATAAGAGACTAAAATACTCCAGCCTATTTATAGGCAGGAGAATAAAAAATAATTGGGAGCCAACTAGCCAGATCCATCCTAAAAAAAAATTCTCTACCGGTCAATTTTCTATCGTGTGTTAAATTAGCATTTTATTAAAACAATGAAACAAAACAACTAAAGTTTCTCTTCATGGAAAAATAAGCATATTATATGATTTCTACATTTTGCAAAACTGTTGTGCTGGTGTAAAAAATAAATAAAGTATTGGACTTATGGCAAAATTAAGGCAACTTTCTCAAAAATATATTGGTTTTTAAGTACCTACCCATTTCTTCACACCATGTAAATGTCATATTAACTTGCTGTGCATTCCCCCCCCCCCCCCCAGGCACTCTCAAAAGCCTAGTCAATGGTAACCATGTATCTAGTTGATAATTTCTTACACTGGCATGAAGCAAAGAGTTCAAGTCCTACCACAGCAAGGTCTTGTCTAGAATTGTCTTCAGCCTTAGAAGCACTCAAGAGAAAGCTAGAATTTGCCGCTTCACGATGCCGCTGAGCCTAACAATGTGGTCTCCGAAAGTCTTCTAGGCATATTAGAGGTTGGTGATTACTACAAGATTGTGATCCTGATTTATGACAATCTAACGATATCTTATACACGAAGGTAGAGATGTGTGAAAAGTATTTGTACATGAACTGTTCGTGGAACAGCTGTTTTCAGGTGCCTTGGGTCTAAACTCTAATACAATACAGAGGTGGTTGATTCAGCTATGGAGCTGTTGGTTTGAATATGGGCTGAAATGGTTGTTACTGAAAGTAGTAGTTCAGGCAGGGAGGCTAAGGCTATTAGCAACAATCCAGGGCAACCGAGAAAAAGACGACACTGCAAAAGGAGGAGGGACACAATGGAATAGGCAGCAATACTATCTACAGGAAGGCAAGAGAGAGTTAAGTGTGGCACACACCTGTCCTGTATCCTATGCTTTTTGCTTTAGCAGAAATAAAAAATAGTAAAAACATTCCAGGTTTCATTTCCATCAAACTATGCCTCCCCCAATATAATGGCAAAACTTTCAGAAAGTTAAAGCATCCTTTGTTTCATTTCAGATTCAAAACTACACACATTTTGTTTCGTGCACATTCTTACACAGGGAGAATAATTTCTTCAGTCAGCAGAATTCTGCCTGAACTTCATTTTTGAAGTTGGACCACCAAGAGGGAGAAAGCAAGGATCAAAAATGATACATGAAATCTGTAACGGAGCGACATATCTCAATAAAACAATGCAGCATATACATTACGTAACTGTCACAGCAATCATTAGTACACTATGCCATCAAGTCATAAGAGTTGCAGCAAGAAAGATAAAAATAAGTGTTTCTACATGCAGCACATCTAGGGAACATATTTTTTAAAAAGCTGGGGGGAAAAAACAGCTACGTCCACTTTTGTGTTTAGACTCAAACTTGGAAGTGGTATGGCAAACAGTAATTAGAGTGACTAAGGAAAGTTTACCAACATTCACCTTAAAAAGACTGTATGTGCCATCTGGAATCTCTGTCCCTGGCGTTACTTCCATAGCAATGTCTTCGGCCTAAGTTAAATAACACATTGCCCATTAAAACACCACATTATGGACTGATGGGCTACAACACAACTAACAACAGGTTACAAGCTAGTTGCAGTAAGTGATTCCACATTACCAACACAGAGGCCAACAAGGAAATGGAGCAAAATGGCTGGATGATAGGAACAAGGAAGGAAGGGAATGAACTTTTGAACCACACCAAGGGTTGCTAACACTGTGTGTGGAATCTAACTTTTGAAGGAAAATGGTTCTACAATTGTGAAACAAGAGATTATTTTCATTACCGTTATTTTATTTGTAGTTGTGGTAACGGGTAAAATTTCGAGTCCCATTCGTATCCTCTTTTGTTTTTCGCAGTAGGCTTTCCAAGTGTCTTCATTAAACCCGTAATTGAAATAATCTGAGAGATCAGCACCTTAAAAGAAAACAACCAATATTCTAGGAGTTAAATGCAACTACTAGAAAAACGTGGGAGAATCCTGCCTTCCACAATGTTTCCTAGCTACTGGTTTTCCAAAATGAAAAGCAGCTGAATAATCATTTTGAAGAAAAAAAAAAGCCCTCTTTTTACAACATTCCCTTTTGTTTACTTCCCACCACCACTTAGCTATGTTTTATTACTTAGCTGTGCTTCAAAGGGGACGCACCTTTTCCTATGTTAGATAAGCCGAAGTAGCTAAAACTTCAAAACATTCTCAGTAAAAAACTTAAAAATGCAAAACACACAACACATTCTCATGCATCAAATCCAGCTGAGTAATACTTGTATTGTCTCTGCCTCTTGGAAGTACCATTTTTATAAGTATTGGGTCTACAACATGCTGTGATTAGATTTCCCCTCAAATAGGAATTATGAACACTTTTCGTGCATTTAGTTAAAATGAGAAAATCAAATTTCTGCTCACCTGCGGAGTTTTACTGACATGTTTTTACAATACTATTTATTTCTGTGCAAAATTTCTACCTGGTTTTCTCCAAGGTTTATCTTCAAAAGAATCCAAATCAACTTCTAATAGTGGAACACCATTAATGCTTCCTGGTGCATCAAGATCAACTCCTTTTACTTTGGAGCCTATAAAAAAAGAATACTTATTTTATTAGCCCACGACAAACCAAGTATTATTATAAGTTTCTATAGTGAAAATAAGGTGCTTATCTCCTGCATACTGACACTCATGAGCCTGATAGTTACTGTTCTTATAAACATTCTCTTACACTGTATCAATGCAATGTAGAATTACCCAGGTACAAAGCATAGCATTATTTTTCTTATTTTCTTTCTTTGAGCTCTCAATAAATGCTTACCAGAGGATCCATAACTTCGCCCTCCTGTTTTAATATTGAGATTCACTGGTGCTGCTCCATACCTAAAAAATAACATTTTTACAGTAAAGGGTAAAAGATGAACAAGATTGTTGAGGAAATGATTTGAAAAACTGTTCAGAAGTGCAGTGGTGTGCACTCACATAAGTGTTAAAAGAAGCAACAACTTCTGGCTCAGCAAAGATACCGCAAAGCTTTTCCTCAGTTCTCCATACATGCACATACAAGTAGTCCACGGGCAATGATTAAGACTCTAATTTCCATCACCGACTGCCATAATTGTAAAGCACATTTTCACACGACCATACTGCTTAGCAGTTCCAGCACTTCAATTGTGAGGAATGTATAATTGCTTTGCTGAAGGTGTTTTGGAAATACAGTAACAACTTACTGAATAGAATAGAATAACAGAGTTGGAAGGGATCTTGGAGGTCTTCTAGCCCAACCCCCTGCTTAGGCAGGAAACCCTATACTATTTCAGACAAAGAGTTATCCAATCTCTTCTTAAACACCTCCAGTGTTGAAACATTCACAAGTTCTGGAGGCAAGTTGTTCCACTGGTTAATTGTTCTGTCAGGAAATTTCTCCTTGGTTCTAGGTTTTTTTACTTGTGTCTGGTCCCAATAGGAAATAATGTATGTAGCTCAGATTGGACAGTGGAGTCCTTGGCTGTTTGCTTGCAGACATTTCATTATTGAACTAGGCATCATCAGTGCTGCTAGTGAGGTTGGTGTTTGCTCTCTGTTTATATACAACAGCTTGTATTTAAGCTAGTTTTATAACATTGAAAATGACAGGCAATCTGCTATATATAATAGGGAGCAAATCCCACACTTACACTGATTGAATATGGTGTCTATCTACCTGATTTACATTCAAAAAAACTATTATCAGCTGTGACAAGTATTGCTGAAGTTTCAAAAAAGTGTAAAATGATTTGGGATATAACATGAAGTAATTACTTTAGCATTCTTTAGAACAGCAGTCACAGTGGGCCGCAAGAAAATTTTGGTGGGCTGCAAAAAAATCTCACCCCCAGAGCACCTCCCCCCGAAGCAATTAATCCAGGCTGCACAGAAACACAAGGCTGCACCGCCCACATAGCCCACGGGAACCCTCCCTGCCCACTCACTCCTTACCCAACAAACTTCCCTTCTAAATTGCTATTTTTCCTTTTTCCAACCATCAGCTGTTCTGCTGTGCCGGGAGATTTAGATTAGCTAGAAAGCAGGAAATGGTTGGATTTCTTGCTTTCTAGCTAGTCTTTAGATCTTCGGCTCTGCTTTTAAGCACAGCCAAATCTCCCTTAGGACTGAAGGTTCTATTATTCAGTGCAGACTCACGGCAAGCAAATTTTATATGACAGACTGAGCTAGCCGATGGCAGATAGATAGATCACTGAACGATTCTGTGAGCAATTCAATCTGCTTGCCTGTTTTGCCTGATTTTGGGTAAAAGTTGCTTTTTATAAAAAATTCAATATTTATATAAATATTTATAATATTTATATACAAACCATGCCCACGTGACCATCAAGCCACACCCACAAATTAGGCCACACCCACAGAACCAGTTAGTGGTCCCTGGAATTTAAAATTATGAGTTTGGTGGTCCCTGAGCTCCAAAAGGTTGGCAACCCCTGATTTAGAGCATACAACTGTCTTCAAATCTATTACAACAAAATAAATAAAAATGAATTTTATAGATAGCATTAGATTTCTCTAAATGTGAGGTTAATTGAAATAGCACTTAGCAATAGCACCTAGATTTATATACTGCTCTATAGTGCTTTACAATACTCTCTGAACAGTTTACAACATCAGCATATTGCCCCCAATCATCTGTGTCCTCATTTTACCGACCTCAGGAAGGAAGGCTGAGTCAACCTTGAGTTAGTCAGGATCGAATTCCTGCCTGTAGGCAGAGTTAGCCTGCAATAGTGAGCCACCACAGCTCCTAATAAATAACTGTAAATTCCAGTGAAAAGTACATGTCAGTATTTTTATGGCAAAGTCCATTTTGAATTTTTGTGAGAAAATTGGTAAAATTACTTAGAAAACCTTTGTAATTCATGTGCTGTCAGGAATAAAGCAAGAAGGAATACAGCAGACAGTTCCACAGAAATGTAGATGGCTCTTTCTGGATGTGGGGGCGGGAGCAAGTGAGTGCAAAGGGTAGGTTGGGCAGTGTAAGGATAATGAGAAATGCTAGGTAGGTCAGGAAAGGCACAAGAGGCACAGTGCAGGTCAGATAAGGTCAGGGTGGCACCTCTTCCGCATCTTTCCTCACATAAAGTGTGAAAGATGCAGAAGAGATGCTGCATAGATAGGCAAAGTTCTACAGGGGTATATCAGTGATTGACATGAACACAAAAGGGCTGGGGGGAGGAGAAGGGTAAGAAGGTGGGGAAATTTGCCCAGCAACTTGCAACATTCCCTGTCAGCCTTGCCACTGACTTTCTGGGGAAGCTGGCAGGAAAGGTTGCAAGTGGTGATCATATGGTCCCTGGGTACTTGGCAACCAGTTGTTATGTGAGAACAGGTTGACTGCAATCACGTGACCATAGAGTTGGTCCTTTAGCTGGAAGCAATTGTTATTTGCTTCAAGGTAACAAAGGAAGGGACTTTTCATAAGCCTGCCTTAACTCAGAACCCGAAATCCAAATGATTAAGCAGTAAACAACTTACCCATACTGCGGTGCTCCTGTTTTAATGTCACCAATAGTGACCTGAACATCATCTTCATCATCATCACTGTCACTGTCACTGTCATCTTCGGCCTCTGTCACTTTCTACAAAAAAAAAAAAAGACTATAATTAGAAATTATATATAATTCAACTGCAGTGGAAGTACCAACTACTTTTCTGGATACTATTTGAAAAGGCAACTGTATTATTCAAGGTACGTTGTATAATCCAAACCTGTAGAGTCATGTATTCAGAAATAATCTTCTCAGTGTGGATTATTTAAAACTTATTTAATTCTAATGCTTGGTAAGAAAAACGTCTACTTGCCATAAGCAAAACACATTTGCAAGACACAAGCAAGATCCTCTACATGTGATGGCATTTTCTTTCCTTTGAGTCAAACTTGACCTCTTGCTACTACATGGCTTTCCGGAAGTGGCTTGCCAATGCTGCATTCTTAAGACTTAACAAAATAATTGTCTTATGGTGATCTGACAGTCTCTTGTGTCTAATTCCAGTTTCTTGCTTTTAATCCAGAATCCTTAAACTCTAGACCAAACTGGCACTCACTTGTTGAGATACAAATGAGCAAAATACAACCCTGGCAAGCATTTTGTATACTTGAAATACTAAAAAGCAGCGTTGGAAGAGATTTATTTGTATACAGAAATAGAAAATGGGGAGAGACTTCTTAGCTGTTTCTCTGGTTCAAAGCTGAAACATTAGTTAGATATGCACAGAGGTGCTCTGAAAGTTTCTGAACTGAGTTTTCAATGTTACTGCTTAAATATGATCTAAAACAAGCCCTAAAAATAAAGAGGACCAAGATTAAAGAAATGAATCAAAAACATCATGTATTTATTGAAGACAATGACCCATAGCTATTCAATTCATTTGAACTGGAAATTAAGAGCCAGGTGTTTCTATCAATGGGATGAGAAACTGGTGTGATTATGGCAGGTCCTGCCTTAGTGAAAGAACAGAATTATGGATATTATCAAAATCTCATATTCACAACACGGCTCATATTCACAACACAGAAATATGACTTGAACAAAAAAAGATTTTTGAGAATAATTGTTGATGCTCACCTGGCTAGAAAAGTTTATGAAACTATATCTAAAGAGTTCAAATGCAACCAGTTTACTATCAAGCAGATCATGTAAAAGTGGAGACAATTCAACACATTGTTACCCTCCACCGGAGTGGTCCACCAACAAGATCACACCAAAAGCAAGACAGGCAATACTCAACAACATCCAAAGAACTAAAGGGCTCTTATATTGGCAAATGTCATGTTCATGAGATCGCCCTGACAGAAACACTGAACAACAATGGCAAGCTTGTCAGGATTGCAAGAAGAAAGTCACCACTCCCCCAAGAGAACATTGCTGCCCATCTATACATTGTAAAAAACCACATGGATGAGCCAGAAGGCTACTGAAAGAATCTTTTGTGGATGGACAAGACACCAACAAAGAATTTTGGAGATCTAATGAAAAGGGTTACTTTTGGAAAAAGGCAAACAATGTGTTCCACCATAGGAACCGTATCCCAATTCTGAAACATGGGGGCGGCAGGATCATGGTTTGGGTCTGCTTTGCTGCTTCTGCACCAGGATGGCTTGCCATCACTGATGGAGCTAGGAATTCTGAATTGTACTAGCAAATTCTACAAGAAAGGGTCAGGATACCTGTCTGTGAACTGAACAACACAAAATGAGTCATGCGGCAAGACAATGAACCAAAACGCACAAGTCGTACAGCCAAATAATGGCTAAAGCAGAAGAAAGTTAATGTTTTGTAATGGCAAAGTCAAAACCCTGGCCCCAATCCTATAGAAAGGTTGTGGAAAGACCCAAAATGGGTTTTTCCACAACCTTTCATGCAAAGAAGCTGACCAACACCTCTTGAGCTGAAACTTTTATGTGGAGGAATGGGTTAAAATTCCTCTCAGCTGATGTGTAGGACTGAAAGGTTATCAAAAACATTTGTTAATACTGTGCAAGGAGGGCACACCAGTTACCGAACAGCAATAGCACTTAAGACTCATATACTGCTTCATAGAGCTTTGCGGCCCTCTCTAAGAAATTTAGAGTCCACCTATCAGCTCCCAACAATCTGGGTCCTCATTTTACCAACCTCAGAAGGATGGAAATCTGAGTCAATCTTGAGCCAGTGAGGATCGAACCCCTGGCAGTCTGCAAAATTAGCCTACAATACTGCATTCTAACCACTGCATCACCACGGCTTATACTGAAAGCAAAGGATCACATATTTTTTCCACACACAAATCTACAGCTTTGGATTACTTTCTTCAACAGAGAAATGAAGAAGTATGTTTGTGACTTACTTATTTAACTGGATTCTTTTTATCAAGCTTTGGAACTTGTATGGAGAACAGATCCCATTTTAAATGATATTTATGCAATAATATTGGACATTCAAATATGTTCACAAACCTTTAAGCACAATGGTACTTAGAATGCTACTAACAGGGCACACCAAGTGTAAAGAAATCTGCCAGCAATTTCTAATAGATAATAGCTTTAGGGAAAGTACTGCACTCTTTTCTAGCACATCATTTAATCACTCAGCATTAGATGTGTAAAGTTATCCTCATACTTTCAAGGTTGAGGACAATTTCAGCACCAATAACATTTGCATTCTGGACTTAATTTATCACACAGTGAAGTCTAATAAAATAAGAATAAATTATAGGAATGTTCAATAATGGTCCATTTGGGGGACAGAATGTTCCAGGGAATGCTATATAAATAAATAAGTTTCTCTTCCATATTATACCAATCTAGGATTATCCTGGAAGCTTTTTAAACTTTGGAAGTGATGCAATAAAATTGCAGGTATGGAAGATATTTCCTCAAAAGTTCTGTTTCCAAAACAGACCCACCCCTAACAAATTACTACACCCATGCTCTATAGCCAATTTGGTCCTCATGAATGGCTTGCTCAAAATTTTAAAAATATTATACAGATTTCCATAGTTCTAGTTTTATAAAAATACCATTTTCACTACGCCATTTTCAGCTGCTCCTTCTTCTTCATTTCCCGTTGGGGTTGGAACACTTCAAGATAAAATAAAAGGCATTAGCTGGTTAATAAGGACTGGTATTGGTTTTTTTTTTTAAAGTGTAATTTAAATGATTTGATAGAAAATACTAATGTTGTATCTGAATTATAATTTTGCTAGGAAAAAACACAACTTTTTCAGTAAAACCTTTATTTCTGGGAAATAAAACACAATATCTAGTAATTAAGCACAATAACACTTTGTTTCATTTGATTTAATGTGATTTCACTGATATTATATATTATGTCTTTCACTGTCCCCATTATTAAGATATTAAAGTAATGGGGTTAAAAAAATCTTGTAGAGCATAGATTTTGTGAAAAAGTATACAACAGTGATATTTTGTACCCTCTATCTGACTAATCTTAGAAATGACAATAGCTAGACAATTATGATATTGACACTCAGAGGGATTCTATTCATAAGAGGACTCTACTCACAGGAGATTTTACTCACAAGGCCAGAGTGGAATAGGATTTTAATAACATTGATTTATCATATTAATTACAAAAGTAGTCAGGAAAATGCTCATTGAATTTTTTTTCAGCCCATAAGGCTCCAATTCAATTAGGATTTGAAATAAAATGAGCATAGATGACATTACTTAAGTAATGAAGTATTTTCAATTTGTAACATAACTCTAAGACATGCTATCCCTAAGCTACACATATGCTCAACTAATGTAACTACCGTACTTGTAACCATGAAATTATTTAAACTTTCTCAAAAATGTTCTGAACAAGTATTACCAAAAGTAGTCTCCTAAAACAGCACTACAAAGATGCACAATAAACTCTAAAAGCCTACTGAAATAATTTCCATTTCATAATTAAAATTGAGATATCTATAGAATCCATTGTACCAAGTTTCTTATATGGCTATTTATAAAAAAAACCTCCATAGAAACAGTTGTGCTTGCTCTGAATTGTATTGGACAAAGAATAAAGTTTATATAGTCACATTTGGCATTTCATTACACTAAAAACCTAACAAATGCAGGTTAAGTAACTTCAACTTTCATTGAATAAGGAGCATTATTGGATATTGATCTTCCATAACTCAATTCAAAATGCTGGTCTTGCTTTTAATCACCTGGATAATTCGTAACTTATCTGACTTATTTGGATCTTAGAAAAATCTTTAGAGAGACCTTTTCATGTGCACAGGCCCACTGAAAAAAGATTTTGTTTTTGTGACTCCAACACATTGGGGACATAGGCAGTTTTATAAATTTGATTAATAAATAAAACTGATTTTTTAAAAGGATAGCTTATTCTATTAATTGATATGCCATCCATTTCACTGTCAGTGACTCCTGATTGGATGCCACTTTTGTCTTTCCAAAAGGAGATTAAGACATTTTACATTATTTTAGCGTATTGAACATAGTTCTAATGCTGCAAAATTTTAAAATTATTTTTTATTTCTTGTCAACTGCTTGTTTTCAGAAAAACAATATAAAACTCTTAAAATAAGCTATAATACAAGTGCACATATAAACCCACATTTGGGTTTAGCTGCTTCTAAATATTCAGTGCCAAAACTGAACAATAGAAATAAGACTGACTACACCTCACAATGAACGTTACAAAAAAGACCTCACCTAGCAGGTGCTTCCTCTGGTCTTTCTTCTTCATTTTCATCTTTAAGAAACAACAAAATCAAATCAAAATTATCTCAATATAGGTATCAACCGGGATCACTTAATGATTTGTAGAATACATCTTAATTTCCATGCTAATTCTATATAATCTTTGCAGCTACAGAACCCCCTCAACATCATGGCTCTTCAAATTTCAAACAAACTTATTCCATTGGACGGACAAAAATCCTTATTGTTAATCCTATGAAGGAAATTTTCGTGGACATCTTTCATTCAAACAGGTAGTTACCATCAGGAAACATCCTTTATTGCTCAGAATCTGGGTTGCATATGTGGACATTACTCTCTCTAAACACCATACAACTTAATGCAACCTATACAAATAGTTCAACTGAGCCCAAAATTTATGTCACTAATATTAAAACATTTGTTAAGTGAATCTTGCCCCACTTTTCTCACCACACTTAAGTGAATCATTGCAGTTAAAGTTAGCAACATGGTTGTTAAGTGGATGTGGTTTTCCCATTGACTTTGCTTGTCAGGTCACAAAGGCTGATCACGTGACCCTAAGGCACTTCAAATTGTTATAAATACAAATCAATTTCCAAGCATCTGAATTTTGATTGAGTGACTACGGGGATGCTGAAGGTAAAAAATGGTCACATATCATTTTTTCCCAAGGGCTTTTGTAACTTCAAATGGTCAATTATCTGTATTCTTCTTTTCATAACCTTCTCTTTAGCTTCATGAATTAATTAATAATTAATTAATTTAGCTTCATGAATTAAGTGTTTTCATTTCATCTTGAACCAGTATTATTATAACCGAGTTTGAAATATCCTTATGAGTATCCATGCACAAGATTCAAATATATATTTACAGTGATGTGGTTTCAGAGGCAAACACTGGGACAACCCAGACAGGTAAGCAGCTTCCCAATATCCTCTTTACTATATCTGTCTCTCTGTGTGGCAAAGGTTTCCAACTTGACAGCTTTAAGACTTGTGGACTTCAACTCCCAGAATTCCTCCTCCAAGTCATGTTAGCTCAGGAATTCTGGGAGTTGAAGTCCACAAGTCTGAAGACCCTTGGTCTGTGGTATAGGGCCTTCCATATCTATCTATCCATGCATCCATCCACCCACCCACCCCTCCATAGGTACTGGTATGCATACACACACATACATACATATATGTACAGATGTGTACATTTATGTATGCATGTGTACATACATGTATGCATGTGTGCACATGCATACATACATGGATGGATGGAGACAGACATATACATATGAACATACATATAAATGTATATAAACCTATTGCCTGGACGTTAAACATTGTAATCCTGTGCGTGTATTTGTATACACACACACAGAGGATTACAATTTTTAATTCCGGGCCGGTCCAAAGCTTTGGTTCACCTCCTCAGAAACAAGAGGCTAAAATCGCAGTTTTCCAAATAAAGGGGGTGGGGGGCGCGGAGGGATGTTAGAAATCTGCCCGCCTTCCTCTTTCCAAGGAGACGGTACCTCAGAAAGGCCCATCCTGGGGGAGGGGCGGCACCGTGCCCCTCCTCCTTTCCAAGGAGGCTCCCTCAACACCACAGCTTCCCGGGGGGGCGGGGGGGGGGGAGTTCTTCCCTCCGTCTTTGGCAGGGGAAGTGAGGGAAACCTGTGGCCCCGCTAGGGGAAAGGCGAGTTAGGAAGGGAGGCGGCTAATCGAGTCCGAGGCCTTATTGAGGCCTTGCTTCCATCCGAGGCCCGGCCACAAACCCGCAGACATGAGCGGGGGAGGGGGGAAGGAGGCGGGGGCGTCGAAAGCAGCGAAAGGAAAAACCGTACCGCCATAGAGCCACTCCTCCTCGTCGCCGGCCCCGCTCAGCTCGGCCGCCAGTCGCTCCACCTCACCGCCCGCCGACATGGCCGACTCCCCTCCCCGCACACGCGCTCCGCCGGCCCGCCGCGCGAGACCGGACTGCACAGCGCGCTTGCGCACAACTCCCCCTCCCCCTTTTTTTTCCACCCCCCCTCCTCCTCCCCTCGCGTGGCCAACGAAAGGAGCGGAGCAGAACGGCGGCGGGGAGAGTCGTGACGGCTGAGAGAGGAAGACAGAGAAAGAGAGAGAGAGGCCTTTCCCTTCCCCTCGCCTCTCTTCCTGAAAGGGGTGGGCGCTGCCGGCCTCCGCTTCTCCCGAAAGCCTAGAGAGGCTCCAGGAAAAATAGGCCAAGAAAGCGAATCTTCTCCCACTCCCGAGGTGATCGGGCGCCGTCCTGAACGCCCCGAATACGGAAGTCCGGCCCAATCACGTTCGGCCTCCCCCCCCTCCCACAAACAATGCGGCGCCCTCCAGGTGCGTCACTCCACCGCCTAGCCTGAAGCGGGGCATTCTGGGAAATGTATTTCCATTTGGCCAGGGCGCTCTACCCGGATTTCTCTACTGCACACTTAAACGGGGAATGCGAGGAGTATAAACCCTTCCATCCTCCACCATCCGGCCAGAGCTGAAGAAGCTTCTTTTGGATGAGAAGCGAAACCTCTTCAAAGAAAAAAACCAAGAAAGTCCAGTGGCGTCCTGATGATAATCGGGTCCCCAAGCCAAGAATTTTTGGTTTAACGCTCAAGAAAGATGCTTGGGTATATAATTGGTGCACTGGTCTTGATTTATTAAATTTCCAACCCATATTGTGAATTTTCAGACTTTTCTTTAACTAAAACAATCTATCAAAAGTTTTCCACTCATCCACACTCACAATTCCCTTGATATTTATGAAGCAACAGCATGGTATTTTGGATCTTCTAATGCTTTTAAGACCAAAAAATTTACCTTACCAACTTTTTCTTTGCTTTCACATATAGAGACACAACCCATTTAAGCCCTTTAAATGTTACCTTTATAATTTTTGAGTCTGAAACTCCTTTCCGTATACCACCACTCTTCTCTTCCCTTCTTTCTCCCTGTCATTGTCTTCAAATTTACATGCTGCTTAAATTTTAAAAAATATTTTTATCCCCCTAAAGTAACAGAACTCGAGTCTGCCTAAAAGGCTGGATTCTTTGGCTTTGGAAGATCTCCAGGTGTTATCAGTTGACTATGATCAAAACTACAATGAGTTAGTAATATTCTGTAAATACTTACATTCCCTTTATTGTTTTATAATCCTTCCAAGGCCAAATCCTGCCATGAAACATAGTTTAGCTTTGGGAAATGACTCCTGGATCAAATAAAAACATTTCTGTACTAGCAGCTTTTATTAAAAAAAAAAGTGAACTCTGCTTAGCTTTATTAAAGACTATTTTACTGTTCATAAAGTACAAAAGCTATAATCTTTTAGCGCCGTGCTGCCCAATCTTGGCAATTTCCAGATATGTCGATTTCAACTCCTAGAATGGACATGGCTGAAAATTCTGGGAGTTGAAGTTCACACAGTTAGAAATAGCTAAGAAATACTAGCAACATTTAATCTCAGACTTCACACATTACTGATCAAAGGTGCTTTGTAATAGTGTGAAGTTTGCCTGAATGATTGGTAGCTATGATCATCGTATCTGTTCTTTCACATCTCACAGCCAGGCAGTTCAGACAATCTTTCTAAGCTTCATGTCTCCTTGACTTGGTAAGTATTCAGCACTTGTTACTTGTAAGAATATTTTCTGTTCTATAAAGATGTATATGTATACGAAGATAGGCTCAAGATCCAGATGGATCTTGACAGATTCAAACACTGGGCCGTATTTAACAAAATGAAATTCAGTGTAGAGAAAAGTAAAGCCCTACACTTAGGCAAGAAAAACCAAAAGTACACATATAGACTGGGTGAAATCAGACTCAATACTGGGAACTGTGAGAGGGATCTTGGAGTCTTAGTGGACAATCAGCTAAATAGGAGCCAGCCGTGTGCAGCAGCCACCAAAAAAGCTAATGCAATCCTAAATTGTATTAACAGAGGGATACAATCGAGATCAAGTGAGGTACTAATACCACACTATAAAGCCTTAGTAAGGCCACACCTAGAGTACTGCATCCAGTTTTGGTCACCATATTATAAAAAAGATGTTGAGACTCTAGAAAAAATACAGAGAAGAGCAACCAGGATGATTAGGGGACTGGAGGCTAAAACATACAATGAATGGTTGCAGGAACTGGGCTTGGCTAGGCTAGTGAAGAGAAGGACTAGGGGAGATATGATAGCAGTCTTCTAATAGTTGAGGGGCTGCCACAGAGAGAAGGGGTCAAGCTATTTTCTAAAGCACCCAAAGGCCAGGCAAGGACTAATGGATGGAAACTGAACTAGGAGAGATTCAACCTGGAAATAAGGAGAAACTTTCTGACAGAACAATCAACCAACAGCTTGCCCTCAGAAGTTGTGACAGCTTCGTCACTTGAGACTTTCAAGAAGAGATTGGACTGCCATTTGTCAGAAATGGTGTAGGGTCTCCCGCTTGGGTGGAGGGTTGGACTAGATGACCTACAAGGGCTCTTCCAACTCTGATTATCTGTTATTTGTTACCTATGTTGCATAATATACAATCGGTTGGGAGGGGACTTATAAATGTATTTTAAATATTTTAACATTCTGGAACTTCCAAGTGTCATTTTTGTTATGTAACATTGCAAAACAATTTTGTCAATCAGTGTTTTGGATCTGGAATATAACTGATGAAATAATAAAACAAAATGATCTATTACAATCAGATTTACAGAAATGAAGGTCCCCTGCTTTTGTAGTACTGAGTAATGAGAATGCTGCAAATATTGAATCCGCAATACAATTATTATATCTGGCGATTAATCCGATGTTCAGACACAAGCAATCATGTGATATTGTGATCATCGCTTGACCATCATGATCTTATGAAAGCAATTAGGTACAGGTAGTCCTCAACTTATGACCACCAGTGAGCGCAAAATGTGTGTTGCTAGGTGAGACATTTGTTACGTGAGTTTTGCCCCATTTTACGACTTCTCTCGCCACGTTTGTTAAGTGAATCACGGCAGTTCACAGTTGTTAAGTGAATTTGGTTTCCCCATTAACTTTTGCTTGTAAGACGGTCGCAAAAGGGATCACATGAGCCCCGGGACAATACAGTGGTCATAAATGTATCTGTCATGCCCTTGTTGGAATCTGATTCTGAGGGGGAAATTGAGCAGCTGATAGGGAGTGGAAGTGTGGCTCCAGTGGCTGTGGAAGAAACGGGGGAAGGGCACAGTCCGGCTGGGCATTCAGAGGAAGACCCAGGCCCACCCCCTCTTCATCCTAGGGCACACAGGGAGGAAGGGAGAAGGGAACAACATGGCTTATGGGAGAGAAAAGGGCCCTGATCCCGTTCATTAGTTGCAGCTGGGAGAACAGGATATAAGAAGGGCATTTGCACACAGCATCTTGCTGGAAGCAAAGCGTGCATTATCTTGGTTGAGGCTTATCTGGGTTTTTGCGTCCTCCCAACTGTGCGTGCTTCCTTATCTTTTGGAAGTCTACAATTCATTATCCTGGCCTGTCGTGTTAATTACTTCAGCGTGGTTTGTGTTGGATTTTTTTATTTCTAATTTATCTGTACTTTGGATTCGGACTGCATTTCTTCCCTTTGTAGACTGTTTTTGGAAGAGTTTGATCTCCAGCTGAGGATAACTGGACATTGGGGACCAAATTGGAGGTAATAATGGGACTTTGCCTATTTTTGTGACTTTGTTGCTTTTGTGCCACGCCCCGGGTCATCATAGTATCCAAATGTAAATCACATGACCACGGAGATGCTGCAACGGTCATAAGTGTGAAAAATGATCCTAAATTGCTTTCTTCCAGTGCCGCTGTAACTTAGAGCAGTCACTAAATGAACTGCTGTAAATTGAGACCTACCTGCAGTATTTAATTCACAATTAAAACTAAGCTAATCTCTGGCATGCAGCATTTAGCCTCAGAAGCAAAAGGACTCCAGTACAAATTAACAGAATATGGAGACCTGCAGAATTATGGCACATCCATATTTCCCTGCAATTTTTCTCCCTTAAGCACAGCCTCTCAGGCAGAAAATGTGGGTCACTAAATGAACTGTTGTATGTCGAGGACTAACTTGACTACGTATCAGAATGGTCAAACAAATGGCAACTTCAAATCTCAACAAATAAATGCTCTGTCCTACATATTGGCAAAAAAAAAAATCAGAAAATAAAATACAGGCTGAATAGTCAAGACCTTGTTGATGATCCAAACTTTGTCAAGAATCCTGAAGTACTCATCTCAAATGATCTAAGTGCTAAAGCCCACTGTAACTACATAGCTAAAAAGGCATTAAGAGTTGTTAACTTAATCCTACGTAGCTTTTTCTCTGGTAATATCACACTACTAACTAGAGCATACAAAACATTTGCTAGACCAATACTTGAATACAGCTCATCCGTCTGGAACCCACATTACGTATGATATTAACTCTGTTGAGAAAGTCCAGAAATATTTCACAAGAAGAGTTCTCCACTCCTCTACTCGTTACAGAATACCTTATGCCACTAGACTCGAAATTCTAGACCTAGAACTACCCTGCCTTCAATCCGATCTAAGTATAGTACATAAAATTATACATTGCAATGTCCTACCTGTCAATAAATACTTCAGTTTCAACTATAACAATACAAGAACAAACAATAGATACAAACTCAAGGTTAATCACACCAAACTTAATTGCAGGAAATAAGACTTCAGCAACAGAGTGGTCAATGTCTGGAATGACTGGTTTCTTCCCAAAAAACTTTAACCTTAGACTGTCTACTATTGACCTCACCACTTTCCTAAGAGGTCTGTAGGGGGTGTGCATAAGCGTATCAATGTGCCTACCGTCCCTGTCCTATTGTTTCTTTTACATATTTTTTTATTTTTCTTATATGTATCGATGTATTCATAACTATGTTTTTACTTATACCTATTATCTTGTAAGCAATTGACAAATAAATAAATAAAAATAAATAACTGTATTCTCGCAATAAATACATACACTTCCAAACTAGACTGTGTTGTTTCTCTGTGTCATATATGTGAGTATATGCATACCATAATTTTGTATTTATTGATCTTGTTATTTTTATGTAGTGTAAAATTGGAGGTGGTGACCCTTTATAAGAGCTGTATGAATGAATGAATGAACGAACGAACGAATTTTTTATTGGCCAAGTATGATCGAACACAAGGAATTTGTCTTGGTGCATATGCTCTCAGTGTACATTAAAGGAAAATATACATTTGTCAAGAATCATAAAGTACAACATGTAATACATGCAACAAAATTTCATTTTTAATGTATGCCAATCAGTGTAAATTCAAAGTGAAATTCTATTCTATTCTATTCCCATCCATTCTTTTTCTCTGCTCTATTCTATTCTATTTATTCTATTCTATTCTATTCATTTCTATTCTGTTTATTCTATTCTGTTTATTCTAGTCTATTTATTCTATTCTTCATTCCACTATTCTATTCTATTTATTCTAGTCTATTCTATTTATTCTAGTCTATTTATTCTACTCTATTTATTCTAGTCTATTTATTCTATTCTAATCTATTTATTCTATTCTATTCTATTCTATGCTATGCTATTCTATGCTATTCTATTCTATTCTATTCTATTCTATTCTATTCTTCATTCCACTATTCTATTCTATTTATTCTGTTCTATTCTATTTATTCTATCCTATTTATTCTATTCTATTTATTCTATTCTTTATTCCTCTATTCTATTCTATTCTACTCTATTCTATTTATTCTATCCTAATCTATTGTGCAAAATTTTAGATAACCGTTAGAATATGAATTCAGATTAGGAAAGCAGAGGATTAAAGTGAAACGAGATAAGATGGTGAGGGAGGAAATAAAACAGACCAGAAAAAGGAATAACGAGCTGCATGTATCCGCACCGCCCACTTTTAACAATCCTTTTTACCAGGGGTCTTCAAACTTAACAGCTTTAAGGCTTGTGGACTTCAACTCCCAGAATTCCTCCTCCAGGCATGTTAGCTCAGGAATTCTGGGAGTTGAAGTCCACAAGTCTTAAACTGGCCAAGTTCGGGGACTCCCTGCTTCGTACTTTCCTCGTTTCTTTCCGCGAATTCAAGGGTTAACTTTCCGGGGCTCCCAACTTCCGACGCCCGAGCCGCGTCCTCGGCTCACCCTTGAACAGCCAATCCGCGCGGGGCGCCGGCCACGACGACGTCATCTCCCCGCGTCCAAACCTCTTGCAGCTAGGGCATGGTGGTGATGCCGTGGCTCAGCGGGCTGTGATCTCTTCCTTGATCCCGACACGGGGAGGGATCCCGGATCTCTTTCTAAATCGCTGATCTCGGCCAGGTCCCCCCGGCGGCGCAACGTTTCCCAAGCCATGGAGGCCAGAGGGCATCTTTGCGCTGCTGATCGCCTGGCTTGCTAGCCCGGAGGTGGTGCCCGCTTTCCGGGCAAGAGACGGTTGGACGGCTTCCATTATACAGAACACGAAATAACAAGAGTTGGAAGGGACCTTGTGGGTCATCTAGACCAACCCCCTGCCCAAGCATTGAAGGGGGGGTTCCCCAATATCTGGGCAGGGCAATGTCCGCCGCCACCCCTCCTAAACCCCCACCTGGGGTGCCTTCTTTCTGCCGCCGAGCTTGGGAACCGGTGTTTGCCAAAGTGAAGCGAGCCGTGGTGTTCCTGGACCCGGTGTGCGCCGGAAAGCCTCCACTGGGCCTGTGGTGGGATGGAGGCGCTCTTGCAAGCTGGCGCCCTCAACGTCAAGGAGTTCTCCAGCTTTGAATCCGGGGAGGCTGAGCAACCCAAAGCCGTCTTCGTGGTCAGCACCGCCTTGAAAGGCCGGACCGTGGACGTCGTCCGGGACATCGTGAGCCTCAGCCGCTTCCAGTACTGCGTGGTCTTCACCGGGGTCAGCCACGCGGTGCACTTGCAAGCGTACAATACGCCCCTCGGCGCCGAGGCCGAGAGCTCTGGCCCGGTGGTCTTCGAACAGTTCGAAGAGAAGCTTTGCCAGTGGATGGGCAACATGAACTACACCGCGGAGGTACACCACGACCGCTTTGTTTCTGGCCCCCCTCTCCCCTCACCTCTTTGTAATGCCGGCCTTTGCGGCGCTTTTCCCTTTGATGGTGGAGGATTTGACGCACCTCAATAGGGCGCGACCCGAGAAGAAGAAAATCAGCCACTTGAGTGATGTGGACTTCTTCTCCTTACCTTCCGAGTTGCAGCTTGCCATCCGGTCTCTGGTGTCGGGTCTCAACAACTTGTTGGAGTACCTTAGTGTTCGGGAGGAATGTTTCGCCGTTGGATCACTCAGCAAGATTATTGCGGGGGATCTGGCGAATTATTCCCAGGCCAAGCTCAGGAGGAAAAATGCACAAAATAAAGCTGCTATCATTTTTGTGGACCGGACATTAGATTTGACAGGTAAGAACCTGGATGTTG
Source organism: Bungarus multicinctus (assembly GCA_023653725.1). Taxonomy (NCBI): domain Eukaryota; kingdom Metazoa; phylum Chordata; class Lepidosauria; order Squamata; family Elapidae; genus Bungarus; species Bungarus multicinctus. Next base: position 64,602,707 of record CM042849.1, read on the forward strand.
ATTTAAAAGGTATTGTGGTTAGCTAGCAGCAGACATGGACGGCTGAGGAGAGCGAGGACTCAGATGAGGGGCCAGGACCATTAGGGAGTGGACTTCTGTCTTCAGAGATTGTGGGGGCTGGCAGCAGTGATGAGGAGGTTCCCGAGGAGCCTGTGCCAAGTGCGCGTGCGTGCAGGGCTGCTCGCAGGAAAGAGCAGCTGCAGCAACACGGGGGACTCAGGAATAAGGCTGCAAGGTAATGGCCCCTCCTTCCAGAAGATAAAAGCCAGCTGTGAGTTGGACATTCTTTGCAGGAAGCAAAGACGTTTTGAAACTTGAGCCTCGTGGACATTGCAGTATCTTAGTTGGTATTTGAAGACTTGTGTTGTAAAATATTTCTAGGAAACCTTATCTGTTATTCTTGGCAGCCTCGCCCAATTTTGGCTTATCAAAGTTAATTAGTTTGCAGCAACCTTTTAGCCGGGAATTTGTAAGAATCACTAAAAGATTTCTGTTCCCTTTGGTTCGTATTTGTTTTATTGAAAAAGGCTTTGGGTCAGAACAGGTATTGTCAAACTGATGGCAGGAATTATGGTATTTGGATATGATTTAGGATTTTTTTTATTAAAAAAAAAGATCAGAATAATTTTGAAAGTATAGACATCATAAGATGAGATAACCTTGGTTGTCACTTTTTTCTGGCACACATTAAAAATGAAATTCTGATGCCCACTTTCAAAATATACTCATAGCTATAGATGCACATACACATACATATATCTATGTTATACACACAAACATATTAATCACAGACCATTTAGAATACTTAGCAGAAAAAAGAGTCTTGAGAGTTAACAAGGTTGATACTATATGTATAAAACTATTACAGAATCTAGTGGTTCTGTTTCGGAACAAAAGAAAACCAGCCATGGAGAGGACGTATAGCATCCCAGGCAATGCAGGTAGTCCTCAACTTACAACAGTTCATTTAGTGACCATTCAACTGTCGTAAATATAGGTCAGTTGTCAAGCACCCAGATGTAAATTGGGATGCTGCAATGGTCATAAGTGTGAAAAATGGTCATGTCATTATTTTCAGTGCTGCTGTAATTTTGGTCACTAAGTGAACTGTTGTAAGTCGAGGACTACCTGTACCGCAGGTTAACTCTGCCCTCTGCCAGGAGTTCGATCCTGACTCAAGATTGATCCTTCCAATAAAATGAGGATCCAGGTTGTTGGGGGTAATATGCTGATTCCGGTAAACTGCTTACAAAGTGCTGTAAAAGCACTACGAAGTGGTATATAAGTCTGTGCTATTGCTATTTTTAGAAGAAGCATAATTAAGGAGGCTGAAGATTAGTAAAACATGGACTAGAACTTCTCTTGCATGAGACCCATAAAGGCAGAAATATTCTTTTTTCCCCCTTCAAAACCATTCTTTATTATTTTAAAGGCAACTAGAAGCACTTTCATAACTATTTCTTAAGCAAAATGAAGTCATATTTCCTTTAATTTGACAAGATAATTACTATGTGGATTTTATTTTAAGAATATGTTGAATTTCTGAATCAGTTTTGAGGTTTAATTAAAAACAGAAAACATACATCACTTGTGGATTCAGACAAAATTACAAAGCACAGAACTGGAAACATGCAAAAAGCCCTAGAAAAAAAACACCAAACCTAATTATAACAGGCCCTCCAACATTGAGCAGATAATTAAAAAGGTAAAGACCAAAACAAAATTTGTGTTACCATCAGTAAATATTTCATAGCAAGGATTTCAATCCTTTTTGTTCTTCCTTTTGCCCCATATGTATTCATATGACATGACATTAGAGATAGATGGTGTACATACCTTTCTAAAGTAGTGTCTAGGTCATTACCATTTATCACAATTACATTTTACCTATATTCTGAATTGAATAATGAATATTACATGAGAATGGGAACCACTTTGCTTCCCTCCCTTAAAACTAAGAAATGAGTCATATTCAATAGCAAAATCAGTACAAATAACTCAAGGGCTCTCAATCATTTAAGTAATCAGCTTACTGGTGTTAATAAAACTTGCTCACTGTGACATAGATGAGTAGCATGTTAATCTGCTCAACACTGATTGCTAGAGTTTCCAGTCTCAGTATCATTTGTACCAATATAGTTAAAGCCAAAGCATGCAACATTTAGGGTGCTTTTTTCCAGTGCAAGGATATGATCCAAGAAGAATTGATAAGGCAGAAATACTCTTATGACGTCCATTGTCAATAGCAGCTGAAACCTAAGACGTCAAGCTGGGCTAAAGAAAACACTCTGATTTCTGGCAGTTGTCAGCTGAATAGGTACTACAGGAGTACTTTGACAAGTTCAGTTATCTTGGAACCGTACACATCAGTTGCTGTTTATATCAGGGGGTCTTCAAACTTGACAGCTTTAAGACTTGTGAACTTCAACTTCCAGAATTCCTCCTCCAAGTCATATTAGGAATTCTGGGAGTTGAAGTCCACAAGTCTTAAACTTGACAAGTTTGAAGACCCTTGGTCTGTGGTAAAGGGCCTTCCATATCTATCTATCTATCTATCTATCTATCTATCTATCTATCTATCTATCTATCTATCTATCTATCTATCCCTCTATCTATCTCTATATATATCATAACTATCTATCTCTATATCATAACTCATCTATATCTATATCATATCTCTCATCTATCGATCGATCGATCAACCGATCGATAGATAGATTATCTATCTATATCTAATCTGTATTTCTCTATATCATCTATCTATCTATATCTAATCTATCTATATATCCCTCTCTCTGTCTATTATCTATCTAAAGAATCTGAAAGAATTGAAAGCAGCGGTCTTCAAACTTGACAGTTTTAAGACTTCAACTCCCAGAGCTCCTCCTCCAAGTCATGTTAGCTCAGGAATTCTGGGAGTTGAAGTGCACAAGTCTTAAACTTTCCAAGTTTGAAGACCTTTGCTTTATATCCAGAATCTCTTGTTTCAGAACGTTTCTAGTTTTCTGTAATCCCACCAATCAGAAACATGCAGGTCTAGTGTTGAAGGCACCAGAGTAGAAACTAGAAGTCTATGAATGCATCTTTAAGCCCGAAAGCTGTCTGCGTCCCTTTGAGCCAGTCACTCTCAGACCAATCCACCTCACAGGGTTGTTGTTATAGGAAAAATAGGAGGAAGATTAGAGGTAGTCCTCAATTTACGACTACAGTTGAGCCAAAAATTTATATTGTTAAGTGAGACATTTCTTAAATGAGTTTTTTGCCCTCTTTTACAACTTTGCTTTCCACATTTGTTAAGGGAATTATTATTAAATAATTATTAAATTCATAACATGTTTGTTAAAGGAATCTGGTTTCCCCGTTGATTTTGCTTGTAGATGGTTGCAAAAGGGGATAAGACACGGCAACTGTCGAAAATGTGAATCGGCTGTCAAGCAGCTGAATTTTGATCATGTGACTATGGGGATGCTGCAACCGTCTAAGTGTGAAAAATGTTCCTAAGTCACTTTTTTCAGTGCAAAGTTCAGTGGTAACTTTGATCTGGTTCCCCGGGTGCTTAGATCTGGCCCACAGGGCTGCCCTGGAAACAGCGAAGGACCGGCCCTCAGTACTTCCGCGACCGAAAACAGAGCTCGAATGGGCTGCGGGGAGCCCTCCTGATCTTCGTTTTCACTGGCAGAGGGTTGCAGGAGGCTGTCATGTCCCTGGTGGAGACTGACTGAGAAAGAGGAGAAACAGCCGACAGGGAGTGGAGGTGTGGCTCCGGAGGTTGTGGAGGAGGCTGGGGAAGGGCAGAGGCCGGCTGAGCAGCCAGAGGAGGACCCAGACCCATCCCCTCTCCATTCTAGGGCACACAGGGAGGAGAGGATAAGGGAGAGACGTGGTCTACTGAGGAGGGAGAGGGCCTTGATCCACTTCATAGGCTGCAGCTGTGACAACTGAATAAGAGGACAGACATGCGTATGGGCCAGTGCTGGAAACAAAGCGTGGAAATATCTCTAGTTTATGGTTCCTCTCTGAGTTTGGCGTCCTTCCCAGTTTGTGTTATCTGTGGACGTCCTCTAGCCCTTATCTTGCCTGGTTTGTGTTGCTTTTTCCCTTCTTCTTGTAACTGTTTGTGTGAGAGTTTTTTGTCTTCCAGTCAAGAATATTCAGAGCTTGGAAGCAAAGTGAAGGAATAAAAGGAGCTTCACCTGTTTTCTTGTGACTGTGTTTGTTTTGTATCCCACCCTGGGTCATCACAGACGCCAACGCAGCCGAAAATGGAGCCCGTTTTCGCTGGCAGAGTGCTTGGGCCACCACAGGCGCCCCCAACAAGAATGTCAACCTGGCCATGCCCCCCCTGGCCACACCCACCCTGCCCCCCCAAGGTTAAACACAATCCTGATGCAGCCCTCAATGAAATCGAATTTGACACCCCTGCACTATAATATCACTTTTTCAATGTGATTGTTATAGCCATCCACCATGTCTGATACAAACTTAATTCCTCATAAAAGGCTAGATTCCAAAACTTTGAGATATAACTCAACATCACATTAACATCTTTAATTTAATTTAAATGTTTTCCTATATTTCCACACTGTAATACTGCATGCTACTCTTTAAAACCACATGACTGTCATGCTCCTGTCAGAGTCTGAATCCAGGAGGAAGCCAGACAGCTGACAGGGAATGGGAGTATGGCTTCGTTGGCTGTGGAGAGGCTGGGGAAGGGCAAAGTCCATCTGGGCAGAACAGGGGAGAGGTAGAACAAGGGAGAGGGAGTTCAGAGAAAGACCCAGGCCCACCCTCTATTCATCCTAGGGCATGCAGGGAGGAATGGAGAAGAGAGCAATATGGGTTACGTGGCTTACGGGGGAGGAAAGGGCCCTGATTCCCTTCATTAGCCACAGCTGGGAAGAAATTTTATAAGAACTGAATGCTGAGTGCGGCAGCTGCTGAGAGCAAACGTGTCTTTATCCTATGTTGTTGTTGCTTATCTGTGTTCCTGGTGTCTTCCCAACCATGTGAGTTTTGCCGTGCCTTCACGTCTGGAATTCTTGGTCCTGCCCTGCCAAACTAATTACCTCAGTTTGGCTTGATTGGACTTTAAGTTACAGTTTGTGTTGACCATGTTTTGGACTTAATTTTCTGGAGTTAAAGGCTGTTCCTGGGAGAGTTTTTCTCCAGCCAGAAGGTAACCTGGATATTGGGGACAAAGTTGCAGTTATTAAAGGGACTCTTATTGATTATCTGACTGTGTTGCCTTTGTGCCACGCCCGGAGTAATCACAATGAATAAACTTCTTACACTTTCAGCAAAGGAAATCAGATGCCCATCTTTTCAGATAGATATTTTTGAAAGTCCAATGCATTCTAAATATAATTGTTGATGAATCAAAGTTACCCTCACATCTGTAAATACTATTTAAATCCTCTGGTGATGCATTAGCAGATATTTCTGTCAGAACTTTTAAGTTTTGATAATTTACTGCATTAGCAATTTTTGCAGTATTAGTCATGGTTTTTAATCCTCTTCTCAAACCAATAATTGACCATGATAAAATGACCAGATCATTGTGCAGAAATGCCAAAATATGTCTATTAGAGAGCTTAGGGAAATGAAACTCTTTTTAACAATTAACATGCCACATCACTGTAATTTTATAGACATTAAATCAAAATAGTGCAAGAATTATCCTTCCTGCAAATGGATCATTTAGCTGGCCACAGGAATCACATCTGACTTTCATACCAGGATAACTATAAAATGTATACATCTATAGTAAGGATCTCGTCAGTGATAATTGCTGCCAATTTCTTTCTTTCATAGATTCTCTTTGGAATGTACATGAAATGGAATTTTAAAGCCTTGGGTGTATTTCTCTATCAAGTGATATAAAACTATTTGCTTGATCTTTCCTAAATCCAGCTTGTTCCCTTGGTAAAACATAGTTTTTAGGAGTTTGGCATGTAGAAAATTAGCACCCACCCTTCTTCTAGAAGAATGAAATCTTCTAGGAAATATTAAAAAGGCAGAATATTATATTTCCCTGGATGAGAAAAGGAGAAACAGGTTTTTAAAGACAAATAGCTCCCTGCCCCTATCAAATATTTGGTGCTTATTTAGCAGGACTTGGCCAGCCTATCTACAAGACAATTAGACCTTCAGCTCCAGGGTGATGGGATTAAGACATGACCCTCCAGGACATAACAGGATTATCTATCAGCAGAGCTCACCACAAGGCACAACCAAGCCCCTTGGTTGCATTACCCAGCAAGGTTCAACCAAACATATCTCAGACAACCTCAGCTATGACCTCTGCATCTGCATATGCTCTCTGGCAACTAATAGAATACATTTCCTGCACAGGAACAGGAAGCTCAAGGGCAAGGCCCAAGATAGGGTATAAGTACTTCTCTCTCTCCTCCATGTGTTCAGCTGCCCAGGACCTAAAACCCATGTGGTCCTGTCCATCAATAAACCATCTTTCCAAACAGCCTCCTGCTTCCAGTGTATTTCTCCTCACTTGGAACTGAACCAGATGGATACTTCTCCCAACAGGTAGCATAATTGCATCTTTAAAAAGGAGATTACCGCCAGTAATTTTAATAAGCATTGTCAAGCCACTGTATCAAATGGAGTTTCCTTCATAAATTTTGATTCTCCTCCTCAGAAAATACATTTATTCTGGAAACGGTGACATCAGAAAGAGATGATCTTGCTTTGGTTCCATTTCATGCTTTACTGAGGAAGTAAGTTTTAGTCATTGTTGTTTTTCAAGTGGTTTGAGAATCCCAATTCAATAAATCTTGTTCGGTGGCTGATCATCATCTTTCGCTTTCTTCTTTTTGTATGATTTTGTATTTGCGTTTGTTCTTTGTGTTTCTGTTTTCTTTCCCATTCTTATGGCATGAGCTAATTGCTTCCAGCGGTGGTTCTTTGACAGCACTTAAAAACCTGAGCGAAGAACAAGATGTTCCCTTAGGTATGCTACTCATGAAGGTTTAAAAGAGGAGAAGAATGTTGAAAATATTTAATCTCTTCAGGACCATTCCAAGGAAAACATACACTTATTGACATAGTTCAACAACTGCTGCTGCTGAAAACTTGATAAAGATTTTAATGAGGGTGAAGGTTTGTTCTGCGAGCTTGTAGGTTGGTTTCTGAATGTTTCATTACCAAGCTACTAACATCTTCAGCTGAGTTTAGAGCCGTGATGACCAACATATGGCATGCATGCCACAGGTGGCACACAGAGCCATTTCTGCAGGCACACAAGCCCCAGCCAAACTTACTTGCACTGCGCATACGCACATCTGCCAGCTGATTTTCGGCCCGTTTGAGGCCTTTTTTGTCCTCCCAGAGGCTCGAGGGAAGCCTCTGCAGCCTCGGGAGGCCGAAAAATGGGCCTTCTGGAAATACTGGAAGTACCAAAACGGGCCCTTTTTTTGTCATCCTGAGAGGCTTCCCTTAAGCCTCTGAGAGTGCAAAAACGGCCTCCCCCAGGCTCCAGAGACCCACCTGAGGCTGAAAACAGGAACTTCCAGTATTTCCAGAAAGCCCGTTTTTCGGCCTCCCGAGGCTGCAGAGGCTTCTTTCGAGCCTCCGGGAGGGCGAAAACAACCTCAAACGGGCCGAAAATCAGCTGGGAGGTGCGCGCATGCTCAGGGCATGTAAGGGGGCGGGGATGTTGCGCACGCATGCGCAGGGGGGGCAGGGCGCATTGCATTGTGGGTGCCAGCACACACACACATGCACACGCTTTTGGCACACCACAACGGAAAGGTTCACCATCACTGGATGTCAGTGTTGGTGTTCTTCTGTTTATAAGGGCTTCAGGTGTGGGTGTGTCAAGTGAGGGTCTTGTGATGGGACAGGTGTGAGTCATCAGTGAGAGTCTTGTGATGGGTTCTGTGGTAGAGAGGTGACATCAAATCCGGGTCATTGGGAGGTGAACGCTCGTGAGTTCATCAGAGCCCGGCATTCCACAAGCAATTCCATCAACAGACACATTGACCTACAACCAGCCTACAAAACCCTCAGAATCCGAATTAACCGCACAGCCAACCAGAGACTGCACCGACCCTCAACCAACCCACACAACCCGCCAACAACAGCAGTTTGCCTCCCAATGACCCTCATTTGATGTAGCCTTTCTATCACAGGACTGGTCACAAGACTCTCACAGCCAGAGGTGATATTCAGACAGTTCTGACCAGTTCTGGAGAACCGGTAGTGGAAATTTTGAGTAGTTATACCACTTCTGACTAGCCCCACCCTCATCTATTCTCCGCCTCCAGACTCCCAGCTGATTGGCTGGGTCTTCTTTCGTTGCCCTGCATAGGAGAACGGAGCTGGAAAGCAGGTTAGTGGGGTGGGGAGGGAATGGGATTTTGTAGAAACCTTCCCCTGCCACGCCTACCAAGCCACGCCCACCAAGCCACACTACGCCCACCAAGCCACTCCCACATAACCAGTAGTAAAAAAAAAAAATGAATGCCACCACTGCTCACAGCTGACCCATCACAAGATCCTTATTTAACACACCCACGCCTGAAGGCCTTATCAACAGAAGAACACTGACATCTCCCAAACCCTACTGATGATGTTACCTGGCTTGGTAACGAAACGTTTGGAAACCAACCCACAAGCTCGGAGAACAAACCTTCACCTACAGGTATTTGCCGCGATTGCAAAGATTTTAGTTTTGTTCGGGGCAATTGTTGGGATTTCATGACTATCAAGACAACCGTGGGCCTACATCAACTTATATTTGGATCTGAACATGTATTCAATACCTGATAGCTAGACTCTAGATGGCATATGCAGTTAATATCAAGTACAAAAAAAACAACACCTCCCCACAAAACTATTAACACAGTTAAATATGAATATCCATTATCTAATTCATAAAACCCATTACATTCATCAAGAAATGAAACAGGCAGAAGAAGATCCCATTTCTATGGTCTGTTCAGGCCACGCAGCTCCAATCTTCGATACTGTGAAAGTAAATCTGGTCTTGGGGTGGCAGAAGATGGAGAAACAGCAATTCAGGCCCGAAAAAGTAGAAAGCTTAAAAAACTTTTTAAAATAATTCGAATTTCTTGGGACGTAAGATGGAACAAAGAGAAGTTGTGCCGGGCTTTCAAAATTCTTTCATTCTTTCCTTTGAGATTTATTGCTTTATTTATTTTTTCTTATTTTCTGTTACACTTGCCATTGTTTTTAAAAAGCCATTTAAAAAAAAATGGATTTCCTTTGCAATCAGTTGAGATCAGATTATTATTAGGAAATGTTTCACTGCACTAGAGAGATACCTGATTACTTTTCTTTTTCTAAAAAACAAACTTTATTGAATTTTTATTACATTAAAAACATTAAAAAATATATCACTCAATAACAGCTATTTGTGGTGCTTATCATATAACAATCATTTGTGCAATATTTACAGGTATTAATTTGTGCAGAATTATATCCTTATTCTATCTATAGTCTATATTTAACAATTACCTATCCTTAATCTGTCTCCGATCTATCCAGCTGTACCATTGTTCCCATACCTGATAAAATATTGAAGCTTCCTTATCTTTTAAACTCAGCGTTAGTTTATCCATTTCAGCACAATTCATAACTTTTTGTATTAGAAAAATACGTAAAGAGCACAAAATACCTATTATTACACATATTAACTGCTGCTAGGATCGCCTTTGCCCAATGTTGGACACAGCCATATACACCTTTACAGGAACTGGTGACCTGACTATTTTTCATCGGGGTGGTTTTATTCGTTTTTTTCAGGAGCCGTTGGGCATCACGGGGACAGCCTAGCAGAGAAGATTCTCTCCATACTTCCCAAATTACCAGGTCATACCAGTGATGTGATGGTCAATATGATGGAGCTCACAAGCCTGCACACTAATGAGACAAGTTGCAATATTATAGCCCCCGGCTGCTTGGCACAACCAAGGTCAGACTACATCGGTTGGAAATGTGGAGTGGGGTCGGGAATGGAGGAGATGGGATGGTTGTTGTGAGCATATAGTAATCAGAAGTTAACCTTGATTCACAATTCTTTTATTACAGAAATAAGTTTTATATGCATTTATATTATTATAGATATAAGTTTTATATGCATTTTATATCATTGCAGAAATAAGTTTTATATGCATTTTATATTACTGCAGAAATAAGTTTTATGTGCATTTTATATTATTGCAGAAATGAGTTTTATATGCATTTTATATCATTGCAGAAATGAGTTTTATATGCATTTTATATCATTGCAGAAATGAGTTTTATATGCATTTTATATCATTGCAGAAATAGGTTTTATATGCATTTTATATTATTGCAGAAATAAGCTTTATATGCATTTTGTATTATTGCAGAAATAAGCTTTATATGCATTTTGTATTATTGCAGAAATAAGCTTTCTTTGCAGATCCCCTTGCTAATTGAAACCTCGCATGCATGCATCCGCATTGTGGTTCTGACTGTACTTTATGCATTGGTTTGCTAAAGATTCCTTGTTACTCGTGGATCAAGTGTGGGATTGATCACGTAATACTTTGAACATTGCTGTCTATCGTAATCTTCATCTAACGACCCTGTAATCCCTTGCGGGGTGGAGTCTGGGCAACTGAATGGAGCTAACAGAGTGTTTTAATGGCCGGATGCCCTTCCTGTCACCAGTGGGGAGTTTCGTTCAGCAGCTATATTCTCAGTGTGCCCAGAGAGAGAAATGCTTCTACCTAGGATCGAACTCACAGCCTCCTGATTGTGAGCCGAGAGGCCTAGACCTTTAAGGCCTTCGTACCACTCCTTGAACATTGCTGTCTATGCTGTGTGAAATAGTTGTTAAAATGCTACAAACAAAACAATCCAAAAGTGGACGTAATTCGTGATAGCTGTTCATATTTCTCCCTTGTCCTGCTAACCTTCGGCCTTCTCTCCCCATAAGGAGGAGTTTAACTCTTTACTTATTTGTGTAGAACGTAAGCAATTTACCACTCCAGCACACAAGGTTCCATAGTTCTGTCTAAATAGGCTTGGAAGAATCTTAGAGCTGGAATCTGGAGTAGCAGTTGCAGGTTAGCATAAACAGTCAACAGTGTTTCATTAAATGCTTCAGTTGTCGGATGCGTGAGAGTAAGTAGCTCAGAGATGCATTGAGTTCTGAAATCAAGCTCCCTGTGATGCTTTTTGGCTTTTCTTTATTCAAAGAGAAAGGTTGCAGGAAGAGCAACCTCAGCCAAATGCAAGTGTATCTATCAGATGAATCTGTGAGAACAGTGTCTGTGCAGACCGGCTGGAATAATTGATCTCATCTCCAGTGCCTTTCTAATAACTGAATCAGAGTTTGAATGATAGCACTTAGCAATAGCACTTAAGACTTACATGCTGCTTCAGTGGTTTACAGCCCTTTCTAAGCAATTTACAGAGTCAACCTTTTGCCCCCCAACAATCTGGGTCCTCATTTTACCCACATTGGAAGGATGGAAGGCTGAGTCATTCTTGAGCCGGTCAGGATCGAACTGTTGGCAGTCAAGAGAATTAGCCTGCAACACTGCATTCTAACCACTGCGTCACTACGGCTCTGTAATGATAGTGAATAATTTGGTCTGCTTCCTGTGACAAGCTTTATTTTAATGCTAGATCCTCAAATGCTGTGTCCTCAAGAAGTCATATTAAACATAAGGCTGGTTTTGATTGGCGGTGCCTTTGCATCTATGACAGGGGTGTCAAACTCAAGGCACGGAGGCCGGATCCACTTTTAGGGTGCTTATATCTGGCCCATGGGGCTGCCCTGGAAATAGCGAAGGACCACCCCTGGGTGTCATGCCTTTGGTAGAGTCAGACTCTGAGGGAGAGGAGGAACAGAAGACAGGGCATGGAGGTGTGGCTCCAGAGGTTGTGGAGGAGGCTGGGGAAGGGCAGAGGCCAGCTGGGCAGTCAGAGGAAGAATCAGGCCCATCTCCTCTGCATCCTGGGACACGCAGGGAGGAATGGAGAAGGAAACAACTTGGCTTATGAGAGAGGAACCGGCCATGATCCCCCTAATTGGTTGCAGCTGGGGAAATGAGTATATAAGAGAGACGGTTAAAACACAGGTTGCCATAAGCAAGCGTGTTTTATTTTGGTCTGAAGTTATCTTGGTTGGTGTCCTTCCAACAGACTGTGCTTTATGATCTCCTTGAATCTGGTAAATACTTCTCCTGTTCTGTTGTGGACATTTCATCATTGTAGTTTGTTTGGCTTTTTTATTTCACCTCTATCTGCTCATTAAGTTCGGACTGTATTGCTTTCTTTCGAAGACTATTTTTGAATACGTTTTATCTCGAACTGAATATTATTGAACAGTGGGGCCACGTTGGAGGCAATAAAGGACATTTATTTACGTTTTGGATTTTGTTACGTTCGTGTTACACTCTGAGTCATCACACTGGGGTGCCTCTGTCAATGAAAATGGAGCTGGGTTGGGGAGCTCCATTTTTGTTGGCAGAGGGTTGCAGCAGTCTGTCCCAGCTGAAAATGGAGCTCGGGAGTTGTGCCCCCAACACAAGTGACATCATGCTGGCCATGCCCCCCCCCTTGCCAGCCCCCCCGACTCCTCCGAGGTCAAATCCTGATGCAGCCCTCAATGAAATCTCCTAATCTATGACGAGATCGTCCAGTATTGTGATACAGAATTTGGCAGCTTCTGTTCCCCCAAGAGAGGAAAATGCAGATAGGGAGTAGCTGAATTGCCTTAAAATCAGGGGTGGGATTCTACCAGTTTGCACCTATTCTCTAGAACCGGTTGTTAACATTCTAAGCAAATCGAAGAACCGGTTGTTAGAAGAAATTACTGGCCTAATCCTGTAAGGAAGGCAGGAAGGAAACATTCTGGTGTTGCTTACAGAAACTGCCTTTCCTTTACCCCCTATTACATTCTTGGCAGGACTAGACATCCTGTCTCAGGAACTTCTCTGGAGTTTTTTTCCCCCTCCTTTGCTGGTACTTTGCTTATGTGGAATCATCATTCAAACTTACAATGGCACTGAAAAAAGTGACTTGACCATTTTTCACACTTACGACTGTTACAGCATCCCCACAGTTATGAGAGGCCAGGCGAGGAGATGCATTCCTCGATGTGAGTGATATTGAGTTGGCCATGCGCAGCCAGTCACATGACCACCAAGCCACGTCCACCCAGTCACATGACCACCAAGCCACACCCACCAACTAAGCCACGCCCACAGAATCGGTTGTTAAAAAAATTGAATCCCACCTCTGCTTAAAATCATAACAGAGGCAGAAAGGGAAGGAAAAATGGCTCTGAAGAAGGAGCAGGCCAAGGGAAGGAGCCAAGGAAAGGGTTTTGAAGGAGGAGCAGTCTTTTCTCACCAGATATCCTTCTGATGTGTCACACTATATAATGCCTATTATTTTTAGTCAGTGAATATCCTGGCTGCAGTTGATGTGACTTGTAGCTCAACTTGTGTGAAATCTGCAAAGTTGGATATGATCATTAACAAAAAAGATGGCACTGGTAGGAGAACTAAAGAAATCCAAAATAGTAAAGAAGACTGAGAATAGGTAGGGATTCGTAAGACCAGCAAATTAAAGTTTAAAGTTCAGGTATTAATTTGAAATTACTTGCTGAATGCTTAGTTGCAATTGCCTGATTACGTAGAATTGTTAAAATGGACCTGAAATTTTGCCTCAATGAGCAGCCTTCTCTTTGTATACGCTTTGTGATATGTAATAAAATTGTCGAAATGAAGGAATTCTTCATTTTGACAATTTTATTACATATCACAAAGCGTATAGTGAAAACAACATTAACAATCGAAACAAATGGTTGAGTAAAAAGAGAATAGGGGTAGAAGTGTGAAAAAGTATTTTTAAAGAGGAAAGAAAAACACATACAAAGACATATACAAAGAATGACTTCCAAATTCTTCCAAGGATACAGAGAATACTGAAAGATTATAATAAAATTTCCATTTCCCCCAAAAGAAATTTTTTTTAAAAAATCCTCTTTTTTAAAATTTTAACAACAATAAACCTATGTCAACATTTGATTTTTCTCCATCTCCTGCCAAAAGTGTAGAAAGAGCTTCCAATTACAGATTAATTTCTTTGGTGATTTTTCTCTCACGAGGGCCACTAACTTAGCTACCATTTCCAGTTCTATCACCTTTATTAACCATTCTTCTATTATGGATATCGTAGGATCTTTCCAACACTGAGCATATTGAAGTTCTGCTGCTTTTATCATATATAATAACAAATCACAATAAATGTGATATTTTCCCACTATTTTATCCATTAATCTTAACAAAAAAAAGTTTCCAGTCTAAATTGTACATTAATTTTCAAAAAACATTGAATTATATTATTAGTTTCCCTCCAGTATTTTTAGCCCTTTTAGAAGTTCATCAAAAGTGATAAAAGGTTACCATTTGAGTATTGCATTTCCAATTACTATTTGGGGATTCTTTACGTATTTTAGCCAATTTAGGATAAATACAATTATACATCATTTTAGAATAGAGTGGAATGGAATGGAAGCTAAACAGATGACTGTTAAGTGAAGACTACATATAGAGAGGATCCAGGATGCAATTTATTGTAAAATAAATGATGACATGGTATAATATGTCAGTGGTTGCTATTCATCTGATGTTGCATTTACCTACTTTTAAAAACTGCTGAGGACCAGATGATTTTTACTAATAATACTAATGATGATTTTATGTTAAACTATAACATATTTCCCCCTGCCCACATGACCGTAGCTGATAACAGTCGCTTCTTTTCTACAGTTTATTACTTATTTTAACTTTTAAAAAACCTGGAATTTTTAAAAAACATCTGGAATTACTTACATAGATTTAAAAAAAATAAGAGGGATGACTATTTATGACTAGAATAATGATTATAAACCCGAATCTTTCCTTAAACCCAGAAAAGTGCTGAGTGTTTTCAAAGATATTGTACTTTTAAGACAATCAAGTAACCAATAAGACAAGAATATTGTTACATTTCTAATAGTAGTTTGAATTACTGTCTCACTGTTCTGCAAGCAGACTCGGTTTGTTTTCAAAACTATTTTAAAATGTCTTTTTCTTTAGATAGAACTGTTTATAACCTTGGCTTCAATAAACAGTGTTGTTTGTAGATGTTGTAGCTACTAATTCGGTAGCTATGAAAAAGTATGATGGTAGCAACATCACTGGCGTGATGGCTCAGTGGTTAAAGACACTGAGCTTGTCAGCTGGAGTGTTTATAGGCTGGGTTTGAGATCCAAGACCCGCGCATTGGAGTGAGCTCCCGTTCCTTCCCTCTAGCACAGGGGTGTCAAACTTGATTTCATTGAGGGCCGCATCAGGGTTGTATTTCACCTCGAGGGGCTGGGGTGGGAATAATCAGCTCAATGTCACTCGTGTCGGGGGCGCCTGCGTTGCCACCAGCGCTCTGCCAGCAAAAACGGGCTCCCGAGCTCCGTTTTCTGCTATGATGGCTTCCTGCAACCCTCTGCCGGTGAAAATGGAGCTTGGGAGGGTTGCATGCCCTCACAAGCTCCATTTTCACTGGCAGAGGCACCACAAGACGATCCTTTGCTGTTTCCAGGTCGGCCCCGTGGGCCAGATCTAAGTACCTTGCGGGCTGGATCTGACCCCGGGCCTTGAGTTTGACACCTGTGCTCTAGCTGTTTGCAGGTAGATTAATAGGTACCTCTCCAGTGGGAAGGTACCAGCATCCTGTGCACCTTTAGTATATAGCCATGCTGGCCACATGTCTGTGGAAATTGTCTTCGGACAACACTGGCTCCCTTGGCCAAGAAATGAAGATGAGCAACAAACCCTAAAGTTGGACATGACTGACAGGAAAAACAGTTACCTTTAGTAATATTGACAATATATCTTACATGGCAGTCTCTTCCAAAATACTAATGCGTCAACATGTGGAAGATGAGGCTAAATCAAAAACAAACCAACCATATTACTGTTCAACATGGTGCATGCCCTTCTCCTGAACTTAGCTATTGTTCTCTTTGCTTTGTTTGTGAATCCCGTACTCCATTGTTCACAGATGGTCCACATGTGGCACCCTATAAAGTTAGTGAACTTCCAAGTCTAACTCAACATGGTTTGGGACAGAATGGATTGCAACACTCAATCGTTTGGGGAAAAGTTCTGTTCTTGTGATGACCCAGGGCGTGGCACAAAGGCAACACAGTCAGATTATCAATAGGAGTCTCTTTATTAGCTCCAACTTTGCCCCCAATGTCCAGGTTACCTTCTGACTAGAGAAAAACTTTCTCAGGAACAGCAGAAAATTAAGTCCAAAACATGGTCAACATAAACTGTAACTTAAAGTCCAATCAAGCCAAACTGAGGTAATTAGTTTGGTAGGGCAGGACCAAGAATTCCAGATGTGAAGGCACAGCAAAACTCACACGGTTGAGAAGACGCCAGGAACATAAATAAGCAACAACAACATAGGATAAAGTCATGTTTGCTCCCAGCAGCTGCCGCACTCAGCATTCAGTTCTTATAAACTTTCTTCCCAGCTGTGTCTAATGAAGGGAATCAGGGCCCTTTCCTCCCCCGTAAGCCACGCAACCCACATTGCTCTCTTCTTCGTTCTTCCCTGCGTGCCCTACGATGAAGAGGCGGGCCCGGGTCTTCCTCTGAACTCCCTCTCCCTTGTTCTACCTCTTCTCTGCTCTGCCCAGCCGGACTTTGCCCTTCCCCAGCCTCCTCCACAGCCAACGAAGCCACACTCCCACTCCCTGTCAGCTGTTCGGCTTCCTCCTGGGAGTCAGATTCCAACAGTTCTTCAGTCTTAACAGTTACTTGCACGTACTTTTTGTGCAATAATCAACCCAAGCAATACAAGGGCCAGATCTATTTTTACTGTTAGAATCTTGTGCTGTGTTTTTAGGTATTACGTTCTAGGTCTGCTGCTGCTGCTTTAGCCAACTTGAGCCTCCTCACACATTTACACATTACCAATAAACAAGGAGAATATTAAGAGAAGTGCAACGCACAGGCAGGTTCTACCACAACTTGCAGACTGCACCTGGGATAGAGAGCTACTCACCTCCACACTTTTGCTTGTTCTTTTTATCCATTATATTTTCCTGACAATACAGTATTGGACTGCTCTACTTGTAACATCACTCATTCCTTTGAACTCGTCTTTCTCCTGTGTATGAGGAACAAAGGATGATCCTGCAGCCCTTGCACAGAATATAAGGAGGCCGAGTGTTGCTCCCAGATGGAGAGCAAATTGTGTGTTCTTTGGGGAATGGTGCCATCTACAGAGAACAACACCACCCTGCAAATAAAGAAAACTAGCTGATAACAGATAGTCCTTGACTTACGACTGCAATTGAGCCCAAAATATCTGTTGTTTAAGTGAGGCATTTGGGAAATGCGGCCTTTTTTGCCTCAGTCACTGCAATGGATAAGTTAGTAACTCGGTTGTTAAGTGAATCTGGCTTCCCCATTGACTTTGCTTGTCAGAAGGTTTCAAAAGCCTTGGGACATTACCGTGGGACACAGCGACGGTTGTCAAGCATCTGAATTTTGATCACATGACTGTGGGGATGCTGGAAAGGTCATAAGTGTGAAAAACATCCTAAGTCACTTTTTCCAGTGACTTTGAACGGTCACTAAGTGAACAGTTGCCCGTTCTAAACTTTTTGGCGTTGCAAATCTAAAAGTCAGGTTTTCCTTAATGGTTATTATGCCTTCTGGCAGTTGGGTTAAACACAAGTCCGGTATATCTATGGAGATTCTCAGTCATCCAGGTCAGGAGTCGCCAACCTTTTGGACCTCAGGGACCACCAAACTCATAATTTCAAATCCCGCGGACCACTAATATGAATTTTGACTGACGGTGGCTTGCTGAGGTTGGTGGGAAAGTCGGTCCCCTATTCCAGAGCTGCAGGAGTCACAGGACTGGCCCTTTGGTCATCCTGGAGCAGCTCCTCCAGTCCATGGCAGGCCGGTGCACCCAGGTGGAGGAGCTACTCCGGGTTGACCCACGGGCCAGTTTGTGACTACTGCTGCTGTGGAATAGGGGACCGACTTTCCCACCAACGTCAACACGCCACCCGGGGCGGATTTCCCTCCCCTGCTGTTGGTCTTACCTTCCAATTCCAGTTCATGTGGCTCTACTCAAGGTAAGGTTTGCATTCGGCTGAAGGGTGGGGGCCAGCAGCTGGGTGGGCCATGTGGGTGGCTCAGCCTTGTGTTCCCGCGCAGCCTGGATTAATTGCTTTGGGGGGGGTTCTTTGGGGAAAGACATTTCTCTGCGGACCATCAAAATTTTCTTGCGGATCACCAGTGGTCCCCGGCCCACCAGTTGGCAACAACTGATGCAGGTCATGGTTGTCCCAAAGATGCTTTCTCCCCCTCCCCCAAGAGACAACTGGACTTTCTGGGTTTTTTTTGAAGATGTTTTGAGAAGCGAAATATCTTCAAAGAAAAACCAGAAAGTCCAGTTGCCTCTTGGGGAAAAAAAAGCACTTTTGGGAAAGTCTTGTATGGTCATCAGTTTTCTTGGGATAGAGGGTTTGTGTCATGCCCTTGGTGGAATCTGACTCTGAGGGAGAGGAGGAACAACCAACGGGGAGTGGAGGTGTGGCTCCGGAGATTGTGGAGGAGGCTGGGGAAGGGCAAAGGCCGGCGGGGCAGTCAGAGGAGGACCTAGGCCCATCCCCTCTCCATCCTAGGGCACGCAGGGAGGAGAGAATAAGGAAGAGACATGATCTACTGGGGAGGAGAGGGCCTTGGTCTCCTTCATGGGCTGCAGCTGTGACAACTGGATAAGAGGATGGACATGCATACAGGCCAGTGCTGGAAACAAAGCATGGAAATATCTCTAGTTTATTGTTCCTCTCTGAGCTTGGTGTCCTTCCCAGTGTGTATTCTGATGTCTGTGGACGTCTTCAAGCCCTTACCTTGCTTGGTTTGTGTTTTTTACTTTTTATAATTTATAGGCATTTTTAATTTAAATGGTGTTTCCTCCTTCTTGTAACTCCGCGTGTGGGAGTTTTTGTCTCCAGTCAAGGATATTTGGTGCTTGAAAGTAAAGTGAAGGAATAAAAGGGGCTTCACTTGTTTTTTGTGACAGTGTTTATTTTTTATCCCACCCTGGATCATCACAGTTTGATTCAATTCTGTAGAGAATAGAGGGAAGGAAACAGAAATATGTAGTAAGGAAGGATCTTAAAACATTAAGGATTGTTAAGTTAACTTATCAGTTACATCTCTTAATTTTAAGGGCAACAGAGACTCTCAAAATTAGGTTAGGTTAACACTAGAAATTCAAGAGAAGGAACAAATTGGAATATTATATGATATGGGATTTATTTTATCAATGGTTGGAAAACAAATGTGAAAGTTAGAAATGAAAAAAAAAAGACTAGCGCAAAATAGTAAACATGTGGTACGAATTAAAAAATGTTAAGATGGGGAATTTTATAAGAATTAAATAGATGATCCAGATTAGTATTAAGTAATAACAGAGTATTAAAGCTAAGCGATGGATATGTATAAACTATAATGGTTATTGCACAAGATATTTATTCCCAGATGACACACTGTTCAAATGAAAGATGGAATGTTTGTATAAATAAAATAAAAATTTAAATTAAAAAAAAAGAGATTTTCCAAATTGGCTGTGAGAAGCAACTTATGGTTCAGCAGCTAAAGAGGAAAAAAATTTTCCCCTCCTCAGCTGATTTTTGAGCCAGCTGAGTTGTTTCACACATTCCACAACTAAGTATATAAATGGCTTGTTATCACTGATGTTAAAGTATGTCTTAAAATTACATGTGGTGCCCTAAATCTAGAAGATATCTTGTAACTATTTATCTGAATTGTGCTTATGGATGGGTATTTGTTTTAAGTCCATGTTAAATAGTCTTCGGAGAGGTTGTCATTTGCTACAAAGCTTACATAAGATGTTGGGCTGCAGGAAATGCTTACTACAAGTTTAAGATATGTGTTTCCTTTTGTGGGTTTGCCAACTTAAAGTAGTACTTTGGACATTGGTTGACCACAGCCGGCAGAGCTATGTCCCTTGTGGACAACTCCAACTGTACACTGTGCATCTTGTCACGATTAGGAACTTACTCAGAAGTTGACATCTGTCATTTATAAGCATCATATTTTTTTGTGATTAAGAATAGACTAGAATAGAACTCTTTATTGGCCGTGATTGGACACACAAGGAATTTGTCTTGGTGCAAACGCTCTCAGTGTACATAAAATAAAAGGTACATAAGAGTCAAGAATCATAAGGTACAACACTTAATGATAGTCATAGGATACAATAAGCAATCAAATCGTACTAGGAAACAGTCAATATAAATCGTAAGGATACAAGCGACGAAGTTACAGTCATACAGTCACAAGTGGGAGGGGATGGGTGATAAGGAGGGATGAGAAGATTAATAGTAATAGTAGGGCAGACTTTGTAAATAGCTGGACAGCATTGAGGGAATTATTTGTTTAGCAGAGTGATGGCTTTTGGGAAAAAAACTTCCTTGTGTCTAGTTGTTCTAGTGTGCAGTGCTCTATAGCGTCTTTTGAGGGTAGGAGTTGAAACAGTTTATGTCCAGGATATGAGGGGTCTGTAATATTTTCACAGCCCTCTTTTTGACTCGTTAAGGTGTATTTTTGCTATATATCGGCTCACTATTTTGACAAAAAGCGAATGATTTAGACCAGCGGTTGCCAACCGGTGGGCCGCGGCCCACTGGTGGGCCATGAGAAAATTTTGGTGGACTGCAGAGAAATCTCACCCCCAGAGCACCTCCCCAAAGCAATTAATCCAGGCTGCACAGAAACACAAGGCTGCTCTGGCCCATGGGAACTCTTCCCGCCCACTCACTCCTTGCCCAGCAAACTTGTCTGCTAAGTTGCTATTTTTCCTTTTTCCGACCATCATTTGTTCTGCTGCACCAGGAGATTTAGATTAGCTAGAAAGCAGGAAATGGATGGATTTCTTGCTTTCTAGCTAGTCTTTAGATCTTCAGCTCAGCACAGCCAAACCTCCCTTAGGATTGAAGGTTTTTTTTGCAAGCAAATTCAGTGCAGACTCACAGCAAGCAAATTTGAGAGACTGAGCTAGCCGATGGTAGAAAGATAGATCACTGAATGATTCTGTGAGCAACTCAGTTTGCCTGCTTTGCCTGATTTTGGGTAAAAGTTGCTCTTTTTTTAATAAAAAATTCAATATTTATATGAACATTTATAATATTTACATACAAGCCATGCCCAGCCAGTCACATGACCACTAAGCCACACCCACAAATTAGGCCACTCCCACAGAACCAGTTAGTGGTCCCTGGGATCTAAAATTATGAGTTTGGTGGTCCCTGAGGTCCAAAAGGTTGGGGACTCCTGATTTAGACAGTAATCTGCCATTTCACTTGCCCCAGAGATTACTATGGGAAATGCTTCATTGTCTTCTTCTGAATGCAGTGAAAAACAGTGATTCTTGCTGGAAGCTAAAAAATATCATTTCTGTAGTTGTTTTGTATTTTTGGTATTTGGTGTGAACCTCAACTCTTAAGGAAGCATCCGTCCTTCCTGTTTTCAGCTTCACACTAAATATGAATTATCTGGATTGGCTCAGCCACAAAATAAGCAAACCTCTGTACCCTTTCTCCCCAAAATTGAGCTGGGGAAGTTCCACGGTTGTTTTGGTCTCCTGAGATATAACACAGATTCAGAAATCTTATTGGCTCGCTTCTCTTTCTTGTGACAAACTTAGCTGTCAATTCGAGGAAGAAAAGTATAGCAGAACCACAGAGATCATTTTGGAGAAGATATGTAGGAATATGTAGTTAACCAGTTCGATCCTAGGTAGAGGCCGATATTTCTCTTTCTGGGCACATTGAGAATATATCTGCCGAACAAAACTCTGTGTTGGTGACAGGAAGGGCATCCGGCCAGTAAGCACTCAGCTCCATTCCATTGCCAGACTCCACCCTACAAAGGATTATGGGGTCATTAAAAAAAGACAATGGTAACTAGTTAACCAGGAAAACAAGAACGTGTGAGAAAGAAACTCAAGGTGGCTTTGTCTTGATTCTTTTTTTTGTTGTTATTAAAAGTCTGGGTCTCGCTTTCTTGCTAAGGCTACACTGCAGTAGCTATTCACAGGCGCTATCCCATTACTGATCGGCACAGGAGTTTTGACCTGCTCCGTCTTCGACCTGGGCCGGTTCACCCCTGGTGGCCCTCGGCTCCCCAGGGATCGCCGTATTGATGTGCAGACTTAGTGCAGACCCCCGATCGGCATAGCCCACTGCAGCCCAGAATTCCTGAACTCAAGCAACCCACCAGCCTCAGCCTCCGGAGTAGTTTAGTTTACTTTATTGTCATTGCACGTTGTACAACAAAATTAAATACCATCTTCAGTGTACTATACAGTAGAATTCAACAGAGCTACTTGCCCTGGGATGGAAGCCGTTTTTCAGCCTCTTTGTCCTTGTTTTTATTATCCTGTACCGTCTGCCAGATGGTAATAGTTCAAAAAAAGGGTTCCCAGGATGAGATGGATCTTTGAGAATGTTTTGAACTTTCTTAAGGCAGCGGGAGCTATAAAGCTCATCCAAAGATTGCCCTCAAAGATGAGGGCAACCCATGATCCTCTGGGCAATGACGTTAACCCTCTGGAGTGCTTTCCTATCTGCCACTGTGCAATTGGCAAACTCTACACAGGCGCAGTAAGTTAAGATAGTCTGTATGGTGCAGTGGTAGAAGGTCACCAGCAGTTTTTCATTCAGTTGTTGCTTTCTGAGAAGTCTCAGGTAGTATAATCTCTTCTGGGCCCTTTTGACCAGTGCTGCAATGTGGGCATCCCAGGTTAAGTCCTCTTTTATGGTAACACCCAGAAACTTAAAACTGGCCATTTGTTTCACTCAGTCTCCATTGATAAGCAAGAGTTAGATGTCTGATTTGTTCCTTCTATAGCCCACCATAAGCTCCTTGGTCTTATTGGTGTTGAGGACCAAGTTATTGTCTCCACACCACAAAAGCAACCGGTTCACCTCATCTCGGTAGGCAGATTCATCCCCTCCGAAGATGAGTCCCACCACTGTTGTATTATCTGCAAATTTAGTAATAGTAATAGCTGGATTACAAGCTCATGCCACCGCACCCAGCTTTTCTTGATTCTTTTTGGTATAAGAGAGAGGGAAGTGAAAATACTCTCAGCCTTTCAAGGGTCTTGCCATTATAGTCTGTATCAATAAAGTATCTGTTTTCTGACCTCACCTGGCTCAAAGAGCTGAGAGAAAAGGATCATGTTTCACCCCACAGTGTAATGCTGGTCAAATGAGAGGAATCCATATTTTGGGGATGGTCCTCACTACCCATCAGGCAGGTATCTTTCTTCCTTGAGTATCTTTTGTTGCTCTTGAGTAGGAAAGATTTAGTGGCACAGTAATTTCCTAGTTTGTTTCACTAAATCAGAGAGGTTTATGACAATTCGCCACAGCCAGTTCACAATGAGACTGCTCGCCATGGATGGCCTTCTTTTTTTTTTATTACATTTATATGCCGCCCTTCTCCGGAGACTCAGGGCAGCTTACAGTCTATGGAGCACCATGCTAAGTGCTCGGCAATAGCCTTCATTCCACTGTATATGCCTGCTTATTACTAGGGCTTTTGGCCCCCGCAAGCGGCATTTTTACAAAGTCATCTTATTGCCCCCAACAATTCTTGGGTCCTCAATTTATCTACCCCGAGAGGATGGAAGGCTGAATCAACCTTGAGCCTGGTGGGATTCGAGCCTGCACTAATTGCAGGCAGCTTGCACTAAGTGCTAGATGATTGACAGCCTGCACCACCAAGGCTCTCTTGCCACAGAACAACGCACTGCAGGACAAGAATTACACTAATATCAAAGAAATGGTGGAATAGAATCATTAAAGGAAGGATGCAAAAGGAAGGACAGAATGAAATGTGAATGGCAAAAATGAAAATATTTTTTATTTATTTGAAATAATTAAATGGAATTGGTAGATTGTCCTACGGCAAGTTTTCCCACGGTGAGTTGATCCATGGCGAGTTGGCCATAGCAAGTTGGCTGTGGCAAGTTGTCCCATTCCCTAATCAGAGAGTGATCCCTTATTGGGAGAAAAAGGAGAGTTAGGATTCTGTAAAGCACAAGCCTTGGCTTGCCTTACCAGGAGTATTTAATATTGAATGGAAATTGTGTGAATTTTAATAAACATACAGTTTTCTTTTCTGGTGTTTATTTAAAGCACATTCTCTAGAGAAACAAATCACAGTGCATTAGTATAACTTAAAGAAGCAGGCTTTTGCTTCAGGAATCCATTTTTATCTTCCACCGAATGAAATAATAACTGCTTCCCAACACACAGGCACTCTCCCAATCGTACAAGCTTATTGTTAGCATTGGGAGTCTGGAAGAATTCCAGGAATGTTATATACTATATAGCCTTGGGATATACCCAGATGTTTTCAGTTGAAAACCCACTGTCTGCAAACACAAACTCCTTGGAAGCATACGTCTTAGCCATTTTATTCCTTTGTATTAAGAAGAAAGAAAAAAATGTTATAGTTATTTTAAAATCAACTGATGCAACCCCCTTTTGTTTCTCAATAACTATCTGTTGACATTTTTCTTAAAACTATCAATAAAATGTTGATTATAGCTTTTCATCATTGAAACCTCTACTAAAACAAAACTATGGTAAGTTTGTTCCACCAATTAATCTGCCATCATGGGTTTTGGGCATTTGAACCAAATCGTAATCACTAGTTTTTTGCGTGTTCCAAAATCTACAGCTAAAGTTGAGTCTCTCAGGTTGAGGGTTTAGAATAAAATAAGAGAATAAGCTTAAATTACTTTAAAAAAAAAACTTTAGTGTTTTTTTAGTGTTGACTTTTTCTTTTCATTTTTTTGGATTGGCATGTTTTGTTTTGTAAGGTGGGAATTTAAACACCATTAATCACAAGATGATAATGTGTTGGCAGTGGGAAGTTGGGAACTGTTTGCTGTATAAAGCTGCAGTTTTTAAATCAAATACTTTCAGTCTTTTGCTCTTTTTTACAGCGGCCATTGTCATGGCCCCAGGTTTTTAATACCAAAACCTTCTGCACCAGGTAAAGGGCTAGGACCTTCTTGAGATTCTGGGTGATAACTCAATACCTATTGGCTAAATGCAGAACTCTACTTATTGCCCCCAAAGGTGCTTTTTTCGAAAGGAAACTGGAGTTTCGGTTTTTTGTTTGAAGACATTTCGCTTCTCATCCAAGAAGCTTCTACACACAACCTTTCTTAAGCCGGGGCCTCTGTGTTGCCTTGTCACGTAACAAGCTGATGTCCTCCAGTTGCGCTGGGTCTAAGGCTCCTCAAACTCTCATCAAGTATGATCACCAGGAGGTGCCTCCTGATGGAAGCCAGGCTTCCTCCGGTCAGATAGCCTGTTAGTACAATAGCTGAAATAGCATGTTCACCCCAAAGACGGGTTAATCCTGAACCTAAGCCAATGGTGCCATCCGCTGATAAGATACGATTAGGCTATGAAAAGAAGAACAGTGGCCTTTTCGGTCATGAAAAAATTGACATTAGAAGATATTCTTGTTTTAAAAATAGCTGGCAAAACTGTGCTTTTTCAGTAAATTGGCCTCTCTTTAAACCATTTTAAAGTTTTGCTTACCTGAGAAGGGATGCTTTTTCAGCTTGGCCTTTTTGGTCAAAATGCCATGGGGCTGTCTCTGAATATTCACAGTTGTTTTGGAAGCTCAGATTTCCAAAGTTGGAAATTTAGTTTCTACAAGCCTCCGGGCACTGAAATGAGGCATCAGCAGCAGACAACAGAGTGGATATATAAGGTGTATGCAGCTATGTATTCAATATAACAGAATAACAGAGTTGGAAAGCACCATGGAGATCATCTAGTCCACCCCCCTGCTGAAGCAAAACTCTATACCATTTCAGATAAATGGCTGTCCAATCTCTATTTTTAAAAACCCACAACTTCTGGAGGCAAGTTGTTCCACTTATTCATGGTTCTCATTGTCTGGAAATTTCTCCTTGGTTCTAGGTTGCTTCTCCTTGATTAGTTTCCATCCATTGCTTCTTGTCCTGGCTTCGGGCGCTTTTGAGCAGCAGTAGTCCATGAGAAAATTTTGGTGGTCCGCAGAGAAATGTCACTCCCAAAACACCCCCCAAGCCATTAATGTGGAGCGTGAAGGATGTGTGTTTGTGTTTATTTTCATGGTCATGATGTACACTGAAGATGGCGTTTGATTTTGTTGTACGAGGTGCAATGACAATAAAGTAAACTAATTAATCCAGGCTGCACGGGAATACAAGGCTGCGCCGCCCACATGGCCTGCGGGAACACAAGGCTTGCGTCCCTTGCATTGTCAACAACACAAGGTAGTGAGGGGAGAGGGGAAAGGGCAGAGAGGGGGAACTTACCCCACTAGCCCCACACACACCTGGCCTGGCCACCCGGCTGCTTCTTTCTGCTTCTTCTGCTGCTTTTGGCTGCACGCAAGGAAAGCAGCAAAAGTCTTTCTTTCTCTCCCCCAAACTCCGCCAGAAATGAGTTGTTGGGACCCTGCAAGGCCTCCTGCTCCAAGAGGCTGCACTGATGCAACAAGTCTCACAAAGACTCATTTCTGGCGGAGTTTGGGGGAGAGAAAGAAAGACTTCTGCTGCTTTCCTTGCATGAAGCCAAAAGTCTCTCTCTCCCCCTGAGAATGGAGCTGGAGACGGTATCCTGTGATCTCAAATAAAGAATGATTGATTGGTAGGAAAATGGGATGGGGAATTTTCCTGCAGACTTTTTGGGGGATTTTCCCAGGGTCTCTGGTCCGCAGGATTTAAAATTATGAGTTTGGTAGTCCCTGAAGTCCAAAAGACTCCTGCTTTTGAGAATAGATATACCCCTCTTTTCTTTGTGGCAACCCTTCAAATGTTAAAACACTGCTATCATGTCACTCCAAGTCCTTCTTTTCATTAAACTAGAGATACCCAATCCTGCAACATAATATAACTACATTGTTTGGGCTGGAGATAATACAGTTCAGACAGGCCATCAGATCACCTCATCCATTTTCCCCCCCGATATATGAATAACTTACCCCCTTTTTACTCCCTTTTTAACTCTTGACGTTACTCTATCAAGCACCATTACCTTCAGTATGTTGCTTTTCAGATTCATTGCATCATCCAGATGTCTAATAATAGTTGGAAATGATTTTTCTTCTCTGCGAGAAACTTGGCGTTTTTGCCATACAATACGAACAATCACTAAGAATATCATCCTGTCAGTATATGCAATCATTATGACTCTATCAAGTATGATGGATATTTTGTACTTAAGGGTGGCTGTTATATATAACATAGGGGAAACAGCTGTTTGGCCGCAGTGAATTATTTACATTTGTTAACTGTCAACTGTTTGCAGAAACAGACAGAGAAATCAAATCTTTCGAATTTGAGCCAGAGATACAAATGGGAAGGAGGGGAAGAGTAAAACTTGATTTTTTGTTAGCTTTTTAATGTCCATATATTCCTTTAATATAATAAGTTTATGCAATGTATATGCTTGTTTCACTTCTAATGATTTTAATGCAATAAAAATGTTGCCCGCATTTCAGCACAGTTCCAAAGAAATACAAAGCAACCATTTGCTTTGATTTGGTGAAATTAAAAGGCTATGTTTGTCAAATATCTATGGAAATTTTCAGTCATCCAGGTCATGGTTGTTGCAAAAGTGCTTTTTTCAAGAGGCAGCTGGACTTCCTTGGTTTTTCTTTGAAGATGTTTTTGCTTCTCATCCAAGAAGCTTCTTCAGCTGTTTAGCTGGATAAGAAGCGAAACGTCTTCAAAGAAAAACCAAGGAAGTCCAATTGCCTCTTGAAAAAGCACTTTTGGGACCTATATTGGTTACTTTGGATGCTTGATGTGAACCAGTTTCATTCCTTGCTTTGCTAGATTCATTAAGAATCAAATATCTTCCTAAGTGGAAAGACCTGTCCACTATTTGTCTCTTGGCTGCAATGCAGCATGAGAGAATATTGGAAAATGTATATGCAGAGGCAGGGCTGTATTTTGGTATTTTCTTATCTTTGACTAAGACATGGGTTTATTATGCAGATCTGTAAGTAAGACAAGCCTAGGCCAGAGATCACATATGTAGTTCTTTTTAGAAAGTTCATTTCACTGGGATATAAACTTGTTTCCCTGGAACAATTTTGTTTTACATTTCATTAAATCAGAACCACTGTTCAGCACAGACCTCCATTTTTCATTAAACAGCTCCCATTTGACCTATGTTTCCTGTTAGTTTCCAGCAAACTTCATTTAGTTCAGATCAGGATAAATTCTGTTTAAGATGCTATTAGAAACAGAACTTTCGTTGGCGAGGGACATAATTTGAAATAAAGCACAAGACCAAAAGTTGATGTAACACATTATAATCCTCAGAAAACATCCTTAAAATCTTTGGGAACGATTCACTATCATTTGCTAAAATGTTCCTGGGCCGAATCCCCTTTACTTCGTTAATGACCTCAAAATTTGGCAATTGTATTGAAAATTAATCTTTCTGTGCTTTCAGAATCTTGCTCGGAAAACTTTCCCTCACTCTGATGTCCTCCAGAATTCTTTTATAGCCAGAGTCCAGTTGCTCCAGTAAACTCAATCAGAACCCAGTTGTACAACCTTTGGGTCTTCTAAAGTAATGATCAGAT
Source organism: Bungarus multicinctus (assembly GCA_023653725.1). NCBI lineage: Eukaryota > Metazoa > Chordata > Lepidosauria > Squamata > Elapidae > Bungarus > Bungarus multicinctus. The sequence continues at coordinate 64,631,449 of CM042849.1, forward strand.
CACCTTTCATAGTGCAAATGGCGTTTAAGAGTTAAATTCAAGTGATACGTTCCATCAGACTGTTTCTTATCTGTTTTGTAGACTATGCACTTGGAACATGCTGTTTGTAGGGTCTGAATTGGCAAGGTGGAAAGCAAAGGTGCTAGCATGTCTGCATATAAAGATGCATAAGTTCTGTGTCATGCCCCTGTCGGAATCTGAATCCCAGGAGGAAGTCGAACAGCTGACAGGGAATGTGAGTGTGGCTCCGTTGGCTATAGAGGAAACTGGGGAAGGGCAAAGTGCAGCTGGGCAGAGCAGGAGAAAGGTAGAACAAGGGAGAGGGAATTCAGAGGAAGACCCAGGCCCACCACCTCTTCATCGTAGGGCACGCAGGGAAGAACGAAGAAGAGAGCAACGTGGATTGCGTGCCTTACAGGGGAGGAAAGGGCCCTGATTCCCTTCATTAGCTACAGCTGGGAAGAAAGTTTATGAATCAAAAAGTTAAGCGTGAACATGTGTGACTTCTTTTGTAAGCAAGACCGACCAGGATCCCTTATCAAATCCTTTTTCACTAGATTGCTCACCTCTTTGAAAAAGAAAAACAAGCAAGAAGGAAATTAGTTTTTTTTAAAAAAAATCCATTTAATATATAAAAACCAAATGTTTCCTGGAAAGCTTTTATTTGCTTTTTCATTCTTCCAAAAAGGTGCCTTAGAAAGATCCTGGCTCTAATCCTCACAATGTGATGTTTATGTTTCCAAGCAGCACATATGCTTGGAAATTGCATTCCGGTATATTTTCATTTTTCAAATTGGAATCCTTACAAGAGTTCCTAGAAATGTTGGCACAAATGTAAATTAGGAAAAACAGCCTTTAAGTAGTAAGTAGAGCAGGGATAGTAAATTAAAATTATAGATAGTCCTCGACTTACAACGGTTCATTTAGTGACCATTCAAAGTTACAACAGCATTGAAAAAATTTTGGACTGTTTTTCACACACTTCAGATGCTTTGTACTTATGACGGGTGCGATGTGATGATCCAGGTTGGGATACAAAAGCAACAAAGTCACAAAAAGAGGTGAAGTCCCTTTAATTCCTTCAACTTGGCTTCAAAGGTCCAAATATCATTGACTGGAGAAAAAACTCCCCCACAAACAGTTGTGAAAAGGAAGAACTTCCATTCAAACTCAAAATACATATATATGTATATAGACAAAAAAACAACACAAACCACACTGAAGCAATTAAGGAGACCAGGCAGGATAAGGACTTGAAGACGTCCACAGACATCGAAATACACACACTTGGGAAGGACGCCAGAACTCAGATAAGAACGGACAGACTAGAAATATTTTCATGCTTTGCTTCCAGCACTGGCCCATGCGCAGTTAATGTCCTTTTAAATAGTCCTCACAGCTGCAGCCCATGAAGGGGATCAAGGCCCTTTCCTCCCCCGTAGACCATGCCATTCATGTTTCTCCCTTATCCATTCCTCCCTGTGTGCCCTAGGATGAAGAGGAGAGGGGCCTGGCTCTTCCTCTGACTGCCCAGCCAGCCTCTGCCCTTCCCCAGCCTCCTCCACAACCTCCAGAGCCACACTTCCACTCCCTGTCAGCTGTTCCTCCTCTCCCTCAGAGTCAATCTCCAACAGGAGCATGACAAAAACCATGCTTTTAGATACCGGTGTGTTATCAGTTCCTAGATTAAAGGTAAAGGTTCCCCTTGCGCATACATGTTAGTCGTTCCCAATACTAGGGGGCGATGTGCTCATCTCCGTTACAAAGCCAAAGAGTCCAGCGCTCTCCAAAGATGTCTCTGTTGTAATGTGACTGGCATGAATAAATGATGAAGGCGCACGGAATACTGTTACCTTCCTACCAAAGGTGATCCCTATTTTTCTACTTCCATTTTTTATGTGCTTTTCTACTGCCAGGTTGGCAGAAGCTGGGACAAGTAATGGGAGCTCACTCCGTTACGCGGCGCGAGGGATTCGAACCGCTGAACTGCCGACCTTTCTGATCGACGGGCTCAGCGTCTTAGCCACTGAGCCACCTTGTGAACTTCAGCAAGCCACCTAGATTATTACCAACCGAAACAGGGCGGCTACTATTGTAAAAGTTGAACAGTATTTCTGTACTTTAAAATATATAGGCCACATTCTGCAATATGGACATCACTAAGCTAGGACAAACTTGTTTGATTTTAATAGGTACTAGTCTAAACTTTCTTTTTGTTAACAGAGAACCAGCGGCTAAATCTCTCTGGGAGTCCTTAATGAATCTAAAACAGAAAGAAGGTTTGATGGAAGTTAGAAGACACCTTGTGGAAGCTGCAAGCCGAGAAAATTTGCCAATCAGGATGAGCATGGGTGAGCCCATACGCCATTAACTAACTCTACACTGCGAATGCACTAGAAGTAGCGCGACTTCATAATGGCTGTTCATTTGATAAGCTGGGATTATGTCTCATTGGACAGGAAGCTAAATTTTCTGAAGTGATTAGGATTGTAATGCCTTTGTTACATAGAGACCATTTCTGTGGATTCTATGGTCAACAATCTGCTCTGTTTTTTATAATGGAATTAGAACAGTTAGACAATTGTATCAATCTGCATGATTAATAGTATGCTGAAATAAATGTATTGTATCAGAAATCGTATTAATGAATCTTTTGCCTGGTCCCACAACGCTGTCAAACTATTTACTAAGACTGTATTACTATTCTTCTTCTCATCTTTCCTATTACCTATCTCCTCCACTTATGACTATAACCTTGTTGCTTGTATCTTTACGATTTATATTTTTATTTAGTTTCCTAATATGATTTGATTGGTTATTTAGTATCCTATGAGTGTTGCATTTTATGTGTTGTATTTTATGATTCTTCATGAATGTATTTTTTTATGTACACTGAGGCACTGAAGACAAATTCCTTGTGTGTCCAATCACACTTGGCCAATAAAGAATTCTATTCTATTCTATTCTATTTTATTCTACTCTACTTTATTCTATTGCATTCCATTCCGCTTCACTCCACTCCATTCCATTCCATTCTATGTTGAATAGAATAGAATAGAATAGAATTCTTTATTGGCCAAGTGTGGACACACAAGGAATTTGGTACATAAGCTCTCATTGTACATAAAAGCTATAAGTGATAAATCATGATCATAGTTATCATAAAAATACATTCATCATAAATCAGGGATAGGGAAACTTGGCTCTTTTATCACTTATGGACTTCAACTCCCAGAATTCCTGATTTCCCCCACAACTGAAAAACCAGTAGGCCAGGGATGAGGAACCTTTTATGGCTCAGGAATTCTGGGAGTTGAAGTCCATAAGTGATAAAAGAGCCAAGTTTCCCTACCCCTGTCATAAATCATAAGATACAGCGCTTAGTGCTAGAATCAACCTAAATCGTTCTAGGAAACTAAATAAAACAATATAAATTGTAAAGATACAAGCAACAAGGTTATAATTATAAATAGGAAAGGAGATAGGTAATAGGAAAGTTGAGAAGAATATTAATACAGCTTTACTAAATAGTTTGACAGTATTGTGGGAAGTAGTTGTTTAGCAAAGTGGTAAGATATTCAATCCTAAATCATTGGAGTTTTCTTGAAAGACATTTGTTAATGCAATTTCCCATAGGGATGTTCATAATATTTCAGGTTGATTTCTTGCTCTTTGTCTCCAGTATTGTAGGAACATGCAGTTGGAAAAGAGCAAATTGGATGTCATGTTTTGTCTAGGAATGGACTACTTAATATTTCTAGCCCTTGACATCTTCCCCCCCCCCATTAAAATAGTCAAACTTTCATATGAAACTGCAAAGCATTATTTTTAATGTTGTAAAACTCTGAAGTGGAATTGCAGGGAAACCGTTTGGGGCCTGCTCTGTTCCCTGTGAACTATTAAACTGATATCTAGAGATATGGTTGGTGCAGAATGCAGCTACGCGGGTGGTTTTGGGGGCTTCTCGGAGCTCCCATATTATGCCACTCTTGCACGAGCTGCATTGGCTCCCGGTGGCCTTTTGGGTACGATTCAAGGTGTTAATTATCATCTTTAAAGCGCTCCATGGCTTGGGACCTAGGTACTTACGGGACTGCCTACTGCCGCCATCGGTCTCCCGTTGCCCAGTGCGCTCCCGTAGGGCGGATCTCTTCGGGGTGCCGCGGGCTGGATGGCTGGCAACCCCGAGGGTGCGGGCCTTCTCTTTGAGGGCACCCTCCCTCTGGAACGAATTACCCCTGGAGGTGAGGACCATCCCTGATCTTTTGATCTTCCGGCGCGCGTTGAAAACTTACCTATTTCATCAAGCCGGTCTGGCCTAGGATTTTTATAGGGTCTTAAATTGGTTTTAATTGGTTTTAATTTTATATCCTCGATTGAGTTTTACCTTTTAGCCACTTTATTTAATCTTTTTAATTGTTTTTTAAATATTGTATTTGTACTGTGTTTTTAATTTGGCTGTACACCGCCCCGAGTCCCTGCAGGGAGAGGGGGCGGTGTATAAAACGAATAAAATAAATAAATAAAAATAAAAATAAATATATACTTACCTCCAGATGGAAATGGGGGACTCTATTTCGAGAGCAATGTATGGATGAAGAGGAAATAAAAAGCCTTCACATATCCTAATTCTGTAGGCCTTTGCAGAATACCACAAGATCATTTCCTGTCCGTGACTCAGAAGAGAGAGCAATGTTTCCGTACTTTTTTTTCCTAACACATAAAGAGGATTATATGTACAGGTAGTTCTCAACTTACAGCAGACCATGTAATGGCACCGAAAAAAGTGACTTATGACTGTTTTTCACACTTATGACCGTTGCAGCATCCCCATGGTTACATGGTCAATTGCCCCCAACAGTCTGGCTCCTCATTTTACCCACCTCAGAAGGATGGAAGGCTCAGTCAACCTTGAATCTGGTGATTATTTGAACTGCCTCCAGTTTGGCAGATCGAATCCCACCAGGTTCTAAGGTTGACTCAGTCTTCCATCCTTCCGAGGTGGGTAAAATGAGGAGCCAGATAGTTGGGGACAAGAGACTGACTGTATAAACTGCTTAAAGAAGACTATAAAGCAACGTAAAGTGATATATAAGTCTAAGTGCTATTGTTACGATCAAAATTTGGGTGCTTGGCAACTGGTTCATATTTATGAATTTATAAATCATAGTATACCAATAGGAGGAGATGGTAGGAAAGACAAGAGGTGAGAAAGGTGAGAAGATGACAAGGACATTCCTAAAAACAAAGATTTATTTTTTTCAGTGTAAATACTACTGCTGTTTGGTCAGCCTTCCCTTTCTTTGGGTCCTCTTTTGATGATCAGATGCATGGAAAGCTTCTGAGAGTGAAGATTCATAATGCTTTTGTTTGTTAGCATATTATTAGTATCTGATATTATGTATCTGACATAGTATCTGATATTAACACAATTGAAAAAGTCCAGAAATATTTCACAAGAAGAGTTCTCCATTCCTCTACTCATTGCAGAATACCTTATGCCACCAGACTTGAAATTCTAGACCTAGAAAACCTAGAATTATGCCATCTTCGGTCTGATCTAAGTATGGTGTATAAAATCATACATTGCAATGTCCTACCTGTCAATGAATATTTCAGCTTCAATCATAACAATACAAGAGCACACAATAGATACAAACTCAAGGTTAATCGCACCAAACTTGACTGCAGAAAATACGACTTCAGCAACAGAGTGGTCAATGTCTGGAATACTGTACCTGATTCTGTGGTTTCTTCCCCAAACCCCAAAAACTCTAACCTTAGACTGTCTACTATTGACCTCACCTCTTTCCTAAGAGGTCTGTAGCGGGCGTGCATAAGCGCACCAACGTCCTATTGTTTGTTTTTTGCTTATATGTATCCAGGTATTCATAGCTATGTTTTTACTTATACCTATTATCTGGTAAGCAATTGACAAATCAAATAAATACTAAAAAAAATACTAAAAAATTATTGAGCAACCAAGATGCTTTGTCATCAATGCCATGGTTTGACTTCAGAAGTAGCCTGCTTTGCTTGGCAGTTTTAACAGGGGACATTACATCTGAAGGGAGCCTGAATCTCTTTATTATGTCCCTTTATTGGCATGCTGAATGGTAAAAGCTGAAACACCAGAAGGATAAGAGAAACAAATGCTCCTTTCTGTTGCCTCACTCCTCCACTAATGGAAAAGGGCCTCTTTCATTCATCCTTAGTAAACTACGCAGAATGAAACACAGAAGGCTAAAGGAGCTCATTAAAAAGCACAAGGCAGATTTAGCCTACAGTAACAATATATTGGTGCAGCGTGCTTTGTTTGAGAGGCAGGAGTAATGCTACTGTACATCCCTTAAACAGTGTTGTAAGTACACAGGGAGGGGGTGGGGGGACTTCAAAGGAAAGAACAGATCTGTGGAGATAAGGTATGTCTGAACTTTATTTGGAACGTGAAAGAACATCCAAGATATGAGAAAGGAACAAAATGTGACCATCTTTGGACATTGTGAAAGGGGGACATAGGAAAAACTTATGAGCCTCATATTCCCACAGTTTTGAATGTTTGAGTTGGAATTCAATTATCTCTGTGTCACATCCATCATGGGGAAATACAAATTGGAAATTTCATTTGAACATTACATAAACCCCATTTAGGCATTTCTTTCTAAAATGGCGTTTTGAGAGTTTAAATAAATGTCACTTTAACCAGGGCTGGGCTGCTGGGGGTTCGCAGGGGTTCGGGAAAGCCCCTAGCTAAGATTCTGTGCAGTTCGGAGAACCCCCAAACCCCATTCCTGGCTAGCCATGCCCACCCCGCCTCTCCCAGGAGTCCCCACCTGGCCCGTTTTGGATGCAGGCAAATGCAGGGCGTGCACAGAGGTTCGGGAAGGGTGAAAAACAAGTTTCCGGCTTCCAGAGAGCCTCCGGAGCCCCGGGAGGCCGTTTTTGCCCTCCCAGAAGCCCGAGGAAAGCCTCCAGAGTCTGGGGAGGGCAAAAACACCCACCCACCTACCCCACTGTGGTGCAAGAGGCTGACTAGGCCACACCCACCATGGCTATGCCCATCCAGCAACCGGGCAGAGAACCCTTTGTTAAACGTTTTGAAGCTCACCTCTGACTGTAACCTAATGTTTCTCAGTCTTAGCAACTTTAAGATAAGTCAACTTTAACTCCTAGAATTCTCCAGCCAGCCATGCTGGCTGGAGAGTTCTGGGAATTGAAGTCTACTCATCTTAAAATAGCTTAAGGTTGGGAAATATTGCTTCAACCTGTGTGCTCACTGACACCATAAAAGAACTATAAATGATTAGCAAGATGTGCCTTTACAGGAGCCATCATGATTTTCCTTCGGTAAAGTTCACTGATATACCTGATTCATCTACCTTGTTTTGCTGATTGTCCTTTTCCTGCCTTTCCTTCCCACTGGGGAAATATTGGGGTCATATGTCAGAGCATAAAAGGAGCAGCATGGTCGCCTAGTAGTAAAGAAGCTTGCCTCTCATTGAGAAGATTAAGAGTTGAGTCCTTAGGTAGTGGCAGATGTTTCTCTTCTAGAACACACACACAAAAGATCTACTATGAACTCTGCATGGTGTCAGGAAGGGTATCTGGCCAATAAATGCTCAGCTCCATCTAGTCACCTAGATTCTACCCTGAATTAATGGATTACAGGCTCGTAAAAAGGGAGTTTTATGTCAGAGGACACAAAACAGCCAGGTTGGAGTTACAACACCAGGCTAGAAATCAGGTAATTGTGAGTTCTAGTCCAACCTTAGGCATGAAAACTGGGTGAGTAACTTTGGGCCAGTCACTCACTTTCTACCCAACTCACCTCATAGGGTTGTTATGAGGAAAATAGGAGGAAGGAGTATTGTGCGTGTGTTGGCTGCCTTTTGTTATTTTTATAACTTTATTTTTTATTTTTTAAATACTTTTTATTAAACACTTTTTCTCATATACAACATCATTTCCATTAATTGCAACGTTTCCATAATGGTATACATACTTTTACATAAACGTTTCCATAATGGCATACATACTTTTACATAAATCTATCTGCACATTTATCTATATTCCTTAATCTATCTTTGTCCACTATAACCTTTACCCTATTGTCCCATTGTCATATTCTCTATTCATCTCTGTATCTACTATTTAGCCAATCATACAATGCATTCCACGTCAAATAATAATCTGTTTCTTCTCTGTCTTTTATCTCCATGGTCAACTTATCCATCTCGGCAAACTCTAATATCTTTTTTATCACATTTTCCTCTAGTAAAAATTTATAATTTTATTATATATGCCTTTACTACAGTATATATGGGGAGCTTGGTGCTCATGAAGATTAGAGCATAAATCAGATAAGTAGATAAAGAGAGCAGAAAAATTGAGTAGCCATATATAGTATGAAGTGTTCTACAAGATGGCTTTAGTTTTTGACAATTCAAAGGATCTGATGTATAGAGCAAACTATTTTTGAGCTAAAATGTATATGCAGCCAAATAAATTATGCTCCATAGCTGTTTAGAAGTCAGGAAGGAGTTTTCTGTACAGATTTTTGTAACAATTAGAGAGAGCCTGTAGTAAACTATTATTAGGGGTTTCCTTCTTCTTCCTGCAAGCATGGTTAAAAATTTCCTGATACAGTTGTTACATTTGGCAGCTAGTCATGCCAAAACATGGAACTAGACTCAGTGCATAGACTATTAGGAAAATAATCTTTTTTTTTTTTTTGCTTGTTCATTCTTGGAACTGACTCTTCTTGAATCTTGGCAGCTTTACAACATCAGAAAAAAATCTTAAGTGACCTGAGTCAGACACAGAGTAATTAACAGTCCTTCCTTATTCAATAGAGTTCCATCTTCAGGCCGCACCCAAGCCTAGGAGAATAACCAGATCTTCAATAGCTTCCTAAATAATCATTAGGATGGGAACCACCCAAATCTTTGGGGGTTATCATTCCAGAGGGCAGATACTACAGCTAAGTATGCTCCTTGGCTCTTGCTAGGCATCATTGTTTAACCAATGAGACTCAAAGCATGTCGACTCTACCCAATTTCATGGGACAGCCATGAAATTTCCCTCAAATCAATTGGACTTGTGTCATGAAGGGCTTATAGGAAGATTGCTAATAAACAATGGTTCACAGGAGCACAGTGGTAATATTCTACTGGCTCGTCCCGGTTCAGCCGAGCCGGTAGCGGCAATGAGCAGCGGAGACGGAACCGGTTCTCTCCGCTGCTCTGTTGTTGGGTCCACCCACCGTCCCGGGCTCCCATACTCACCTTTATCCTCTGCTTTTGAAGCGCAGCTGCTTTGGGCGGCATAGCAGAGTGCTACACGGCAGCTGCTAAAGAGGCTGGGAGAGTGCAGGCGCCTGTGCAAAGTGCATGTTTGGTGCACGCACACACACACACACAAAGTACGTGCACACGAGCAAAACACACCCACCAAGCCACGCCCACCAAGCCACGCCCACCAAACCGGTAGTAAAACTTTTTGAATCCCACCACTGCAGGAGCATAATAAAGCGGGCACACCTACTGCCCACACCACTGCATTCTGGACCACTGTACCGTCAAGCACTAGGGAAATGAGGAAATATAGGCCAGTGGTGGCTAACCTTTTGGGGCTCCTGTGCCAAAAATGGTGTGCCCGCTTGCACACTCGCACTCATGTGCCAGCACTCAGAAGGCAATGCGCACCCGCCATGCTCCCTATACATGCGCAATCCCCACCTACCCATCCCCCGCCACCCCTTTACCTGCACTGCGCCTCACAGCTGACTTGAGGCTGGTTTGAGGCCTTTTTCGACCTCCCAGAGGCTTTAGGAAGGCTTTTGCAGGCTTTGCAGGCTGAAGACTAGGCCCATTTCATCACTTCCAGTATTTCCGGAAAAACAGGAAATGATGAAATGGGCCTAGTAGACTAGAAGCCTGCAGAAGCCTTCCTAAAGCCTCTGGGAAGCCAAAAAATGCCTCAAACCAGCCGAAAATCAGCTGTGAGGCGCGCGCATGCTCAGTGAGGTAAGTTTGCTTGCAGCTCACGTGCTGGCACAAATGGCTCTGCATGCCACCTGTGGCACATGTGCCATAGGTTCGCCATCACGGATATAGGCAGTTCAAATGGGTATAAAAGTTTATTGCCAGCTTAAAGTCTTTACAAAAATCTGAACTTCTAACAGCCGAAGCAAATTGGCGGTAGATAAGGGTCACAGGAATTCAAAGTGGACTGGACTTGGACACAGATCTTCCAACTTGACATCTTTAAGACTTGTGGACTTCAGCTCCCAGAATTCCTCCTCCAGTCTTGCTCAGGACTTCCGGGAGTTGAAGTCCACAAGTCTTGAAACTTACCAAGTTTGAAGACCCTTGGACTTGCATCTCTTGAAGGGGCGAAGGGATTCATGACTGATGATGTGTTTGATTCCTCCTTCGGGCCCAGTCTGGTCATATCCTAGATGCGTGATGGCGAACCTATGGCATGTGTGCCACAACTTACCTCACTGCGCATGCGCATGCCTCACAGCTGATTTTTTGGCTAGTTTGAGGCCTTTTTCAGCCTCCCAGAGAGTTGGACAAAACCTCTGCAAGGCTTTTCAAGACGAATAATAGGCCTGTTTCATCACTTCCTGTAATACCGGAAATGACGAAATGGGCCTATTCGTCCTGAAAAACCTTGCAGAGGTTTTTTCCAAGCCTCTGGGAGGCCGAAAAAGGCCACAAACCAGCCGAAAAAATCAGCTGTGAGGAGCAGTGCAGGTAAGGGGGTGGCGGGGGGGATTGTGCATGCATGCACAGTGGGGGGGGTGCGCAAATTGCATTCTGGGTGCTGGCATGTGAGTGTGCATGCGTGCCAACACACATGCAATTTTTGGCACAGGAGCCCAAAAAGGTTAGCCACCGCTGTTCTAGATAAACCTTCCAAGTGACCTTCAAGGGTAGCCCCACGAACCTTATATCACAATAGTCCACTTGCGATGTGACCAGGCATGAGGGACTCTCTGAAGGACATCCAAGAAAGGATGGAACTGATGCACTAGATATGCCTATGCAAAGGCCTTCTTGGCCATGGTAGCCACCTACTCTCTGAATAAAGTATTCAAGATCTTCCTCAACAGAAACCACTAGAATCAAGAAAGGAAACACAAGTTTTGATTTGGAAAGACAATTAGTACTAGTTTTATGGCAAAGCTAATTTTAATTAGATACGATTAGGGAATAATGAGTGAATGCCCATTTTCTTAAATCCAATGTGTACAAGTTTTGGGGAAGGAATGGGTAAAGAAGAGAAATAGCAGAAAAGGACCTTACACTCATGAGATAACCATAGTTTTTTTGTTTTTTGTTTTAAAAGACTTTAACCAAGGACTTGATAACTCTTGTATTCAAGATTGGCCTAAACAAGGTTAACTTAATATCAGATAAGGTTTGCATTCCATAAATGAAGACATTTCAAAGGCTTTCTTTTGCTTTTATAGGCAGGTTGGTTGCTTGTTTGATTAGGCAAAATTTTATAGTAAATAAACTTTAACTTAATTAGTAGGAGAATGCACACCCTTGTCTTTAATTTAGTCAATGGAAATGTGTAAGCCATGACGATCAAGATATTTTGTTCCTTGCAATCTTTATTAAACTCTTCCTAGTTGGGTTCCCAAAACAAAATGAACTTTTAAAAGATTTTGGATAATATTTAAGCAAAATAAAAGTCAATAAAATATCAAGAAACAAACCAACTGTAATATGGCTGTGGAGTTATTCATTTTGGAACACCAAAAGCTGGTCTTTCTTACAGGGTTCATCCTTCTGTTGTCCTTGAGAACCATCACTCAGTAATGAACTCACATATACTGCTTTCTGTTGTTGGCCTATATTAGTGTATTTCCTCCCTCCCTCCCTCCCTCCCTTCCTACCACCTTCCCTCCCCTTCTTTCATCTTCTTTCCTTCCCCCTCCCTCCCTTCCTATCACCTTCCCTACCCTTCTTTCATCTTCCTTCCTTCCTTCCTTCCTTCCTTCCTTCCTTCCTTCCTTCCTTCCTTCCTTCCTTCCTTCCTCCCTCCCTCCCTCCCTCCCTCCCAACCACAGGTCGCTTATTATAATTTTAAAAAGGAAGGGACTTTTTGGAGATGTGTACTGATTTACATCTTGAAAGGCATCTGATAATGATTAAGGAATGACATTGTTATGGTGTCACAAGTGGTGCCATGATGATATGGGGAAAAGAAATCTTATATTGAAACAAATGAAGAATATTATTTTCTGCCTGAAAAATATTGCCTAATGTATCTGGACATGGCTTACATTTTCTGTGTGCTTTATTCCTACATTCTTGAGAACAACTCTAATATATAAATATATATATATATTTTCCCTCTGCCCCACAGGGAGAGTTACCCCAGAACAGCTTCACTCGTATATCCAACTCTTCAAAAAGAAATTTGACGCTCTCGAAAATCATTGTGGGCTTTTGCAGATCGCACTGGCTGTTGTGCAGACTCTAAAAGACCCTCAGAATGCCAAATGGGACAACTTTTTAGCCTTTGAACGGCTATTTGTACAGGTACCCTATAAGCTGAACTTTTTTTTAGGAGCAGACATGGCTTATGCTGCTTTCTTATTTTACTCCTTATGTGTAGGTAGTAATGGACTTCGTAATTCATTAAAAAGCAAAGTGGAGATGACTTGAACAGCCTATCTCAAAGTTAAGCCAGAGGAGAGTTCCTGCCAGGGCGAATGGGAAGCAGAATGAGGGAAGAGCTCCCGCCAGTCCAGAATAGATTACAGTGATATTTTGCAGAACTGCAGCACTTCAGGGTGGAGAAAATTAGTTTTGCTGCAATTGGCAGAACTAATGATGACCGAACACTCTGATTTGGGTTTTGTCTTGTCACTGTCTGGAATAATGAATAGAATAGGAATCAGGATAGGGTAGAGTAGAGTAGAGTAGAGTAGAGTAGAATAGTATAGTAGGAATACAGTAGAATAGGAATAGAGTAGAGTAGAGTAGAATAGAATAGAACAGAACAGAACAGAACAGAACAGAATAGAATAGAATAGAATAGAATTCTTTATTGGCCAAGTGTGATTGGACACACAAGGAATTTGTCTTGGTGCAAATGCTCTCAGTATACATAAAGAAAAGATATATTTGTTAAGAATCATCAGGTACAACACTTAATAATAGTCACAAGGTACAATAAGCAATCAGATTTAGTATTTAGTAGTATTTAGTAGTATTTAGTGTTTATTTAACTTATATACCACCCCCTCTCCCAAATTGGGACCCGGGAGGGTGTACAGCCCAAATAAAACAACACAATTACAAATATAATTACAAATATAAATATAAGTTAAAATCGATTAAAAAGATTAAATTAGTGGCTGAGATAACGATAATAAAACTATAAAAACAGGGTAAAAAAGTTACAAAATTAAAACCATTCCAATGATACTAGGCCAGACCGGCCTGTTGGAAAAGGTGGGTCTTCAATGCGCGCCGGAAGGTTTGCAGGTCAGGGATAGTTTGCATCTCCGGGGGTGATTCATTCCAGAGGGAGGGTGCCCTCACAGAGAAGGCCCACATCCTTGGGGCCGCCAGCCGGCATCGCCCAGCTGATGGCACCCTGAGGAGGCCCGCCCTGTGAGAGCGCACTGGCCGGCGGGAGGCCGATGGTGGCAGCAGGCAGTCCCATAAGTACCCGGGTCCCAAGCCATGGAGCGCTTTAAAGATGACCATCAATACCTTGAATCGCACCTGGAAGGCCACCAGAAGCTAATACAGCTCGCATAGGAGCGGTGTAACGGGAGCTCCGAAAAGCCGCCAGAATTTATTGCTTTATTTACACATTTATATACCGCCCTTCTCCCGAAGGACTCAGGGCGGTGTACAGCCAACTATAAAACATTCCACATTATAAAAGTTAAAAGAAGATTAAACATCCTAAGGCTGCCTTTAAAATTTGTGCCCAACCCCAATAATTTAACAATAAAAAACCCCGAATATTAAAATCCCGAAATTTAAAACCCAAAATTCTAAAATTACTCTTAAACTCCCATTTCAGTCCAGGCCGGCCTGCTCGAAGAGCCAAGTTTTCAGTGCACGTCTGAATGCTCTCAGGTCGGTGTTGTTACGTAGTTCAGGAGGCAGACCATTCCAGAGAGTGGGTGCCCCCACAGAGAAGGCCCTATTCCTTGGGGTCACCAGGCGGCACGTAGATGCCGTCGGTACCCGAAGGAGGCCTTCCCTGTGGGAGCGCGCAGGTCGGTGGGAGACTACCGGCAGAACACGGACTTGCAGATAGCCTGGTCCAATGCCATGGATCGCTTTAAAGGTCAAAACCAGAATCACCCGCGCGGCTGCATTCTGCACCAGCTGAAGCCTCCGGATGCTCTTCAAGGGGAGCCCCATGTAGAGAGCATTGCAATAGTCTAGGCGGGAGATAACGAGGGCAGAAGTGACTGTGCGAAGTGCGTCCCGATCCAGAAAGGGCCGCAACTGGTAGATCCGATAGACCTGACAAAAAGTCCCCCTGGTGACGGCCGCTATCTGGTCTTCTAACGACAGCCGTACATCCAGGAGGACACCAAGATTGCGAGTCCTCTCCGTGGGGGTCAGAATAAATCATATTAGGAAACAGTCAATATAAATCGTAAGGATGCAAGCGACAAAGTTACAGTCATACAGTCGCAAGTGGGAGAAGGTGAGTGATAAGGAGTGATGAGAAGATTAACAGTAATAGGAGTGCAGACTTTGTAATAGTTGATAATAATAGATATAAGGTACAATAAGCAATCAAATTATACTAGGAAACAATTCATATAGTTCGTAAGGATACAAGCAATAAAGTTACAGTCATACAGTCACAAGTGGGAGAAGATGAGTGATAAGGAGTGATGAGAAGATTAACAGTAATAGTAGCGCAGACTTTGTAAATAGTCGGACAGTGTTGAGGGAATTATTTATTTAGCAGAGGGATGGCGTTTGGGGAAAAACTGTCCTTGTGTCTAGTTGCTCTGGTGTGCAGTGCTCTTTCTATTCTATTAAGTATTTACACCAAGACAAATTCCTTGTGTGTCCAATCACACTTGGCCAATTAAGTATTCTATTCTATTCTATTCTATTCCAAGCAGACACCATGGGCTTGGACTGAATTGCATTTAGATCCCAGAGATCTCCCTGGGTTTTTTTTTTTTTTTTGAAGGGCTCCAGAAAACTCAAATAAAAACAAGGACTGGTCAAATAATGAGTCAGATCATTTCTTAATGTCCTCGTCTTTTGTGGCAATAGGAAAGCCAAATCCATTCTAGGGAAGGAGGGACTGGAGAAAAATTGACTAGGCTGCGGTATCTGTCAGATAAAAATCGTTCAGATTCATTCTTTTTTTTTTTTCTCCCAATGTTTTATTGGGTTTTTTTGTTTATACATATAACCATTACTTAATAAACAGCACTGTGACATTTTGTATAGATTTGTACATCCTATCCAATACTTCCTATACATACTTCTTCCATACTTCCATACCTTCATATCTATTATATACATTATTTACATTTTCTTTTCTTATTTCTATTGTCAATCCAGATATACCATATTTCTCATATTGCATAGTATTCTGTGTCTACTTTCCCTTTTAATTTCATGGTTAATTTATCCATTCCCGCGCATTCGAAGATTTTTTTAAATCATTAAACCTTCAGGTGGAGTGGAGTTTTTCATCCAATACTGCGCATGGGAAATTCTTGCTGCCATTAATGCATGTAACATAAGATATTTTAACTTTCTATTAT
Organism: Bungarus multicinctus; assembly: GCA_023653725.1. Classification (NCBI taxonomy): domain Eukaryota; kingdom Metazoa; phylum Chordata; class Lepidosauria; order Squamata; family Elapidae; genus Bungarus; species Bungarus multicinctus. The sequence goes on from CM042849.1 coordinate 64,647,236, forward strand.
AATTTCTTTTTATTATTCCTAAAAAAGATAATTCTGGGACAAAATCAATTTTGCTTCCAATTAGCTTCTCTAACCACATTTGTATCACTTTCCAATATTTTTTCAATTCGGGACATGTCCACCAACAATGAAAGAAGGTATCTTGTTGTTGTCTACATTTCCAGCAATTTGATTTTAAATTTGGATAGATCTTAGCCAACCTTGAAGGTGCCATATGCCAACGGTAGAACATTTTATGTTGATTTTCCTTATAAGCTGCCGATTTTATTATTTTATAATTCTTATTCCAAATTTTTGGAATAGTCAATAGTATGTCCAACATTTCTACCCCATGCAATCATTGATCCTTTGACAATATCTTCTGCTCTGTCAAATTCTAATAAATATTTATATATCTTTGATAATAATTTCTCATCTGGGCCAATCACGCTCAGATTCATTCTTGGCAGAGGTGGGTATTCAGCAGGTTCTCACCAGTTCTGGAGAACCGGTAGCGGAAATTTTGAGTAGTTTGGAATACCACCTCTGACTGGGTCCGTCCCCATCTATTCTCTGCCTCCTGAAAATCCAGTTGATTGGCTGGAACTTTATTGCCCTGCACAGGAGAATAGAGCTGGAAAGCAGGTTAGTGGGGTGGGGAGAGAATGGGGATTTTACAATATTCTTCTCCTGGAGTAGGGTGGGAATGGAGATTTCACAGAATCCTTCCCCTGCCATGCCCACCAAGCCACACCACGCCCACCAAGCCATGCCCACAGAACCGGTAGTAAAAAATTTGGAATTCCACTACTGATTCTTGGTTAGATTCTGGTTGCGCAGGCCCTTTGTAGACAACTGGAGCTCAGTTTGATGTAATTATCTATTGGAGCAAATTTGTTGAGAAAATGATTGTCATGCCCCTGGTGGAGACTGACTCTGAGGGAGAGGAGGAACAGCCGACAGGGAGTGGATGTGTGGCTCTGGAGGTTGTGGAGGAGGCAGAGGCCGGCTGGACAGTCAGAGGAGGACCCAGGCCCATCCCCTCTCCATCCTAGGGGACACAGGGAGGAGAGATAAGGGAGAACCGTGGTCTACTCAGGAGGAGAGGGCCTTGATCCTCTTCATGGGCTGCAGCTGTGACAACTGGATAAGAGGGCGGACATGCGTATGGGCCAGTGCTGGAAACAAAGCATGGAAATATCTCTAGGTTATAGTTCCTCTCTGAGTTTGGTGTCCTTCCTAGTGTGTGTTCTGTTATCTGTGGACATCCTCCAGCCTTTATCTTGCCTGGTTTGTGTTGCTTTTTTTCCTCCTTCTTGTAACTGTTCGTGTGGGGAGTTTTTTGTCTCCAGTCAAGGATATTTGGAGCTTGGAAGCAAAGTGAAGGAATAAAAGGGGCTTCACCTGTTTTTGTGACTGTGTTTATTTTGTATCCCACCCTGGATCATCACTATGATCAACTTAACAGCTACAATAGAGACCAGAAAAGTTGTGGTTTAAGCAGTGCAGTCATTAAGTGAGGCATCATGTGACTATATACCCAATTTTATCTTTTTGGCTATGGTCATTAAGTGAATCACCATGGTTGTTAACAGGGGTGGGATTCAACCGGTATTACTAATGGTTTGGTGATTATGTTTTGTGTGCACGTGTAAAAAACCTTAAGCTATGCCACCCGGACAGCTGAAAAGCATTGTGCGCAGGTGCACAGCAATCGAAAAGCCTCTTTTTCCCTGCTTTTTCAACCTCAGCTGTGCCGCGCAAAGCAGCTGAGATCGAAAAAGCAGGAAATAAAGGACAGGTAAGAACCCGGGCAGGCGGGTGGGCCAAACAACAGCAGACACAGAACCGGTTCGGTGTCTGCTGCTCTTCAGAGCTACCGGTTCTATAGAGCCGGGCAGAACCAGTAGCATCCCACCCCTGGTTGTTAAGCAACTCCTTGCCTTCCCTGCTGGCTTTCCCGTTGATTTTGTTTGTCAGAAGCTGACTGGGAAAGTCACAGCTGGCGATCACATGACTGTAGGATAACATGGCCATCGTAAATGCAGAACGATTGCCAATAGCCTGAATAGCAGTAGCAGTAGCACTTAGACTTATATGCCGCTTTATAGTGCTTTACAGCCCTCTCTAAGCGGTTTATTTATTTATTTATTTGATCATATTTCTATACCGCTCCCTCTCCGAAAAGGGACTCGGGGCGGTGTACAGCCTAGTAAATACATTAAAATACAAAAATACAAGATTAAATAGAGTTTAAAACCGAATTAAATATAAATATAGCTGTATCCCGAAAGTTTAAAAATAGTTAAAATTTTAAAAACCCTATTAACCTAAAACCCCTTTAACCCTTACTGGGCCAGGCCAGCCTGTTTAAAAAATAGGGTCTTAACTGCGCGCCGGAAGGAGAGGATATCTGTCATGGCTCGTATCTCCGGGGGGAGATCATTCCACAGGGAGGGCGCTCCCACAGAGAAAGCACGCACCCTCGGGGCCGCCAGCCGACAGCGATCAGATGGCGGAACCCCAAGTAGGGCAACCCTGTGGGAGCGTACTGGGCGGCGGGAGGTAGTTGATGGCAGCAGGCGGTCCCGTAAGTACCCAGGTCCCGAGCCATGGAGCACTTTAAATACCGTCAGTACCACCTTGAATCGAATCCGGAAGGCCACAGGAAGCCAGTGCAGCCTGCGGAGAAGTGGTGTTACGTGCGCGCCCCGAGGGGCGCCCACGATCACCCGCGCGGCTGCATTCTGAACTAACTGCAGCCTCCGGAGACTCTTCAAGGGGAGCCCCATGTAGAGAGCATTGCAATAATCCAAGCGGGAGATAACGAGGGCAGAAGTGACTGTGCGAAGTGCGCCCAGATCCAGAAAGGGCCGCAACTGGTAAATCAGACGAATCTGATGAAAAGCCCCCCTGGTGACGGCTGCAATATGTTCTTCCAAAGACAGCCGCACATCCAGGAGGACACCCAAGTTGCGTGCCCTTTCCACGGGGGTCAAAACCTCTCCCCCCACGGCCAGCGAAGGAATAAGCTGGCTGTATCTGGGCGCAGGAAACCACAGCCACTCGGTTTTGGCCGGGTTGAGACGAAGCCTGTTACGACCCATCCAACCCCGCACGGCCTCCAGGCACCGGGACATCACTTCGACGGCTTCGTTGGGGTGGCCCGGGGTGGAGATGTACAGCTGAGTATCATCAGCGTACTGATGGAACTCCACCCCAAAGCCACGGATAATCTCACCCAGCGGCTTTACATAAATGTTGAACAGAAGGGGCGAGAGCACCGACCCCTGAGGCACCCCACAAAGCAGGGGCCTTGGGGACGATCTCTGCCCCCCCGTCAACACAAATTGCGAGCGGTTGGAGAGGAAGGAGGAGAACCACCGCAACACGGTGCCTCCAACCCCCAACCCCTCCAACCGCTGCAATAAGATACTGTGGTCGACAGTATCAAAAGCCGCCGAGAGATCTAACAGGACCAGGACAGAGGAACAACCTCTGTCCCGAGCCCTCCAGAGATCATCAACCAACGCGACCAACGCCGTCTCCGTGCTGTGCCCGGGCCTGAAGCCCGATTGGAGAGGGTCAAGATAACTCGCTTCATCCAGGAAGCGGGGGAGCTGACGGGCCACCACACTCTCTACAACCTTCGCAACAAAGCGAAGGTTGGAGACAGGACGATAATTTGATAACAATGCTGGGTCCAGGGACGGTTTCTTGAGGAGGGGCCGCACCACCGCCTCCTTCAAGGCGGCGGGTAAAAGCCCCTCTCTCAAGGAAGCGTTTATAATACCCTGGAACCAGCCTCGTGTCACCTCCCGAGTGGCCAAAACCAGCCAGGAGGGGCACGGGTCCAACAAACAGGTGGTGGCATTCAGTCCCCCCAACACCCTGTCCACGTCTTCTACAGTAACAGGGTCGAACTCAACCCAAATGGCCTCACCGATATCCACCCCCGCTCCCCCGCCCGGAGATGCCCAGTCGAAGTCCAGCTCGTCCCGAATCTGAGCGATTTTGTCCTGCAGAAACCTAGAAAACTCCTCAGCCCGTCCCTGTAAGGGATCCTCCCACGCTTCCATCTCTAAAAGGGAGCGGGTCACCCTAAACAGGGCGGCTGGGCGGTTTTCCGCGGACGCAATAAGGGTGGAGAGGTAAGTCCTCCTCGCCACCCTTATCGCCACTAAGTACGTCTTAATATAAGATCGTAGAAGTGTTCGGTCAGACTCAGAACGGCTAGCTCTCCAACTACTCTCTAGGCGTCTTTTCCGGCGCTTCATCTCCCTTAGCTCCTCAGAAAACCAAGGAGCCATTTGGGATCGGCACCGGGTCAGAGGCCGCAAGGGCACGACCCGGTCAAGGGCCCCAGCAGCCACCCTATCCCAGGTGGCAACCAGGCCCTCAACCGAGTCGTGTGTGTGAGCTTCGGGAAATGGCCCAAGCTCCATCAGGAACCTATCCGGGTCCATCAGGCGCCTGGGGCGGTACCATCTAAGCGGCCCCGCCTCCCTGCGGTCGGGGGGTGCGGAACGGAAGTCGAGCTTCAGGAGCGAGTGGTCTGTCCATGACAGGGGTTCTATGACTATGTCCCCTACACCCAGACCACTCTGCCACTGATCAGAGACAAAAACTAAATCCAGGGTGTGACCTCCCACGTGAGTAGGGTCCCAAATTAACTGGGTCAGGCCCATGGCTGTCATGGAAGCCATGAACTCCTGAGCAATCCCCGTGGTACCGCCGGCAGAAGGGAGGTTGAAATCCCCCATGACCATAAGCCTGGGGGTCTCAACCGCCACGCCGGCTATAACCTCGAGGAGCTCAAGCAGGGCCGATGCCGCATAGCAGGGAGCCAGGTATGCGATCAGCAAGCCCACCTGCACCCTGGGACCGAACTTCACGAAAAGAGACTCACACCCGGTCGTCTGAGAAACAGTGGATTCCCTCGGACACAGATCCTCCTTAATAACCACCGCAACACCCCCGCCCCTCCCCTGGGCCCTCGGCCGATGAAAAACCCGAAATCCGGCTGGGCACATCTCCACAAGGGGCACTCCCCCTCTGGGCCCAGCCAGGTCTCGGTAATACCCACCAGGTCCGCTCCCCCCTCACAGATCAAATCATAAATGAGGGGGGCCTTATTAATAACGGACCTGGCGTTACACAACATCAGCCGAAGGCCCCGGGCCCGATCGCTCACACCCCCCGGGGAACGGGATATAACAAGGGGGTCGGAGCGCGCCACCGCCGACAAATAGCGGGGGCGCGCTCCCAAAACAGAATGTGGCCCCCTATAACCGCCAAATCTGCCTCTCCCGCTCACCGTACTAATCGCTTTAAAATCACCCTCCCTGGGACAACCCCCCATCCTCAATACAGCCCCGTCCGATCCCAAACCCTCCCGGCAACGCTCAACCCACGACCCGGACCCAGCCCCAGGCGGGTTGTCCCCCAAACCCCGCCCGGCCAACCCTAACCCCTTTAAGAATCTACTTAAAAATTTAAAACAACCCTCCCTCCCACATTTCCGGCGACCCCACCATCTCTCTGGATCCCAAGATCCGTCCTTGAGAAAGGCCTTGGAAAGGCAAGCGGGCCAATTCTGAGATAGGGGGACGTTTCTCAGGGCCCACAGATGTTGTGAGGAATATGTCAGTTTAGTCTTAGGCTGGATCTTCCCTGACTGCCAACGACCAGGCAAAGGCCGAACCAGGTGGGACCCAAGTCCAGGCCGCAGCAGCTGCAACCCACCGACAGCTGGCATCCGGCCTCGCGGGGGACCCAGCGGCGGCGATGATGGTCTCAGCGGCCCCAGCGGTAGTGGCGGCGGCCTCAGAGGCCCCAACGGTGACCCCCTCCGGCCCCCCCACAGCCTCTTCCATGCCGGCAACGGCCTCAGCGACAGCAGCGGCGGGGGCAGCAGCGACGGCCCCAACGGCAGCGGCAGTGGCGGTGGTCTCAGCAACGGCCCCCTCCGGCCTCTCCATGGCCTCCTCCGCACCTGCAACAGCGGAGGGGGGGGCCCCGGCCCCGGCCTCGGCAACGGCCCCAGCGGCTCCCGCAGCAGGCCCGCAGCGGCGACGACGGCCCCCGGCAACGACGGCAGCCATCACCAGCACCGGCAGCCCCAGCAGAAGCAGCAACGACAGCCACCGGCGATAACCCCAGCGGTCGCAACGGCAGCCCCGGTCCTGGCGGCAGCGCCGACGGCAACAGTAGTCCCAGCGGCGGCAGCAGCGGCCTCGCCGGCGGTCCCGACCCCGGCGGCAGCAGCGGCCTCGCCGGCGGCCCCGGCGGCAGCAACGGCCTCGCCGGCGGCCCCGGCGGCAGCAGCGGCCTCGCCGGCGGTCCCGGTCCCGGCGGCAGCAGCGGCCTCGCCGGCGGCCCCGGCGGCAGCAACGGCCTCGCCGGCGGCCTCGGCGGCAGCAGCGGCCTCACCGGCGGCCCCGGCCCCGGCGGCAACAGCGGCCTCGCCGGCGGCCCCGGCGGCAGCAACGGCCTCGCCGGCGGCCCCGGCGGCAGCAGCGGCCTCGCCGGCGGCCCCGGCCCCGGCGGCAACAGCGGCCTCGCCGGCGGCCCCAGCGGCAGCAGCGGCCCCGTCGGCGGCTCTGGCGGCAGCAGCCCGAACGGCCTCAGCGGCGGCAACCGCAGCCCCGGCGGCCGTCCAGCGGCTCCACAGCGGCTCCACAGCCTCCTCCGCACCCCCACGGCCTCCTCGGGGACGCCCACCCCCCCCCGGGTCCTTTCGCCACCCCTGCCACGGGTGAGGACCCGGGGGGAGGGGGACTCACCCCGAATCTCGGCCGCGGCAGCGGAGCCCGTCAGCCCGACATCCTCCGGTCGCCATTTGCAGAGTCAGCCTCTGGCCTTCAACCATCTGGGTCCTCATTTTACCCACCTCGAAAGGATAGAAAGCTGAGTCATCAACCTTTGAGCCTGGTGGGATTCAAACTGCCAAACTGTAGGCAGCTGGCTGCAGAAGTAGGTTGCAGTACTGCACTCTAACCACTGGACCACAGAAGCTCTGTGAATGATAGTCATGTATACTGCAGCTGTCTTAAGTGCAAGGACTGATCTTTAGACACTCTTTTCTTTTTTTAATAAAGTTTCTTATTTTATTTTTATTACAAACATATCTTCTTCCATTTGATGATGTGTCGCCTGGATACAAGTATCTTGTGCAATGCAATTGGTAATTACAATCATATTCATTACATTGGTATTATTCTCTAATCTTGTCTTAATATACTTAACATCTCTATCCCTTTTCCTAATTTATTTCTATTAAGCTATCCTTTATATTTAACATTCTTAAGTAGTCCATTAACTATATCTAGTTTTCATATTTTTTCTCTAGCCATTGATAGAATGCAATGATGGGATTCAATTTTTTTTACTATTGGTTCTGTGGGCGTGGCTTGGTGGGCGTGGCAGGGGAAGGTTACTGCAAAATCCCCATTCCCTCCCCACCCCACTAACCTGCTTTCCAGCTCTGTTCTCCTGTGCAGGGCAACCAAAGAAGACCCAACCGATCAGCTGGGACTCGGGAGGCAGAGAAGAGATGGGGGCGGGGCCAGTCAGAGGTGGGATTTGCCGGATCTCCGAACTACTCAAAATTTCCGCTACCGGTTCTCCAGAACTGGTCAGATCCAGCTGAATACCACCTCTGGGAGAATGATTGCCATACCTTATGGTATTCAGTTTGCTCTTTTTTTTTTTAATTGCAAGTTAGACACTTCCCCCCCAGTGTCATTATAACTTCAAATGAATTAGACTTAGGCCAGAGCATAAATAGATAGAATGGAATAGAGAGGAGAGAAGATGGAAGAGAAGGGAAGAGAAGATGGAAGAGAAGAGAAGATGGAAAAGAAGATGGAAGAGAAGGTGAGGGGAGAGGAGAGAAGATAAAGGGGAAGAGAAGATGGAAGGGAAGGGAAGACAAAATGGAATGGAATTTAAACAGATGGTTATTAAATGAGGACTACCTGTAGAGAGGATGCAGGATGCAAAGGGTTTTCTGGACTCCTTCCAGTCAAGTTTCAGACGAACAACATGATACAACATTGGTCAAATTTTAAATGACTTCTAATAGGACTGGGACAGTGGAAATGCATTCTGCACATCATAGCTGTTCTTGGTCTCTTAGTGGCTTTTGATAGCATTGACTGTGATATCTTCATGCTTCAGTTTCAAGATTTAGCAATGGGAGGCAGGGTATTACATTTTTTTTTTCTTCCTTCCATCATAGTTGTTTCTAGACAACTCGGCCAAAGCTCCTTGCTTGGCAGCATCCACCATTATGTCGTCCTGTCTAGACTACTGCAATGTCCTTGCACATGGGATTGCCCTTGAAAATCTTGTGGAAGCTGCAGCATAAGAAGTTAGGAGTGCATGTTGTAAACCAGGGGTCTTCAAACTTGACAGCTTTAAGATTTGTGGACTTCAATTCCTAGGATTCCTCAGCCAGTCATGTTAGCTCAGGAATTCTGAGAGTTGGAAGTCCACAAGTCTTAAACTTGCCAAGTTTGAAGAACCTTGTTGTAGACTATCATGTCTACTATGCAGCATTGTATTTTTATTTCCTTCTTGTCATGTTTCTTCAAATTGATCCTGCAAATTAGAAGGCTTAAAGTTCTCATTGACAAATAACAAAGTAAAAGACTTTGCCAATATTGTGAAAACGGTATGGTCCAGGGCTGATTTCAAATTGCCATAGGGACCCCATAAAAATATACTTGGAGAGACAATCTATCATCAAGACATTATCCAGGCACCAAGTTTGCTTTTATGAGATCTTCGGTATTTAAAAAAAAACAAAAAACCACTAGATCCAAACTCATCTAGGTAAATCTCTTTGAAGTCCAATTAAACTCAGTTGGAGTGTTAAGCTTGTACTTAAATCCCTACCACTAAAATCCATCCAACTCAGCCTGCAGTTCTATATTAAGTATTTTTTGAACTTAAGAGGGCTTTTTTCCTCCCCAAAATCCATGCATAGAATTAGGTTGCCTGGCTTTGGCTGGACCATGCTAATGGTCTCTGAAGTGTGAGTATTCAGTTTATAGTTTTATTTGAACCAACATAAACATACGAGTACTGCATGAAGAGTTAAAACAACCCAACAACGGTGTTGCGTTTAAAACTGAAGAAAAATAAACAAAAAGGAAAAAAGTAGTACCAAATCCTTTCCTAAACATCTGTCTCTGGATTTATACCCATTATGTTTGTTTCTTTTTTTTTTTTAATAGGCCAGGAATTGCAACCAAAGTCAGCCTTCCCATTCAGCATTGTCATTATCTCTTGTGTACATGGTCATTTTCTTTAGTCAAACATTGCATTATATGACCCGTAAGGCTTGCAATTTTCTATGTTCTGAAGTAGGGTACGGTGCTATTTCGAGTCTAGAGCAGGGAAGCATGTGGCTTAAAGAGAGAGAAAAAGTCCAGTTTAGTAATTGAAAAGTCTGCCTCTAAAAATTCAGGGTCACAGAAAACTTCCTTATGCATATAAACTGTTAGCAGGAGTAACATCAGCTGGGAAAGAGGGCATTTTGATCGGTATTGTGAGATGCATGTAGTTGCCTTGCAGAATTTTGGTTCTGTTACTTGCCTTGAACATAGTAATGAATAAGCACGGTACTTAAAATTGTGCAACAATTATTTATTTACTTAAATTTTTAGAATAGTTTCTTTGAATCTTTCTTTCTAGTCTATCAGAACCCAGAGACCACTAAGAAGTGAATGGCTGCCTGATTACCCTGAGGGAAGGCAAACTTGTAATTAAAATATTGCATCCAATTAAGTTGACCTAAAAGCTAATTCTATGCATTTATATGATTCCAACTGCATACTTGGGGACAATTATTTGATATCAATCTTCAAAAACCAAAATTCCTTGTCAAGTGGAAATAACAGTAATGGATTGGATCAAATTTATTTAATAAAATATTTTATTACATAAAAAAACATTGTAAAGCATAATCTCATAAAACATTTTCTATGCTGGTCTTGGACTGTGCTACACAGTTCAACACAGTCTATTTTCAAAGCAGTTGTATCTCGGCATATCTCATTAATTTTTAAGTACTTTTCAAGTACATTAGAAGTTCTGCCATTGTTGAAAGCATTAAAGAATCTATATCCCTTAAACCATAACCAAATAGGTCACGGCTTGTGTAGTAGTTAATTAATAAGTATAACTCTGTAATATTTAAGAGGAAAAATATTAATTTTGTAGATGGATTATCTTGAAAGGTAGACATTTATTGGTCTTAAGAAAGAAAAAAATAATGTGAATAATTGCTGTATTGAATATATGTATTTTTTAAATTGATTAACATTACATATATTTTTATGACAGTCCACTTTATAGACTCATTGTTTACAAGGAATAGACATCAGAGGTGGTATTCAGCAGGTTCTGACCAGTTCTGGAGAACTGGTAGTGGAAATTTTGAGTAGTTCAGAGAAGCGGCAAATCCCACCTCTGACTGGCCCCGCCAATCCTCTCTATTTGCTGCGTCCCGAGTCCCAGTTGATCGACTGGGTCTTTTTTGGTTGCCCTGCACAGGAGAAGGGAGCTGGAAAGCAAGTTCGTGCGGTGGGGAGAGAATGGGGATTTGGCACTATCCTTCCTCATCCTGGAGTGGGGAGGGAATAGGGATTTTGCAGTAACCTTCCCCTGCCACGCCCACCAAGCCATGCCACACCCACAGAACCAGTAGTAAAATTTTTTGAATCCCACCACTGGTAGACATATATGCATTACATCTGGTAAACTTCTATTGGCTTTTGAAAAAAAGTACATGCTTATGCTTGATAGTGTATCTTAATAACCTTGAATTAACTTTTACTTCAGATAATATTTTGAAATGGCAAAACTTCAAAAGATAACAGAAATATTTTTATGTAATTAGGAATGACTGTCTTGCAGTTGTGTTGTGTTTTTGTGTTCCTTTGCTGCATGACTGTTAGTCTCATGCTTTTTGATTGCCACATAACCTATAATGTTTGTAGGTGAATTAAAGTACAGAGCCAGGGCCAGATATAATTATTCAGAACTAGTTATAGATGGTCTGCTTCAAAAGGATATAAGACCTGAACATCTTATTGATGTAGAAGAACATTGGTTGGGCACTTGTATTTCTTTTATAGTTAGTGATGTCTCCGAAGGATTCGTGCTTATTTATTTAATATCCATGTCAACTGTCAGCAAATTGTTGAAAATGTAAAATGGATAAATGAAAGGAGCAGATTTTTTTGGCCTGAGATTTGTCTGAATATCAGCTTTAGGAAAAAGCATAAGGAATCCTTAGGTTGTATCCTACTCTAAGATAAATTGTTTATAAAATAACAGATAACTGATAATCAGAGCTGGAAGGGACCTTGTAGGTCATCCCTCCCGCCCAAGCGGCAAACCCTACACCATTTCTGACAGATGGCAGTCCAATCTCTTCTTGAGAGTCTCAAGTGATGGCGCTCCCACAACTTCCGAGTTCTCACTGTCAGAAAGTTTCTCATTTCCAGATTAAATCTCTCCTTGATAAGTTTCCATCTATTATTCCTTGTCTGGCCTACAGGCACTTCAGAAAATAGCTTGACCCCATCCTCCCTGTGGCAGCCCCTCAAATAATGGAAGACCGCTATCATATCTCCCCTGGTCCTTCTCTTCACTAGACTAGCCAAGCCCAGTTCCTGCAACAGTTCGTTGTATGTTTTAGCCTCCACTCCCCTAATCTTCCTGGTTGCTCTTCTCTGCACTTTTTCTAGAGTCCCAACATCTTTTTTAAAATGTGGTGACTAAAACTGGATGCAGTACTCTTAGGTGTGGTCTTACTAACGCTTTATAGAGTGGTATTAGTACTTCCCTTGATCTTGAGTGTATCCCTCTGTTAATACAGTTTAGGATTGCATTAGCTTTAAATAAATAAGATTTGCTCCATTTAGCTAACTGTACAACAAGAGGTTATACTTTTTTCCCTTAAAGCAGTGGCCCCCAACTTTTTGGATACAAGGGACCAATTCCGAGAGAAATTTTTCCGCGGACCAGAGGGGGCATGGTTTCACATGCTACCTGCATCCCCCAGATGGGGCTTCGCTTGTGGCCCGGTTTCTGGTATGCTGTGGCCCGGTACCGGTCCACGAACGGGGTTGGGGACCCCTGCTGTAAAAGTTGAGTAGAACTACAAAGTAATAAGAAGTCCTTGTGGTCTGAATTTCTATTAAATTCAGTTTTCCCTATAAAATTCTTTAGGGGAGAAGCATCCAATATTGCAAAACTTCTTATCCTTTTCTCCGTGTCTATAACTTATTATTATTATTATTTATTAAACTTTTATACTGCCCCTCTCCCAAAAAGGGACTCAGGGCGGTGAACAGCCTTAATAAAACAGCACAATCCATAAAATTTTTAAAATAGATTAAAAAATTATTAAATTAATGGCTGAATTAAGAATACAGAAAACCCATAAAAACCCGATAAAAATTTAAAATTTAAAGATTAAAACCCTTCTAATAACAGTAGGCCAGACTGGCCTGCTGGAAAAGGTGGGTCTTCAGCACGCGCCGGAAGGTTCACAGGTCAGTGATGGCTCGTATCTCCGTAGGTAGCTCATTCCAGAGGGAGGGTGCCCTCGCAGAGAAGGCCCGCACCCTCGGAGCCGCCAGCCAGCATTGCCCAGCCGGCGGCACCCCGAGGAGACCCACCCTGTGGGAGTGCACTGGCCCGCGGGAGGCCGATGGTGGCAGCAGACGGTCCCATAAGTACCCAGGTCCCAAGCCATGGAGCACTTTAAAGGTGAACACCAACACCTTGAATCGCACCCGGAAGGTCACCAGAAGCCAATGCAGCTCACGCAGGAGCGGTGTAACATGGGAGCGCCGAGAAGCCCCCAAGATCACCCGCGCGGCCACATTCTGCACCAGCTGAAGCCTCCGGATGCTCTTCAAGGGGAGCCCCATGTAGAGAGCATTGCAGTAGTCTAGGTGGGAGATGACGAGGGGAGAAGTGACTGTGTGCAATGCACCCCGATCCAGAAAGGGCCGCAACTGGTAGATCCGACGGACTTGACAAAAAGCCCCCCTGGTGACGGCCGCTATGTGGTCTTCCAATGATAGCTGTACATCCAGGAGGACACCCAGATTGCGCGCCCTCTCTGTGGGGGTCAGAATTTCTCCCCCCACATCCAGCGATGGAATAAGCTGGCTGTATCAGGGCGCAGGAAACCACAGCCACTCGGTTTTGGTCAGTTTGAGCCGAAGCCTGTTTAGACCCATCCAACTCCGCACGGCCTCCAGGCACTGGGTCATCACTTCATTGGGGTGGCCTGGGGTAGAAATGTATAACTGAGTATCATCAGCATACTGATGGAACTCTATCCCAAAAACCACGGATGATCTCACCCAGCGGCTTCACATAAATGTTGAACAGCAGGGGCGAGAGCACAGACCCGTGAGGTACCCCACAGAACAGGGGCCTCAGGGTCGATCTCTGCCCCCCTGCCAACACAAATTGCGAGCGGTTGGAGAGGAAGGAGGAGAACCACTGTAACACGGTGCCTTCCACTCCCAACCCCCCAACCGCTGCAATAAGATACGATAAGATATAACTCCGTTTCAACTGATTTGGTTTTTTAAAAAAAGACATTCAGAGAACATCTTCAGCTCATGATGTCACTCAATCACTGACCGCAGTATTATGACTATGATAATGGTAACTCAGGGATCGCTATCTGGGACATCACTTAGAATCCATGATTCATCATTTTTGGCACGAATGGGAGCCAAGAGGAAATAGATCCCCCTTGTCTAGATAGCTGCAAATACGGTCTCTCTCTCTCTCTCTCTCTCTCTCTCCCTTTTGTATTACTATCCTTGCAAGCACGCGGGATCAAGGTCTTCATTTAAATCCTGCTAGTAATGGGTGTAGTTGTGTGCGGCTGGGATACAGTATAGGAGAAGCGCTATTTATGGCTCCTTCGGTTCCAGAACAAAAGTTTGGTTTTGATTTTGTGGCTTTGCTTGTTTGTTTTTCTGGTGACCATAGTGACCTACAGCTACATGTGATTAAAGGACATTTGCTCAAATGTTCTGTTTTACCTCCATTAATTACACGGGGCTGAATAAAACAGCGTTGACGAAAGTTTCTTGGCAATGCTACATACTGTCTGTCCTCTGACAATACTCTGCCCACCGTTGTTGTCAGAGAAGGTCGCTGGAATTATACCCACGATAATGGAGTGGCCATTTTTGTTTTGAATTATAAACCCACACAGTGACACAACATCATTTTTTTTAAAAAAAACCTTTTTTCCTCCTTAATTATCTTCTAAACAAGAGATGTCAAACTCAAGGCCAGCGGGCCGGATCGGGCTGGCGGAGTGCTTAGATTTGGCCCGTGGGGCTGTCCTGGAAACAGCGAAGGACTGGCCCCGCGCTATCTGTGAAAATGGAGCTCCACATGTGGCCCTCCTGAGCTCTGTTTTTGCTGGCAGAGGGATGCAGGAGGATCCTCACAGCCCCGCTTGGGCCATCACAGGTGCCCCCAAAACGAGTGATGTCAAGCTGGCCACGCCCACCCCCCTGGCCACCCACCTCATCCCCCGAGGTCAAACACAACCCTGATGCGGGCCTCAGTGAAATCGAGTTTGACACCCCTGTTCTAACCACCATTGATGGTCACAAAACTTTCATTAGGTTCATATTCTGAGTTCACAGTACAATCATGAATTCTCCTTCATCCTCCCTACGTTGAACAGAATCCATGAATGGAGTCCAAGACTTGAGAAAGAGATCGCCAATTAGCCCCGGAAAAGTCACAACTAAGCATTATACCGTTTGTGCCAGAACATATGCCCTTTGTCCTATTATAGAGAGTCATCACTAGACTGATTCTAGTTATCGGGAAGACGTGGCAATGGGGATTTCTTTTCTCCCGTTCTCAAAGGGAATGAAAAGCAGTTGTGATGGCAGTGCTTGCTCCTACCAATTTGTTTTCCTCACTTGACCACTTCTGCCAAGGAACATAAAGCATAAGAAACTCTCTGGGAGGAAGAAAATTGGGCCATTTATAAATATTTGCCTGTACAAAATCTTATGCAAGCTTCTCTCCATCCCCTTACGGTATAAAGGGTGTATTTTATTTCACAGGTTACATGTGCTGTGTGTGTGTGCTAGAAATCATTTTCACATTCTTATTGCTGTGTGGCTGGTATTAGTCAGAAGCAACGTGATTTTGTCTATGTATGTGTGTGTATACTCATACTAGTCACTCAATAGTGACTAATAACCTTTCCCCCGTTATAGTTATAGCTTGATTAAGCTCTACACTAGGTGGTAAAGAATTCATGAAAGCAAGAAAAAAAGAAAGAATGCATTCCTGCTGAAATTTAGCATCAGGTTTAATATCTCTGGAAAATTATGCTGCCACAGAAATTTAATATAAAGAAATACTTTTCCTTCCTTATTTTGTCTTGTAAGCAAATTGGTGCAATACTGCCATCTCCTGACTCTTTACTTTTTAAGGAAGACAAAGGATTCAGCCGCCTTCCAATGAGGAGTTGTTTTTTCCACGTAACAAGTACACACACTTCACTTGCACAAAGGAAAAATAAGTCTGTTTCATTGGGAAAAGTTAAAGAGGGCCAGAAAAAAAGTATTCTTCTTGACGTATCTTGCATTAGATTACACACACATGTGTGTGGGGTGTGTCAGCTTATGCAATTAACTTGCTTGCCCTGTTCATATAACCATTATGGAAGCAACAAGAACAGAATGGCTAGCAGTACAGAACATTGTAATTCAAGTAATTGTCTCTTATACTCATTTGCACAGGAAAATAAGATTGAGTCGCATAGAACTACCGCCAAAGTAAATAAAACCATTTGCGAAACCTCTTGCCCGGTTTCTCACAGCACCCACAAGTTTTAGTCCTACATAAGACTTGTGCAATGATTTTGTGTGTGCTTTTTCCATGTCTGCTTTGGTCGAGGGTGGTTTTCCTTTCAACCGCCACGGATGGCATTTTTGCTGGGGATGCATCATTTTTTTGCAACGGTCAAGCAAGTCAAACCCCACTTTTCACATGAATCATTGTTGGAAGTCAGCAGTTAATCTGCTGTGTAAAATCTACTCATAAAAGCTGAGAGAAGGGAGGCTCAAGCCTGGAAGACATTAAATTAGTTCCAGTGTGTCTCTGCCTTAGTTGCCGGAGCAGACAAAACGGAAACAGGCCGTTTATAACAAGCACTCTGGTTCAAGAACAGTGGGGTTCATTTGAGAGGGGGAAAAAAAGAGAGAGAGAGAGAGAGATTTATATTCCTCCCTTACATAAACATGACAAATGCAGGGCCCAGCAAAGACAGCAGGCCAATCTTTATCAAAATCTCTCTTAAGAAACTTGTTCATTGTGAAGGAAAGGCAGCACGTCCCCTCGTTTGAAGGGTTGCCAGTATTTGCGCAACAATCTGCTACGGAGCTCTTGGTTAATTAAAACCTCTTTTTTTTTTGCGCCGCCGATAGTGGACCACCTACTGCTGATTTTATTCGCTTGCCGAAAATATTCAAATTTGACTTCTGCAGAAGACGCAGAGCATAGAAATAGCACCTCCCATAATTAATTTTTTTTTTATTTATTTATTTGTCAATTGCTTATAAGGTAATAGGTATAAGTAAAACATAGTTATGAATACATGGATACATATAAGAAAAATAAAAGAAACAGTAGGACAGGGACGGTAGGCACATTGGTGCGCTTATGCACGCCCCCTACAGACCTCTTAGGAAAGGGGTGAGGTCAATAATAGACAGTCTAAGGTTAATGTTTTCGGGGTTTGGGGAAGAAACCACAGAGTCAGGTAGAGTATTCCAGCCATTGACCACTCTCTGGCTGAAGTCGTATTTCCTGCAATCAAATTTGGTGTGATTAACCTTGAGTTTATATTATTTGCTCTTGTGTTGTTATGGTTGAAGCTGAAGTATTCATTGACAGGCAGGACATTGTAATGTATGATTTTATATACTATACTTAGATCGGACCAAAGGCGATCTAACCCCACATATATCTGTGGGTTTTTTTTTTTAAGGGTTAAGTCTTCAATGTATATACAGTCCCTTGGCAATCCTTCAAAGTTACAACAAACATCCCCAGAAATACTTACAATGTGGTTTCGGTGACTTCTCCCTGTCATTCCCCCCTCCCCCCGGAGCTGTGGTGGGATTCAAAATTTTTTACTACTGGTTCTGTGGGCGTGGTTTGGTGGGCGTGGCAGGGGAAGGATACTATAAAATCTCCAGTCAGAGGTGGTATTTGCTGGTTCTCCGAACTACTCAAAATTTCCGCTACCGGTTCTCCAGAACTGGTCAGAACCTACTGAATACCACCTCTGCCCTGGAGTCACATGACCACATTTCGAATGCTTGGCAACCAGCCCATTTACTGCCTCCTGTGGTCACATGACCGGCTACTAGCAAAAAGTTGATTCACTTAACAACGGGGGGGAGAATTGGTTTTGACCCAGTTCCTGAAACCCGACAAGCCCTCTATATTTAAATCAATGATTCATTTATTAGGAGCACCAGTAGCCCGGGCAAAAATTTCTGTCTCAACAAAGGCTGTATACATAGTTTTATAGTAAATAATTAGTGGTAGTGAATAGTATTGTTTTATTTTGTAATGCAGGCTAAAACCATAGAAATGACTAAAATATAATTGAAGTATATTATTGGTTTACTTGGATATCAGAAGTAGGTTCATGGCTACTTCAATACCACGTATGTAATTGTGTATATAATAAGTGTCTGTTGTGAAATTAGTTGATAGTTCAACCATGCAATCGTGCTATTTTTTATATTATTATTTGGTTAGAAGTAAGGACACTATGTTTTATATAATAAAACCAAATCAAGCTTTTCAAACTGTTGAAATAAAATCAGCTTTCCAAAATCTGTACATTTTCGCAATACCTAAAACTCTTGCACTAAGGATCAATATCATTGCTTTATGGGCAGTTCCTAGTCAGTCTACCTAACCTAGAAGTTCTCTACGTACAATTGATTCCATTTTTTAACTAAAATAGATATTATTGCTCCCTGTCATTCTCATGGACTCAGGGGTTGCTCTGCGAATTTATAAAGGCTAAGTCTCATATAGATTGAGCTTTATTTACTGGTTATATGGACTTACCTGTGGCGTTCTCCAAGTTTCTTATTGCTTGACAGCCTTTTCTTTGAAAAATCTTCAAAGATTTTCAGTGGAACTGACTAAACTGCTGTAACTTTTACAGATATTCGTGTTATAATATCCACTCTTGTTTTATACATTTCTGGTGCTGCCTTAACATCCTATTTTTTCTGGCTTGCCACCAAGGCAACGAAACAGCTGAAGCAGCAAAACAGCTGAAGAAAATTATGTTTCTTTGGCCCCAAATGTAGTGCTGGGACAGCATGTTTAGAAGGCTTGATAGTTGGCAATTATAGGTTTCTAATTTGTTATTGGAGTTGGGTCACTTTTGTTTAAGCCTTCCTTTTACGGCATAATAAAATCAGCAGCAGAATCTGACAAATTCCATTGAGAAGAAACCAGAGCAAACCAATGGCTGAAAGTTTAACTGAGGCCTTTCAAAAGGGAAGATGGAGCCTGTAAAAGTTAGCTGTTGGACAGAGGGGAACAAAATGATGAGGATTTCTCTGTCTCTGAAGTAACCCATTTTAAGAAAAGCACATTTTCATCTTTAAAATAAATTAGACTTCATTTGGGAAGGAAATTCAATTTTCGTGACTTATTAATTTTTACACTCAACCCTATTTTTAAATCTGCCATTTGAAACAAAACCTCCATATTCTAAAGTTATCTGAATTTCATTATGGTCCTTTCCCTTATGTGTACTACCTTTTTTTAAGGATATAGAAGATAATTATCCTTTTCATGTGGGTCAGATTTATTCACATTCTGGTATGATTCTAGGGTAAAGTTAAGTAAGGGATAGTTTAAAGAATAGTTTACCTTTTTTTTACATATAGTATTGTGTTGAATTTTTATACTTGATTGTTCAAGTGATCGACTGATTTTTCAGCCAAAATTCTGTTCTGAGTTATTTAATTTTAATTATGGGCAATTACAATAGACTATCACCTCCACAGCTTCCTGACTTAAAATAAATACTTTCTGAAGTTTTGGCATATATGTTTCCTTTTTTGTTTTTAATAAAGTATATAATACTCATATTAAGGATAGTGAATGGACACATTTGCATGGAAAGTAACTATTCATGAACTATTTTAGTTTAAAATAGCAGTTTAGAACATTCATGTAAATAAATTTACACAAATGACCCAATTTACATAGGGGAAAAAAAGGAAATAATTGGGGGGAAGAGAGAAGTATGTAAATCAGAAGACCCTAGTAAGTTATGTAGTTTATATTTGGAAAATGCCAGCTTGCCCAAGCACAAATCAACGCATTTATCTGCTTTCTGTTTTTATTAGGAACATCAAGCTAATATTTAAATACAAAACTGTGAGGGAATTAATTCATTACCAATAGGATAAGCAACAAAGCAGGGACTTATCTTTATATTTATAAAACCAAAGGGTGGAGAATAAATATGTAACCTATGAAATATAACTTTGATTCCAAAGAAGAATAACTGATCGATTGAGGTGGCAATAATTGTAACCCACCTTGATTGAAAACTGTTGTTTAATACACAACAAATCAGGTCACATCAACCCATCCTAGATAATCATCCCAATAACAAATCAGTTAATTTGTTTTCAGGAACAGAGTAACGTTACTCATTTTACGGGAGTCCATCGCATGTATATGTTTTATTTCAAAGTATAACGGTTTGGTTTTCTAATGTTAGTTCAGAATTAAAAAATTTGTGTACAGGTAATGCCAAGAATAGAACTACTTCCAAAGAGAACCTCTGGCGTTTCATGTGAAAATTTTAATGTGAAAATTTTTTACCTCCCAAGTGAAAAAGCAGGCAGATTTTAATTATGTACTGCTGAACCTCTGGTAAGCAAAAATATATGCTTCTTTTGCCTACATCCTTTGTCAATGCTTAATTCGAAATTACATAATGCAGAACTGAAGGGAAATAAGCGTCTTAATCAGAATGGCTTATGAGGCATGCCATATGCAAAATAATGCCACTTTTTGCTAAGGAAAATGTGTATTCGTATCCTTCCCTTTATACCTAGCAACTGGCCAAAATAATGTGCAAAAGTCTGCAAATGGATACCATTGCTTTTCACAGAATATTCTTTCTTTTACCTCCAACAAAACCCACACAGAGAGAAAGAAAAAGAAAGGAGGTTGATATCTAGGATAAGAAAAAAAAATTAAGAGGAATTTTCTCTCCTTTACATTAGTGAGCACATTTGAAGACAATATTAAGGTAATAAATAGGAGTGAAATTTACTAGAGGTTATCAGCGAAGACAAAGTATTAGTCCTCTTTGAAGCCATGTTAGGCAAGCATTTTCAAAAACTCAGAATTGAGATTTTTTCAAAAAAAAATAATACTTTTACTGGACCTCTTAATGATAGGTAAAGAAGTCTAATCAGAGGCCAACCTGACCAGCAGGAAATTTGGAACATGGATGGTTTCTTTTTTTAAATCTGGTGCTGTAGGGGCTATTTGGTCAGTGTAATTAATTGATTTGTAATTGCATTGAGAGCTCTTAAATCATTAGAGATGGCTAATTAATGACAAACTGCTAGAGGCAAATTTCCTCACTATCTGTGGTATTCACTAGCACTCTTTAAGAGATCTGGTTTTAATTTTTGTTTTAATTTTTTTCTATAGCCCAGCGGGCTTATTCACATAAAATATTTCCCTCTCCCCTCAAAATTACAAAAGGGAAAAGAGAACGACAGCAGGCAATAACAGCAACTAAGATCAAAAGAAGAAGCATTCAAGACCTTAATATTGTGAAGAATTCTCTTTATCCCCGTGTGATTCCAAGGTCAATGATTAAAACATGGGGCCTTCCTAAATATCAGGGTTTCCCATTCACGTTCTCTGCTTCTCTAGTTACTTTTGCAAAAAAACAAACAACAGCAATGTAATTGTCCTCTAGTGTTTATATTCCTTATTTACTATTTTGTTTTAAATTGCATTTCAAAGCATCAATTGAAAGAAGTTTGACGTTCTCCAGGGATAACCGTCTTGGTAATGAGGGCACTCGGCCTTAATTCAGAAGAATATTTGTTTAATATATTAGTTTAATTAATTCGTTTAGAGTTATGAATATCTGAAAAAAATGTTTTAGGCGTTTAAAATTAAAATTAGGCATCTAATCAAAGAGAGAAGCCACCTGAAATTATGGAGAAACTTCCTAACAGAACACTTAACCAGTGGAACAGCTTGCCTTCAGAAATTGCAGATGCTTCATCACTGGAGGGTTTAAGAAGAGACTGGACATCCACCTATCTGAAATTGTATAGGGCCTCCTAGTTGAGAAGGGGTTGGACTAGAAGACCTCCAAAGTCCCTTCCAGCTCTATTCTGATTGAAAGGAATTAAAATCTGAGCTTCAGGATCCTCTATCTTGTTCTAAGAAAAAAGATGCTAATTCTTAAACCAGATTATAGTCTACAGTGGAAATTGTCATTTCTTTCTTCTTTTTTAAACTGAAGATGATCAAAGTGCAAGGACCAAGTATTTATAATACAAGCCCTTTATCCTAATAGTCTTTGGTTGGGCAAATAAAGCAGGTTCTTATTTTCTCTTTTAAGCGTAAATATTAATGCTAGCCGTAAAGAGACCGGAAGTTGAAAATAACCTAACTGCCACACTAATGAAACAACTGGCTTTCATTCTCAGTCTTCTCCTGCCTTGCACCTTCTCAATATCATATAGCCTGGATCTGTGTGTGCTGCCACTGTGTTAAACAAAGAATTCTTTACTCCCGAGGGTCAGTGGGAGCAAGAAAAATAAATTCATCCTGTTTTTTCCCCCCTTTTCTGCTGTACCTCAGGAACCAAGATGAGGGAGACAAGGGTGATTAACACCTCCAAGTAGCAATATGTCTGCCCTCTTTAAGGTGCCCCACAAGTTTGTGCGCCCTCTCTCTTTCTCCCTCTCCTGTGCCTAGTGTCCCTATCGATGGTGCGGTTCAAATATTTTTACCACGGGTTCGGTGGGCGTGAAAGAGAAGAAAAATCCAACAGCAAATTCAGTCAAAATACACCATGATGCCTAAATAAACAAACATAATTAGAACACAGGCGAACCAGAGGGATTAGAATTAGTATAAGGCACTGGTAGAAGGTATGAATAAAATGAACTGACAATAATAGCCAATCCAATGTGAGGGAAATACAGTTTTAAATGCACATGTCTATGCCAATCTAGGAGCAGATTAATTTTTCAACTGGGAAAAGCCACAATTTTTCCTCATATTTAGAAATAACCTGAATGTCCTTCAATGAATAGCAGAAAATAGTGGTGAGGGTGTTGGGTCACAAATAGCGTGTTTTAGTAAGAGCCATTTGAATTGTGCATTCTGAATAGAATAGCCATCTGAATGCATTAAGAGTTGGATCCCCTAAATGTAAAACCAAGTGGAGGCTATTAGTGGATAACAATATCCTGTGTGAATCCCAAAGGTGCTTTTTTCAAGAGACAACTGTTCTGGCCCAAACCCTTTTCCAATAAGACAAACAATAACCAAAGGGAACAGAAACCTTTTAATGAGTCTTACGAATCCCCAGTTAAAAGGCTGCTGCAAATTAATTAACTTTGATAAGCACAAACCTTGACTGCCAAAAATCACAGATAAGAAATATTTCACAACCCAAGAGTCTTCAAATGCCAACTTAAGATACTGTAATGTCCATGAGGCTGAATTTCAAAACGTCTTTGCTTCCTGCAAAGAGCATTAGCTTCACATCTGCCTTTTATATTCTTGAAGGAGGGGCCATTACCTTGCAGCTTTACTCCTGAGTTGCCCATGCTGTTGTAGTTGCTCTTTCCTACGAGCAATCCTGCACGCACGCGCACTTGGCACAGGCTCCTCGGAAACCACCTCATTGCTGCTGCCAGCCTTCACAATCTCTGAAGGCAGCAGTCCACTCCCTAATGGTCCTGGCCCCTCATCTGAGTCCTCACTCTCCTCAGCCATCTGCACCTGCTGCCGGCTAACCACAACAGCCAAACAAGCATATTGCATAGGCGCAAAGGCTTGCTGACTCACCTCCTGCAATCTTGCACTCTCCCTGTCGCTTCAGCAGCTGCCACGCAGCAATCTGTTGTGCCACGCAAAGCAGCTACACTTCAAATTCAGAGGACAAAGATGAGTATGGGAGCCCGGGTGGGCCCAATAGCAGAGTGTCGGAGAGAACCTGTTCGGTCTCCGCTGCTCATCAGCGCTACCAGCTCAGCAGAACCGGGCCGAACCGCTAGAATACCACCACTGGTCCCTATGTTTAATCAAACTTCAAGCTATGTTACATCTGCCTTAAGTTCTTTCATTCTAATAGATGCAGCTAGGCCCCTGATAGTCCTCAACTTATAACCGTTCGTTTAGTGACCATCCAAAGTTACAGCGACACTGAAAAAAAAGAGACTTAAGACTGTTTTTCACACTTAATGACCTTTGCAGTATCCCCATGGTTACATGATCAAAATCCAGATGCTTAGCAACTGGCTCATATTTACGGCCGTTGTAGTGTGTCTCCGGTTCATACGATTATCTTTTGCCACCTTCTGATAAGCAAAGCCACTGGGGAAGCTACATTCAGTTAGCAACTTCATTGCTAACTTAACAACTACACTTGATTCACTTAACAACTGTGGCAAGAAAGGTCGTAAAATGGGACAAAATTCACCTAACAAATGTCTCACCTAAAAACTTAAATTTTGGGCTCAATTGTGGTCATAAGTCTTGACTACCTGTACTTCCTGGTGCTCAGGAGTGGGATGCTACCGGTTCTGCCCGGCTCTATAGAACCGGTAGCTCTAAAGAGCAGCAGACACCGAACCGGTTCTGTGTTTGGTGCTGTTTGGCCCACCCACCCTCTTGGGCTCTTACCTGTCCTTTATTTCCTGCTTTTTCAACCTCAGCTGCTTTGCCCAGCACAGCTGAGGTTGAAAAAGCAGGAAAAAAGTGGCTTTTCAAATGCTGTACAGCTGCGCGCAGCGCTTGTCAGCTGTCCGGGTGGCACAGTTTAAGGTTTTTTACATGCGCACGCAGCGTGCATCAGGTGTGCATGCGAGCAAAGCATGCATGTGCGTGCAAAAACATAGTCACCAAACTGGTAGTAACACTGGTTGAATCCCACCCTGCTGGTGCTCCTGTCTACATTATCTCACTACCCTCTGTTATGTCAACATTAAATTTTATGGAATTAATTCTTTTAGTGCTCTGACAATCCCACCCAAATTTAACAAAGGGCGCCTGTGAGTTTCTTCCCAAAACATCCCTGTGTGAGGTTTCATTCAGTGGAAATCTTCAACTTGACATTCCAGAATACAATTGTACTCTACAGCTGAGAATACAAGCACAATCACCATCTGATATATACAGGAAGTGCCAATTTGGGGGAAGAATTATTCAACAACTGGACCGATTTTTTTTTCACTGTATCCAGATTGCCAACAGGTCAGCATATCTCCCTTGAAATAGATCCAACATCTCAGAGGGAAAGGTCAGAGTCAGATTACAACTCTGATAAATTTATCTTTAATTATGTGACTTGACAGAAAAGCTAGACTTTTAAAGGGATGGTAGTGATTTTAAGGAGGTGATAGTGATATTAAGGGAGTGGTAGTGATTTAAGCAGTATATAAGTGATATGAGCTGTGGCTCAGTGGCTAAGACACTGAGCTTGTCAATCAGAAAGGCCGGCAGTTCGGTGGTTCCAATCCCTAGTGCCCTGTAACGGAGTGAGCTCCTGCCAGCCTAGCAGTTCAAAAGCATGTAAAAATGCAAGTGGAAAAATAGGGACCACTTTGGTGGGAAGGTAACAGTGTTCTGTGCACCTTTGGTGTTTATTCATGCCAGCCACATGACCACAGAGACGTCTTCGGACAGCGCTGGCTCTTCGGTTTTGTAACGGAGATGAGCACCGCCCCCTAGAGCCGGAAATGACTAACACGTATGCGCGAGGGGAACCTTTACCTTTAGTGATATTACTTCTTATAAGTAAATCCAAAGACATAAGAAAGATATGCAAGGAACAGAGAGGGCATTTTTAAAGCATATTTTCTCTTCCATATGTATGTGTTTTCTGGATGCAACCATGAAAAAGTCATCACAATTTTAAATAAGTCAGACCCCCCACCTCTGACTTAACAATCCAGTTTTGTTCCTTCCATATGGAAAACATAAAAGTCAGTTATTATAATATCCAGTCTCCAGCAAGCCATGAAAGTTCAGGAAGAGATCTCGTATCATGTTACAGTTAAGCACTATCCTTGAAACAGCTAGTGAGACTGGATTGCAATGTTATTTTATGAATGGATTTGGCAGCAGTGATTATAAAATAGCGCACTCCATCCTCGTCTCATTCCTCTGTGAAATCATTTTGCTGGGGAAATGTGTCCGGATGAAATTGGTTGGAAGGCTGTCTAGAATGTTTATGTTCCCAGGCAACAACTGCGGGCAGTCCTCGACGTACAGCAGTTCGCTTAATGACCATTCAAAGTTACAACAGTATTGAAAAAAGTGGCCTAGGACCATTTTTCACACTTAAGACCATCGCAGCATTCCCATGGTCACACATGATTTACATCCAGATGCTTGTGTTGTGGTTAGCCGGCAGCAAGTGCGGATAGCTGAGGAGAGCGAGGGCTCAAACGAGGGGCCAGGACCATTAGGGAGTGGACTGCTGCCTTCAGAGATTGTGGGGGCTGGCAGCAGTGATGAAGAGGTTCCCAAAGAGCCTGTGCCAAGCATGCATGCACGCAGGGCTGCTCGCAAGAAAGAGCAGCTGCAGCAGCATGGGCAACTCGGGAGTAAGGCTGCAAGGTAATGGCCCCTCCTTCAAGAAGATAAAAGCCAGTGAACGTACTTTGCAGAAGGCAAAGACGTTTTGAAACTCCTGCCTCATGAACATTCCAGTATCCTGAGTTCGTATTTGAAGATTCTTGTATTGCAAATTATTTCTTGTCTGTCATCTTTTGGCAAGTCTTGCACAGATAAGGCTTGTGCTTATCACAGCTAATTATTTTTCAAAAACATTACAAGGTTTCTGTTCTATTTGGATTGTGTTTGATTTGTTGGGAAAGGGCATGGGTCAGAACAGCTTGACAACTGACTCTTATTTATGATGATTGCAGTGTACCAGGGTTGCGTGATCATCTTTTGCGACCTTCCAATGAGCCAAGTCAATGGGGGAAGCCAGGTTCATTAACAACCGTGTTACTAATTTAACAACCGCGGCGATTCACCTAGCAACCATGGCAAGAAAGGTTGCAAAACTCACAGCAGATTTCTCACTTAGCAGCATAAATTTTGGGCTCACTTGTTAAGACTACTTGTATAAAACTTTAATCATTGATCCTTCTGGCTAGGGATGATAGTAGTCCAAAACCTAAGGCAGTGATGGCTAACCTTTTTGGGCTCCTGTGCCAAAAATGGTGCATGCGCTTGCATGCTTACACTTGCATGCCAGAAGGCAATGCGCGCCCCCCATGCCCCCTACACATGTGCGCGTAATCCCCACCCTGCCACCCCCTTACCTGCACTGCGCCTCACAGCTGATTTTCAGCTGGTTTGAGGTCTTTTTTGGCCTCCCAAAGGCTTGAGGAAGGCTTCTGCTGGCCAAAAACTAGCCCCGTTTCGTCACTTCCGGTATTTTTTTGAAAAACAGGAAGTGACAAAACGGGGTTAGTTTTCGGCCTGCAAAGCCTGCAGAAGCCTTCCTCCAGTCTTTGGGAGGCTGAAAAAGGCCTCAAACCGGCCGAAAATCAGCTGTGAGGCATGCGCATGCCCAGTGAGGTAAGTTTGCCTGCAGCTCGCGTGCCGGCACAAATGGCTCTGCATGCAACCTGTGGCACGCATGCCATAGTTTTGCCATCACAGACCTAAGGGAACACAGATTGGAAAGCTTTACTATAAAGGGAATCAAGGTTTGTAATAGCAACATTTGAATTTGCACTTCCTGAAATCGGTTTAAAATGTTATAGGCCTTTTGTCCCATGATTCCCTTGACTTTCTGATTTTAAAGTGTAAAATTAAGGATTTCTGTTAAGGTATTGAGATTTAATAGCTTACCAGCTGGTGTAAGGCTGATGCAATAAGGATGAATCAGCATGGTTATTGCTGTTTTAAGATTGAGGATGGGTCCCACAGGGTTTTACCACTTTAAGAAGCAGTCTATATATATGAGGCCATGAGAGGGCGTAGCTCTCTCTCCTTGTGTTCTGTCTCCATTGTAGCCCTCAATGCAGAGTAATGAAGACTGATTGCTTGCCAGGTATTTACCTACCACGTATATGTATGTACATACCTGTCTTGCATATAAACCACTGTTAAAAGACAATACCTCTATGTGTGCTATGTTTTGCTCCTGGGTTGTCTCACAAGAGTAGTCATATTGCAAACACTCTGACAATTTTTTGTTGTTGTTTTGTTTTCAGAATATTGGTGAGTCAACATTATGTAATGCTCTGAAGCAACTGCTATCTATTATCAAGCCTTCCAGCAATAGGACAGCTGATGATTACACTCCCCAAGAGTTCCTTCTATTATTGGTGTATATTTACTCCATAGTGGGAGAAGTCAAAACTGGGAAAGAATTAAATGAGGCCGAAAGTCAAGTGAAGGAAGCCTTTATCCAAGCTATTTGCGATGAACCACAGCTATCACCTTTGCTGCAGAAAATAATAGGTAAGTGGAACACTACATATGCCTCCAATGGAGGTAACTCTGACTTTCAAGCGGGCAATGTTTTCATGCAGGATTTTAGTATGGAATTCTGTCACCTAAATTTGATTTTGTGCTAAAGCATGTAGAATATGCATTAAAAATGTGTTGGTTACTGTATGGTTACTAATGTAGAGAAATTTGCATTAACAGAGGGATACAATCGATATCAAGTGAGGTACTAATACCACTCTATAAAGCCTTTGTAAGACCACACCTAGAGTACTGCATCCAGTTTTAGTCACCACACTATAAAAAAGATGTTGAGACTCTAGAAAAAGTATAGAGAAGAGCAACCAGGATGATTAGGGGACTGGAGACTAAAACATGCAACGAATGGTTACAGAAACTGGGCCTGGCTAGTCTAGTGAAGAGAAGGACCAGGGGAGACAGGAGAGCAGTCTTCCAATATTTGAGGGGCTGCCACAGAGAGGAGGAAGGGGTCAAGTTATTTTCTAAAGCGCCAAGGAATAATGGATGGAAACTGAAGAAGGAGAGATTTAACCTGGAAACAAGGAGAAACTTTCTGACAGTGAGAACAATCAACCCATGGAACAGCTTGTCCTTGGAAGTTGTGGGAGCACCACCACTTGAGACTTTCAAGAAGAGGTTGGACTGCCATTTTTCAGAAATGATGTAGGGTCTCCCGCTTTGATGGGGGATTGGATTAGATGACGTACAAGGTCCCTTTGAACTCTGATTATCTCTTATCTGTTAAATAAATATAGCAGTAGTAATTGGAGGATGCAGTTTGTCCTGTTTCCATAGGAGTGAAATACACTTAGTAAGATCTATTTTTGCAATAAACGCATGAATGATTCTGTTATAAAATAATGTAATCCAAGCCAGATCTATTCAGAGGAATTTCTTTTGCATAATTTCTACGTGTGTGGGACAGCAACCTAAAAAGATTTGGTAACTTATATGAACTTCAAGTATGTGTACATTGTTAAAATGACAAACAGAATGTATGTTGTGCATTAAGTGAGGGAGTGCAGCTAATAAGCATTATCTGTTTTTTGTTTTGTTTTGCTGAATCAAGAGCAGAAAATAATGCCTCTCTTTGTAAGTTTTTAAGAAAGGCCGTAAATATAATGAGTATAAATAACATTGCTCTCACTCAGAACTGACTTTGTAATTATGACTAGTTAGTAGATAAGATTGACTGCAATAAGTTTCAGAAGCAATGGAAGACAAAGCATGAACTTGGTAACACCAATACCTCTACCCCAGGGGTCACTAACCTTTTGGACCTCAGGGACCACCAAACTCATAATTTTAAATCCTGCGGACCCTGGGAAAATCCCCTAAAAAGTCTGGAGAAAAATTCCCCACCCTGTTTTCCTACCAATTGATCGTTCTTTATTTGGGATCACAGGATACCGTCTCCAGCTCCATTCTCAGGGGAGAGAGAGACTTTTGGCTTCATGCAAGGAAAGCAGCAGAAGCAGCAGAAGTCTTTCTTTCTCTCTCCCAAACTCCACCTGAAATAAGTCTTTGTGAGACTTGTTGCGCTGGCGCAGTCTCTTGGAGCAGGAGGCCTTGCACGGTCCCAAAGACTCATTTCTGGCGGAGTTTGGGGGAGAGAAAGAAAGACTTTTGCTGTTTTCCTTGCGTGCAGCCAAAAGTAGAAGAAAAAAGAAGCTGAAAGAAATAGTCTGGTGCCCAGGCAAGACGGGGTAAGTTCCCAGGTAAGTGCCCAGGTAAGTGCCCAGGCAAGGTGGGGTAAGTTCCCCCCCTCCGTCCTTTCCCCCCTCCCCTCACTATCTCGTGTTGTTTGCAATGCAAGCCTTGTGTTTCCATGCAGCCTGGATTAATTGCTTTGTGGGGGTGCTTGGGGGGTGACATTTCTCTGCGGACCACCAAAATTTTCTCATGGACCACCAGTGGTCTCTGGCTCACTGGTTGGCGACCACTGCTCTACCCTGAAGGAAAATGGAAGGTTAGCTGTCTCTCAATTTCCTCACCACCATCTCCATCAATCATCATCATTTTAGCCATTGTCTATCCACTGCAGGATGAAGGGTGATTCCACATTTTTCCAACCTATGCAGTCTTGAGTTTTCTTTCGCCAATTGGTCACGCAATACTTGCTGATGTGGTCGATCCTTCTTGCTTTAGGTCTCTTTCGTGGAGGCTTTTGATCAAGTGGGATCCATTCGGTGACTGCCTTGGTCCACCTGCCATCGGTTCTTCTTGCTATGTGACCATTTCCATTTCAATTCATTCACTCTCTTGACAAACATTTGTTTGTTCTCTAATCCATGTGCAGGTCTCTCTAGCTTGTCTTACGATGCCGAGCATGTAATTTTCCATGGCTCTTTGTGCCACTTGTAGCTTGTATCGATTGTGAAATTAGTGTCCATGTTTCACTGGCATATGTTAGAGTAGGTAGCACACACTGATTAAAAACTTTTATCTTCAGGCATAGGGGGTGATCTCTCAATTTACATGCAAGAAACACAAGTGGTTTATCCTTAAAGTAGTCTAGTGGGGTGGTATATGGGATATAGCATAGCTCTCCGAACCAGTATTTTTTTTTACATTTGGAGATATCTTGATATTTAAAAGATTCCCCAAGTAGGCTGAGGGTACTTTTCCTTCAATAGAATTCTTGATTGGCCAAGTGTGATTGGACACACAAGGAATTTGTCTTGGTGCAAATGCTCTCAGTGTACATAAAAGAAAAGATACATTTGTCAAGAGTCTAGAATCATAAGATACTTTGTAAATAGTTAAACAATGTGAGGGAATTATTTGTTTAGCAGAGTGATGGCATTTGAGAAAAAACTGTTCTTGTGTCTAGTTGTTCTGGTGTGCAGTGCTCTATAGCATCGTTTTGAGGGTAGGAGTTGAAACCCTTTATGTCCGGGATGTGAGGGATCAGTAAATATTTTCACAGTCCTCTTTTTGACTCGTGCAGTATACAGGTCCTCCATGGAAGGGAGGTTGGTAGCAATTGTTTTTTCTGCAGTCCTAATTATCCTCTGAAGTCTATGTCTGTCTTGTTGGGTTGCAGAACCAAACCAGACACTTATAGAGGTGCAGATGACAGAGTTAATAATTCTTCTGTAGCACTGGATCAGCAGCTCCTTGGGCTGTTTGAGCTTTCTGGGTTGGCGCAGAAAGAACATTCTTTATTGTGCTTT
This sequence comes from Bungarus multicinctus, assembly GCA_023653725.1. Classification (NCBI taxonomy): domain Eukaryota; kingdom Metazoa; phylum Chordata; class Lepidosauria; order Squamata; family Elapidae; genus Bungarus; species Bungarus multicinctus. Next base: position 64,678,231 of record CM042849.1, read on the forward strand.
TTTGATGACGTTTTTGATGTTAGGTGTCCATTTTAGGTCAAGTACCTGCATTTAATTCTCAAGTACTTCAGGAATCATTTAAATAGTAGGAAAAATGGATTTTTCAAGTACCAAAAATAATGTGGATTGAGAGCTGTTTCATGGGGATGGGGAGAAAGATTAGGATTAACAAAGCAGCTCTCTTGAATCGAAAGAATCATGAACTGTTTTCTTTTTAAAAAATATTATAGATAAAATAAGGTAGTGAAAGAACATGATCAATATTGTTGCTTATTGATCTCCCCCTACCTAAGGTCTAGAAGAATAAAACCTTCTACCAATATGTTACAATGCAAACAAAAGGCTTTGTTCTGAATTGTATCAACTTCTACGTCTTGTCTTTTCTAGCACTGCCGCTAAAGCACATTTTATTTATTTAATATGAGTGCTAGCTAAATAAAAGGTGAGCTGCATTAAGTCCTTGTCTGTGTTTTAGAAATATCTAAGATAACTCGTGTGAGTCAGCCTGCAGTAGTGTCATTAATTCAGTTTCAATAAGTTTAAAAAATAGAACTGTGCGGTAATATTAAAGTTTACAGATCCCATGGGAAGTGCACATTGTTTACCTACATATTCAGTAGTGATTAGTTTTCTCTTCACTTGGAGATCCATTAGACTTCTTGTATAAATACTAATAATTGAAAGAGTTTTCTGTTGACCTTCTTTGGTTTGCAATTTATTAAGGGGTATCTTTCTACTCAATATATATATTTATTAAATTGTAGTTAGATAACATAAATCTTTGGAGGAAAGATGGAAAGTTTTACAATCAAGTTTACCAGCAGGTTTACATGTGCGTTATTGCATATGCTTTAACGTAGGAGAGAGTCTGTGATCAACAATACGGATTTGGTAGGTCATTGTTAAGTTTTTTCCATAGAATGGTAGATATTTGTTTATAACAACTTGCAAATGTTGCCAGACTTGAATAGGAGAGAATCCAGTGAAGTTGTTTATACAGAACATACAAAATAAACAACATTTACAGAACACAGTATAGCTTGATTGTTGACATCATATCGGAAAAAGCTGGGATGTAAAAATGTTAAAATACACAGCTTTCATGGAGTAGTTTTCTGATACATACATAGAATATTTTTCTCAGAATAAAAATTAAAGTTTCCTCCATGTGAGACATTTTTGTGAAGGAAAAATGAAGGAAAGGTATGTGCCTATTATCTAGAACAGGCAGAATGGCAGTCTCATTCCAAATTTTGTCCTTTCATCTCCATTAATATATGAAAATGTTTGTTCTCATTAGCACATTTCTCCATTCTCCTCCAAGCAACGGCCTGCCATGAGGAACCCATTGGAGAAATTGACTGTGCAATTAATGTGGGAGACAGATTAAGTTGAACCAGCTGTACTTTTAACAGCATTTAGACAGCCTCCACATTTTTATATAGAAAAAAACCCATGTGCTGTCGCATGATTAATGCACAAGTCTTTGCAGTACTGTTGGTTGGCAAAACATTTCAGACGAAAAGATTTATTAAGCCTTCATTGAGCAACAATAATACTTGTTTTAACCTCATGGGCTAGAGGTAAGGATAATTTTGCATTTTGGAGGTTACTTTTATTGCTATTCACACATAAAATTCAGTTGGATATCTTTAAAATAGACATGTGACTCTCAATGTTCTAAAACACTTCCCATATCTAGAACTAGCTGGAAACCCATGCTTCATGACGAATCTTTGTGATCGGGCTATGTAGGAGAAATTTGGTTGACAATCCGTTGGCTCAGTGGTGGCCGGTGATTGAAACACATAAGGGAATATCGCTCTCGCCACCTTGAGTTCAGAAGCAGTTCCATAGGTGGAAGGTGTAGACATTTTGGTGAGGTACCAACATTTAGTATTGTAAGGAGCCCCAGATCACTCATGAGTGAAGGAGTGGAACGTCTGCCAGTTTGAACTGAGGTAATGGAATGTGAGGCAACTGGCAGTTGGAACAGAGTTCTTTTCAGGTGGGGAGGGGGAGTAGAACTCCTTAGCGTCAGAGCGTGTTAATTACTGTATAAGAAATATTAACAATCTGATGGTCATTTCAAAAAATCCTTTCTTAGCAAGCACCTAGAAGCCAAGAGGAAGATACATGCCAAATTTCAAGTTTGTAGGCATTACGGTTCTGGAGAATTCGTGATGAGTGAATGGTACTTGGTTTGATAGATAGATAGTTGGATGGATGGATGGATGGATGGAAAAACAAAGCAGGGTTAATATTGCTGGGAGATTTTCAAAGAATCTTAAGGCAATGAGTTAAACTGAGGAAAATCAGACTGGCAGAAAGTAAGGGGAAACCATTTCCATAATGTTATCAAGAGAATGGCCTGGTATGTCCATGAATTCAATGGGATTCAAGCTCGGCTCAGAAGAGACGTGACTTTATTTACCCTAACCAACCTTTTCTCAAACTTAGCAACTTTAAGATGTGTGGATTTCAGCTCCACACATTTGGAAAATATCCACCTGGAAAGTACCGAAGCAACTATGCCTATTTTACATCGTATTTTAACTTAGCAAATGAAGTTTTGAACAACATTATAGTTATCTAGTTATATGCACATTTAATTTGATCTGGCTCTAGATGGGACGATGTCTATAATAGTTTATGCATTTATATATGCAAACACATATAAACGATGTATTTGCATGTACATAATAATATATTGGGGCACAGTGGCTCAGCAGTTAAGGATGCTGAACTTGTTAGCTGGAAAGCTGACAACCAGGGTTGAAGACCCAAGCGCTATGCAGCTGGGGGAACTCCCGTTACTTGGCCCAGCTCCTACCCACCTAGCAGTTCGAAAGCATGCAAATGGGAGTAGATAATGATGTGAAGGTAACAGTGTTCTGTGTGCCTTGGTGCAAATTTATGCTGGCCACATGACCATGCAAAATGTCTTCGAACAATGCTGGCTCCCTTGGCTAAGAAACGGAGTTGAACACGACTAGGTAGGGAAAAGCTTTACCTTCAACAATATATCATATTAATATTTGACAGCCGGGTTGGTGCAGTATTATGCACCAACAAAGTATATTTACCATTAGGCTAAACAATGGGAGACCATGAATTCTAATCCCTCCTTAGGCATAAAGCCAGTTTGTGTGTGTGTGTGTGAGAGAGAGAGAGAGAGAGAGAGAGATGGAGAGGAAGAGGAAAAGAGATATGTATGTATGTATGTATGTATGTATGTATGTTTTCTTATGTTTTTGCAGGTATTTATATGTATGGTATTTAAGTTTCTTCGGATATTTTCCCATGTAATATTTGTGCTTTTATTATAGCGACGTTTCAGCAGAATCTCATCTGCCATCCTCAAGCTTGTGTATTAGGTTCTTTTTAATTTTGTGTGCCAGGCTTGGAAGTGTGTGTGAGAGAGAGGATGTGTGTGTGAGAGAGGGAAGAGAGAGAAGGAGAGAGATACTTGTGTGTGTGTGTGTGAGAGAGAGAGAGAGAGAGAGAGGGAGAGAGAGAGAAGGAGAGAGAGAAGGAGAGAGATACTTGTGTGTGTGTGTGTGAGAGAGAGAGAGAGAGAGAGATCCTTGCCCAGTTAAGGCTAATTGGACCTGGGAATTGTTCCGTTGCAGATTTATCATCTGTGGCTTTGGGGTGGAATTCCACCAGTATGCTGATGATACTCAGCTGTACATCTCCACCCCTGACCACCCCAACGAAGCCGTCGTAGTGCTGACCCGGTGCCTGGAGGCCGTACGGAGTTGGATGGGTCATAACAGACTTCGTCTCAACCCGACCAAAACCGAGTGGCTGTGGTTTCCTGCCCCCAGATTCAGTCAGCTTATTCCATCGCTGACCGTGGGAGGAGAGACATTATCCCCTGTGGAAAGGGCACGCAACTTGGGTGTACTCCTGGACGTGCGGCTATCTTTGGATGATCATATTGCGGCCACCACCAGGAGTGCTTTTTATCAAATTCGTCTTATCTACCAATTGCGACCCTTTCTGGATCTGGACGCACTTCGCACAGTCACCTCTGCCCTCGTCATCTCCCGCTTGGACTACTGTAATGCTCTCTACATGGGGCTCCCCTTGAAAAGTCTCCGAAGGTTACAGTTAGTTCAGAATGCAGCCGCACGGATGATCATGGGCGCCCCTCGGGACGCCCACATAACACCTCTTCTCCGCTGGCTGCACTGGCTTCCTGTGGCCTTCCGGATTCGTTTCAAGGTGGTACTTACAGTTTTCAAAGTGCTCCATGGCTCGGGACCTGGATACTTACGGGATCGCCTGCTGCCACCAACAACCTCCCGCCGCCCAGTACGCTCCCACAGAGTTGCCTTGCTCGGGGTACCACCACTGGATCGCTGTCGTCTAGCGGCCCTGAGACTACGTGCTTTCTCTGTGGGAGCCCCATCCCTCTGGAATTGTCTCCCCCCGGATATACGAGCCATGTCAGACATCCTAACCTTCCGGCGCGCAGTTAAGACCTTGCTGTTCAAACAAGCCGGTCTAGCCAAATAAAATCATTGGGGTTTATATTTTGGAATTTTATAGGGGTGATTCTTGGCCATCTTGATTATTTACCTGTTTTCGCTTCTGTTTTCTGTATTATCTTGTTTGTTGAATGTACACCGCCTCGAGTCCCTTTTTGGGAGAGGGAGCGGTATAGAAGTACGAATAAATAAATAAAAATAAATAAATAAATTATTAAGTATTTATGTTTCTCAGAGTATAAACACATTTGCATTGAGAAGTCACTGAGCACCTGGTGCTTAAAAATTAGCAAATTAGCATAGCATAGGATAGCATAAGGCATTTTAGGTTTATATATCACCCCACAGTGCTTTGCAGCCCTCTCTGGGCAGTTTATAGCATCAGCATATTTCCCCCAACAATCTGGTTCCTCATTTTACCAAGCTCGAAAGGATGGAAGGCTAAGTCAACCTTGAACCCTATCAAGATCAAACTCTAGGCTCTGGGCAGAGTTTGCCAGCAATACTGCACTTCAACCACTACGCCGCCAGGGCTTTTCAAATTAACTGGCCTTAAAATCAAACCCCATGATTTCCAATTACGAACACAGCCCTTTCGTGAATAATCTTCTCTCTTCCTCCTCCGCTTGTTTTTCATACAGCGTTAAAAAAGAGTCCCAGAACTGACAAAAAGCAATTTATGCATATTTGAAACATAACTATCCTTCTGGATTTTGGCATTCAGAAGCAGTGACGTGTGGCTTCACTTTTACTGACATTAAAATTCAGAGTAGGAAGGAAAAATTGCTCTTCGGTGACATATAATTTACTGCATTTGTGTTGAATTTTCATATTCTGTAACACTGTGTTTTTTTTTTTACATGAATGATGATGAGATGTATCTTCTGTTTGCAAGATTGGAGAGCGCTTCTCTGTGTGTGTCTGTCTGTCTGTTTCACTCACATACAGACACCAGATTGTTCCTGACAATAATTCCAGTCTTCATCACAAAAATAGGAATAAGTATAAAGGCTTTCCACTAGAATTACCGGTAGCTGTTAGGTTTGGTTGAAAAACTTGGTTTACAGGACTGAGAAATCCCAGCTATCAAGGGGAAAAAATCAGAACATTATTTCCTTGAACTGAATTTCCTGATTTAGCATTCCAAATGGCCAATATAGTCAAACAGAGGAATCCTTTACACAAATATTTGTAGCAGTAGCGATAATTTTAAATATATATGCTTGAATGCAGTCTTATGGTGCCTCCTCACATCTCTAACATCCAGTCCATCGACTGGTACCAGATCTCACGCGCAAAATGCGCCATCTGCAGGATGCAGGCAGCATGAGAAACCACATCCCCTCTGGTCCACGGAAAAACTTCTCCCCACAGAATCAGTCCCTGGTGCCCCCCCAAAAAAATATTGGTGGGGGGCGCTGATCTAGTCTCATGGGTTAAAAGATATATCTGGGCTACAGTCCAGAATGCTCTTTTAGGTATCACTAAAAATTTATACATGCCCTAGATCCGTGATGGCGAACCTATGGCACACATGCCCAAAGTGGCATGCGAAGCCATGTTGCCCGGCACATGTGGCCTTGCCTGTCTGTCTTGCAGGTTTCTGACATGCATGCGCATGCAATGGTCAGCTGTCCGCGCATGCAACAATGCCGAAAACCGGTGTGCGCATGCACACAGGCCGGCTGATTGTCGGGCACGCATGCGTGCCAGAACCCAGAAGTTCGGCTTTTCCAGAGCGCGATCCTTTCACGCATGTGGCTGTGCCGAAAACCAGCCTGCACATGTGTGCCAGCCAGCTGATCGTTGGGCGCACATGTGTGCTAGAACCCGGAAGTTCGGCTGTTCCGGAATGTGGCCCCAACGAGTGCGTGCGCGCTCAATGTTTCTGCGAAGGTTCACCATCACTGCCCTAGGTGATTGGTTCTAAAGAGCATCTCCTGTTGCCATTTTCATACACTTAATTAATACTCACAGTAAAAAAATTGCACTAGTTGTTAACACTGTAGTAGAAGCTACTTTTCAAAGAGCAAATGTGCAAAGAGTAAAGATCTTTTGGATGTGCAGAGATAGCTGTGTTATTTGTTAAACAACAACTATGGAACAAAAATAGGAAATCTGTGCCTAGTGATTTCTGCTGTATCCAAAATGATGGGCTATGGAAATCGTGTTTCCAAGCTTCCTGAAATAACCATTTTGAGAAAAGGTAGCATAAATAATTAAAGGTTTACTTATACTAAAGCAACAAGATTTTTCACAAAAGGAGGCTGAGTCTACCTCTAAGATGATCTGCCCAAATATAGGACTAAGAGAAAGAAAATAAAGTAAGGTGAAAAATCCCATTCAGTGCCCAGCTTTCCTTCCCTGAGATGGTTCAGATTGGATCCGCTGATAAATTCTATAAAATAAATAAATCTAGAACGGCCAATTCCTGTTGAAACCAATCCTGGATTTTTTCCTCTTCCCCAATAAAGGGTTTCATTTACCTTAATTTATTAATTTAATCACCCAGCTTTTGAAGACAGCCAAAATCCCGCTATGTCACAGGAAGTGCAAGAATAATAGCGATCTCAGATCAGCACATTGCTTGAGTGTGAAAGCTGCTTTCGAGATAATTCCCTCTGCAAATTACATATATATGGAGACAGGAAGTCTGCGGCTCCTGCATGTCATTTAAATTGAGCCTGAATGGCATGTTGTATGGAATACATGTTATGGGCAAGTGTATTTATCCCCATTGTCTAGCACTATTCTGTGTGTCTGTCTGTCTGTTTCTCTCACACACAGACACCAGATTTTTACAGACAACAATTCCAGTCTTCATCACAAAAATGGGAATAAGTTCCCCTATAATTACCGGTAGCTGTTAGGTTTGGTTGAAAAACTTGGTTTACGGGATTGAGAAATCCAGGCTATCAAGGAAAAAAAAATCCGAACATATTGCCTTGAACTGAATTTCCTGATTCAGCATTCCAAATAGCCAATATATTCAAACAGGTTTTGAATAAAACACTAAATAGGAATATTAATTACTGTACTTGGTATCATGCTGTAGATTATTAATTGTGCATTTAGACACGATGATAGTACTAGAACAGGGGTGTCAAACTCAAGGCCCACGGGCTGAATCCGGCCCACGGGGTGCACTGCTTAGATCTGGCCCATGAAAACATTGTCCTGGAAACAGCGACGGACTGGCCCGCGGTGCCTCTGCCAGCGAAAACGGAGCTTGGGAGTGGCCCGTGCAGCCCTCCTGAGTTCCGTTTTCGCTGACAGGGTGCTGGAGCCTTCGCAGCCAAAAACAGAACTTGTGAGGGCTGCACATGCCCCTCACGAGCTCTTATTTTTGCTGGCAGACCACTTCAGGAGGCCCCCGCAGGCACCGCCGACACAAGTGATATTGAGCTGGTCATGCCCACCCTGGCCATGCCCGCCACACACTCCGAAGGTCAAACACAATCCTGATGCAGCCCTCAATGAAATCGAGTTGGACACCGTTGTACTAGAAGGTCGCCACCCACAAGAACCATAGTGAAGACATTTAAATATTATTAGGTTGTTCTATTTATTTCTGGGAAAGAGTTTATGGGCAGAGTGGAATCTTCGAGCGGTCAAGAACTACAACAGCCTTTCATTGTTGTCTCATCATCTCCGCTAATAGTGCTTTTTTTTTTACTGTTATAGTGATATATAGCTTTAGTTTTTCATTCTGTTGAGCCACTCTTTCATTCGAGTTTGATCAAAATGAGGAACCTGATAAAAATTGCAATAAACCACAACTTGGCTATGATGGATGGTTTTATTCCAGAACCTTCTAACATCATCCCCCATTTTTTTTTAAAAAAAACCTGTTTTAACCAATATGCACTGGTCTGGTGAATCTGGCCACTATGTTTTCCTGTTTCATTGTGACGTTGACTGATTCAGATGAACTGCAGTTTTTTTAAAAAACATTTTGTCTGGCATCTACTGACCATTCAGATTTGTGCAAGCAAAATACTTCTGCCGATGTGTTGTTGAAGAGATTGTCTGAGAAAGGGGTTTAGTTGTGGGAATTTGTGTGGGAACTCTAAACTAAGAACCTGTGGGGAAAGTAGCCAAGGACACAGGACTTCTCTGCCAGGAGTGACCATTGGGAAGGATGTTAGTCAGGCAAATTATAGAATTATCACAGCCAAGCCTTTCAGTTCTACACATTAACTCAAGGATGAACTAGCCACTTCTGTAGGTTAACCTGTCAATCAACCCATTTGACTTAGACCAGCGATGGCGAACCTTTTTGTTGTGATGTGCCAAAAGCGCACATGCAATAGCACGCATATACGTACCAGCACCCACAATGCAATGCATCCCACCCCCCTGCACATGTATGCGCAACATCCCTGCCCCCTTACCTGCATTGCACATGCGCGGCCTGTTTGAGGCTGTTTTCGCCCTCCTGCAGCTTGAGGGAAGCCTCTGCAGCCTTAGGAGGCTGAAAAACGGGCCTTATGCAAATACTGGAAGTGCCCGTTTTCAACCTCCGGAAGGTTTCCGGAGCTCGGGGGAGGCTGTTTTTGGCCTCCTGGAGTCTCAAAGGAAATGTCTGGAGGCTGAAACAGCCCTGTTTTGGCACTTCTGGTATTTCCGGAAGGCCCATTTTTCGGCCTCATGAGGCTGCAGAGGCTTCCCTCGAGTCTCCGGGAGGGCGAAAACAGCCTCCTACAAACTCCAGAGGCCCTCCGGAGGCTGAAAACAGGCATTTTCGGTATTTCCAGGAGGCCTGTTTTTTGGCCTCTCAAGGCTGCAGAGGCTTCCCTCGAGCCATGGGAGGGCGAAAACGGCCTCAACAATCAGCTGGGATGTGCGTACATGTGCAGTGCAGGTAAGTTTGGATGGGGCTTACGCGCCTGCACAAATGGCTCTGCGTGCCACCTGTGGCATGCGTGCCATAGGTTCGCCATCACAGACTTAGACTAACTTTAGCGTCACTTTGAATGTACACTAATTGGCATACATTAAAATGAAATTTCATTGCATACAGTTCTCAAAAGGTCACCACTTCCAATATGCACTACATAAACATGATAGATAGATAGATAGATAGATAGATAGATAGATAAATAAATAAATAAATAAATAAATAAATAAATAAATAAATAAATAAATAAATAAATAAATAAATAAATAAATAAATGCAAAAATATGCATATGCCAACATAAGTTATATGAAACAAAAAGCGCACTAAAAACCTACTTATTCCATCAAGCCGGTCTGGCCTAAAGTTATGTGTAGGGTTTTAAATTTGATTTTAAATGGTTTTAGCTTTCTTAATTTCCTAATCTTTTAATCTTTTGATAATGGCCAATCTATTTAATTCTTTTAACTCATTTTAATCATTGTATGTGTATTTATATGTATATTTTATCTGGCTGTACACCGCCCCAAGTCCCTCTGGGAGAGGGGGCGGTATATAAATTTAAATAAAGTAAAGTAAAGAAACAGAGAAACAACACAGTCTAGCTCGGATATATATATGTACATGGTGAGAAAAACAAGTCTTGCAAGTTTACCAGATGGATGGCATAGAGAACGAAGCTATTACAGAATCTGGTAGTCCTGCTAGAAGTAATTCAAAGACTCCTCCCGGAGGGGAGCAGCAGAAACAGACCGTCAAATGGGTGTGTGGGGTCTCTAACAATGCTTCAAGCTCTAAACACATAGCGCTTACAAGCAGTATCCGGAATAACGGGAAGCAAGCTTCCTATAATCTTCTTGGCTGTCCTTACCACTCTCTGTATGGACTTTCTATCTGAGGCACTGCTGCCACAGTGATGCAGTTTGTTAAAACACTCTCAATCGTGGCTCTGTAAAAAGTGGCCAGGCAGAAGGAGAAAGATGTTTTGAAAAACAAAGTGGTTGCAGAGACTGGTATTCTGGTCTCCTTTGTACTGAGTACAATTTGTGCACTTTGTAGACTTTGTACTGAGTACTGAAGAATAGATACTGAGCCTTAGAGCAGGACAGATGGAAACAATCCCACAGTAGACTGTCTAGAATAGGAGTCGCCAACCTTTTGGACCTCAGGGACCATCAAACTCATAATTTTAAATCCCAGGGACCACTAACCAGTTCTGTAGGCATGACCTAATTTGTGGGTGTGGCTTGATGGTCATGTGACTGGCTGGGCATGGCTTATATGTAAATATTATAAATATTTATATAAATATTGATTTTTTTATTAAAAAAAGAGCAACTTTTACCCAAAATCAGGCAAAGCAGGCAGGCAGATTGAGTTGCTCACAGAATCATTCAGTGATCTGTCTATCTGCCATCGGCTAGCTCAGTCTGTCACATAAAATTTGCTTGCCGTGAGTCTGCCCTGAATAATAGAACCTTCAGTCCTAAGGAAGATTCGACTGTGCTTAAAAGCAGAGCCGAAGATCTAAAGACTAGCTAGAAAGCAAGAAATCCAACCATTTCTTGCTTTCTAGCTAGTCTTTAGATCTTCGGCTCTGCTTTTCCTGCTTTCTAGCTAATCTAAATCTCCCGGCACAGCAGAACAGATGAACAGATGATGGTCGGAAAAAGGAAAAATAGCAATTTAGCAGGCAAGTTTGCTGGGTAAGGAGTGAGTGGGTGGAGACAGTTCCCGTGGGCCATGTGAACGGCGCAGCCTTGTGTTTCTGCGCAGCCTGGATTAATTGCTTGTGGGGGGCTACTCTGGGGGTGAGATTTCTCTGCGGCCCACCAAAATTTTCTCGTGGACCACCAGTGGGCCACGGCCCACCAGTTGGCGACCACTGGTCTAGAACAACTGGGACTGTACAGATCACTACCTCTGACTATATCATCTCAAACCTTCTTCTCCATGCTCCATGGATTGTCCAGGTGAGAAGGTTGAATTTGTGCAAGAGAGAAAACGCCACTTATCAAATGGAGTACTTGAAGCCATCTTTAGGCTGCTCAACGGCTATCTAATGATGAAGTAAGGCAGAGACATGACATTATATCCTCTGGGATATTTAGTGAGACATCTTTGCCCAGCAAGCAGGCTCTGTGGATGTGATTTCCAAGGTACCATAACAATAGAGTAATAATGAGAGTCGCTTTTCTACCATTAAAAAATACCAATTTGATGCCTAAATCTTATATAATGTTCCTCAGAAAAAAAAAGTCCTTTCAGCTTCCCTTGTCTTTCATTCAAATTAAATCTGTAACAACATGTGATTAGTGGAAGACAGAAAAAAGGTGATTACAAAGGTTTAAACACTTTTCCACCTTCCATTACAAAGACTGCATGTTTTCTTATGTCGTATAAATCAATAATCATTTACTATTTTACCACAAAATAACTGGAAGGGGGGGAAGCTGTCTATCAGGGCTGTTCCTTGTTATATAAATTGATTTATTTATTTTCAAGATTTATATACCGCCCCCTCTCCCTGTGGGACTCTTAAATAGAGTTAAGATGTCTGTTTATAACCTTGATGTAGTACTTTAAATGAAAGGTTAGTAAGATGTGTCTAGTAGAGTAATAATTTATGATCTCTTTTTAAAAAAAAACTAGTTTGGACTTACAATTATTTTATATACTTTTCAATCCTATTAAGGGCAATAAAAACGGTCTTCACTGAACTTGAAGCCTATCATCAGCTTTTAATGTCCCCCATAACCCCTTGTGGAGTCTGGGCAACTAAATGGAGCTGAGGGATAACTGGCCGGATGCCCTTCCTGTTGCCAATGCGGAGTTATATTCAGTATATATATTCTCATTGTGCCCAGAGAGAGAAATATCTGCCTCTACCTCTAGATTGAACTCACAGCCTCCTGATTGTAAGGCAAGAGCTCCACCTCTAGGCCACCCTACCACTCACTATTGTAAACTAATGTGTGTCCTTTGATGAAAGGGATTCCTTTCTATGCCCATCTACCCCACACCTGAATAGAGTGGGAAGAGAGCACTTCTGTTCAATACAGCATCTAGAACATTCCATTGAGGACCTGTCGACTCCATGAACCAGAAAGAGGGCTGAGAAAATATCTAGAGTCCTCACACTCTGGATATTAATTATTTCAACAATTCCCCTCAGGACCATTACATTACCTAAATAACTAGACACAGAGACAGATATTTGCCAACCCTCTGCTGAACACCTAATTCCCACAGTATTGTCTTATGCCTAAGGATATTTACTCATGGAATAGGGCTGTATTGCTGTTATCCTTCTCATCTTTCCCATTATCTACTCCTATTGCTTTATTATGATTTATCACTTTGTTGTTTTACGACTTAGAATTGTATCTTATGATTTACGATCTATGACCTATCACTTTGTAGTTTTTATGTACACTGGGAGCTTATGTATGTATACTGAGAGCTTGTGTTTGTATATACACTGTATATTGTCTGCACATTGAGAGCTTATGCATTGGAGACAAATTCCTTGTGTGTCCAATCATACTTGGCCAATAAAGAATTCTATTCTATTCCATTCTATTCTTCTGTTCTATTGCAGTGACCCAATTTATTTAAAAAGAAAGTTAAAATGACCCAAGCTTTGCAAAACAGCCACTTTTAATTTAGATTTTATTGATTTTGTAATATACCTCTTTTGTATATAATATACGTTTTGTTGTGCTGCTGCTTGGAGGAAGTTATGTGATAGCCCCTTCTAGATTATGAAATACTGGATACTCTATACAGGTAGTCCTCCACTTACAATCACTCTTCTGAAATTCAAGCAGTTTATATTCAGTCTCACTTCCGCATGTGACAGTTACAAGGGGCCGTAGTCCAAGTGAGTTGCTTGCAAGCTCATGGGCCTGGCAGTTGAGGTCTTGACAAATGGCCCAGTTCAGTCAGTGGTTTTGGCCTCTGCTGTACAGTTGTATGTTTTCAGAACAGATGGAGCGGCTCTTATATGCCATTCTCTGTCTTTTGAACTTCCTGTTCAGGGTATGGTTCTCATCAACCCAGATTCTGTTGAGAGCACCTCCTTTTTTTGAAAAAACAAACAAAACAAAACTCTGAAATATCTAGCTTTCCTCCTTAGCCAGAAGCAAACAAATGGAATTTTTCTCTAATCGGAGGCTTGTTTTTCAGCCGAAAATGTGCCCGCAACACATGAGATTTTAATTGATAGCAATTAGAGATCATTTAAGGTGAGAACAAGGCTTAAGAGTTCACCGCTTTCCCTCTTTTATTTTTTATTTTAATTGCTTTGCAATCACTTGCTGATTGGGTGGGGTCTTATTGACTGGAAGGCCGGACTTCTGTGCCACATGGCAAGTAGGTTCACACAGCAATAGAGCATTATCTGCAGCTGCAAGATGATAAGCTCAAACCACAATCTTGATAGCAGAAAGAAGCTTAAAATGGGATATACAGCACAACCTAAAGAACACCTTCGGACATTTATGCAAGCATAGCATCATTAATGATCCAGAAATAGCAACATCCCATCATTGCCAGTACTTTTCCTGCTCCTGGACTGTGGATTCATTATATAGATGAGCAAGGACGCGGTGGCTCAGTGGCTAAGATGCTGAGCTTGTCGATCAGAAAAGTCGGCAGTTCGGTGGTTCGAATCCCTAGCTTGTCCGTTACTTGTCCCAGCTTCTGCCAACCTAGCAGTTTGAAAGCCCGTAAAAATGCAAGTAGAAAAATAGGGACCACTGTGGTGGGAAGGTTACAGCGTTCCATACACCTTCGGCGTTTAGTCATGCCGGCCACATGACCACAGAGACGTCTTTGGACAGCGCTGGCTCTTTGGCTTTGTAACGGAGATGAGCACCGCCCCCTAGAGCTGGAAACGACTAGCAAGTGTGTGCAAGGGGAACCTTCACCTTTATCTTCAGATGAGCCTTGCAAATTGTACTTCACAAAGCTGACAGCCTTTGTGAGTAAGACACAAAGTAGTATTAAGACCCAGATTGTCTGTCTCCCACACTGCAGTTGGGAATCTTCTGCTGCTTTGTTCTCAGAGCATCCCTTTGTGCTGCACAGACAAATAATATTAAGCAGGCCTCTTGGACATTAACAAGAACATTGCAGCTTTTAAAAGCTGCAGCTGTGAAAGAATGTCTCAAGATAGACAGAAGGGGGGCGGGAGGAGAAGAGGTTTTGCTAACCGAAGCTCTGATAAAGGCATTAAATTAAAAACTACATATTGTGCATATTGCGCATCAGCCATATTTGCAATTTAAAAATTTCCATCATCGCCGCCAACACCGCCACAATCTTTTCAATAAAGCATTGGGATGGAACTCAATGTTCTTTTTGTTATTTATGAACGATGTGTATTGCCTAACTCTTGACAAATGTGGGCGGCTCACAACCAAAAACGACATCGCAGTAAAATCAATAAAACATATAAAATTTAAAAAAAAGCAAAGATAAAAGATGGCAAGCTTGATGAAGTAAAGGTGTTGGTGAAGAACCAGAGCTTCACAGCTCTTATAAACAACAACACAGGTTGTGTCAGGGTGACTTGAACCTGATTCCAGAGGCTAGGCGCTACCATAGAGAAGGAGCACATCTTTGATGACCTGGGGTGTGGCACAAAGGCAACACAGACAGATAAGCAATAAGAGTCCCTTTATTATCTCCAACTTTGTTCCCAAAGTAATCTGATCTGGAGAAAAACTCTCCCAGGAACAGCCTTTGACTGCAGAAAATTCAGTCCAAAACATGAACAACACAAACTATAACTTTCCAAACAAGCTAAACTGAAGTAGTTTGGCAGGGCAGGAGCAAGAATTTCAGACTTGAAGGCACGGCAAAACTCACATGGTTGGGAAGACGCCAGGAACACAGATAAGCCATGACAACACAGGATAAAGTCACGTTTGCTCCCAGCAGCCTGCTGCATGCAGCCTGCCTTTCTTATCAACTGTCTTCCCAGCTGTGGCTAATGAAAGGAATCAGGGCCCTTTCCTTCTCTGTAAGCCATGCATTGCTCTCTTCTCCATTCCTCCCTGCGTGCTCTAGAATGAAGAGGGAGTGAGCCTGGGACTTCCTCTGAACTCCATCTCCCTTGTTTTACCTCTCTCCTGCTCTGCCCAGAGGGACTTTGCCCTTCCCCAGCCTCCTCCACAGACAACGGAGCTGTTCATCTTCATCTTCAGCTGTTCAGCTTCCTCTTCAGATTCAGACTCCAACAGGGGCATGACAACATCTGTGATCACATTGCTTAATCAAAGGAATCCAGAATGTGCCACCCTGCAGGATCAAATCAACTGGACAGATGTTATGGAAGACAGGCAATCTCTCAAGTCAAACATTCCCTGCAGGGCTATATAAAGAAAGACATGCAGCAACTCCGGTGGGGTTGTTTTTTTAATTTTTAATCATATCAGTTCCGAATGATTTTATATTCCTTCCGCCGCAATTACTCTCGACATTAAATAAATAATTTCACAGAGCTATTGGATGTGTAGTTTGATGTTTTACAACAGCCTTTGCTACTTCATCATGATGTTTATCCCTCTTTTTTGAATGATGGGGGTATCAAAAAAATTAAAATGTCAACCACACAGTGGAGGCCCAGCTAATTTTTTACATACATATAAATATATATGAAATTTATACATATTGGAAACGATGAGAAAAGCTCTGTGATTCTTTCTCTTTTTTCCTTCATTTCATTATGAATAGCAGAGTTGGAAGGGATCTTGGAGGTCTTCTAGTCCAACTCGTTGCTCAAGCAGGAGACCCTCTTCCATTTCAGACAAACGATTGTCTCAATTTCTTCTTAAAAATCTCCGGTGATGAGTTTTTCTCACTGACAGGAAATTTCTCCTTAGTTCTAGGTTGGCTCTCTCCTTAAAATTAGTTTCCATCCATTGCTTCTTGTCCTGCCTTCAGGTGCTTTGGAAAATAGGTTGACCCCAGTGGTGCTTGGTGGGCATGCTTTGCGCATGCACACAGTTTGCGCAGACACAGGGGCTTTCTGACTCACCTCCTGCAAGCCTGCACTCTCCCTGTCGCTTCAGCAGCTGCCGTGCACAATGTCTTGGGCTGCACAAAGCAACTGCGCTTCAAAAGCAGGACATAAAGGTTAGAATGGGAACTCGAGAGGGTGGGCCTAACAGCAGAGCATCGGAGAGAACCAGTTCCATCTCCACTGCTCATCGCGCTACCAGCTCTGCAGAACCAGACCGAACCGGTAGAATACCACCACTGGTTGACCCCCTCTTCTTTGTGGCAGCCCTTTAGATATTGAAACACTGCTATCAGATCAGCTCTGGTCCTTCTTTTCATTAAATAAAACCGTTCTTCATATGCTTTAGCCTCCATCCCTCTTGTTGCTCCTCTCTGCACTCTTTTTACAGTCTCAACATCTTTTTTACATCATGGCGACCAAAACTGGATGCAGGATTCCTAATCTCTGATCTTAAATCTTGGAAGTCAGTCCCACTGATCCCGATTTACTTTATCTCCAAGGAGGGATCATTCTCGGAGACGTTTCAGGCCAATCCGAGCTTATTTCAAAATATTTTCCTTTGTCATTGTCTGGATTCTTTTCAGGTCAATGTGTTTTCTATGCATCTCTATACATTGGAACTTATTTTGACTATTCTGTGGGCGGGGGAATGATTTGGAATGTGATGATACTTGAACTTAATCCTGTGACTGGATATTGTAAATTTCTTCAAGCCATAGTTGTCAGAGAAGACATGACCTGGGGGGTTAAAAAAAAGAAAAATGAATAAAGGACGGTGCTCACTCACAATAATAGAGTGAAAAATACTCATTTCAGACACCTCTTTGAAAATGTACCAGATCTTGTATGCCCATTTGGTTACATATAAAGTGTGCATAATTACATACAATCTGTTTAGAGTGCAGGTATAAGGTAAGGATACCAGCATAATGTCGCCAAGCTGCCTAGCATTTAAATTTATCTAAATTTCAGTTTTCCCTTCACTCATCAACATTCCTATAAACCTCAGTCACGAAGCAGAAGGACTCCACTTACAAAGAGGGCCATTTTAATCCTCACTTGATTTAGAGTGGCAGTTGCTATTAATTTGTATCTTAAGTATCTGTGGTGTTTCCCACAGTGTAAAAAAAACTCGCCAGTGTCTTTCCTAGGGAATCAGTCAGCCTCTTTGTTCCCTGAGAAGAAGCAAATACACTGGCTATTTTGACTGAAGCCCTTTTCTGGATCTCCCCAAGCAGATCTTTTGGAGATGAATCTGCTTGCGAAATAAAGGCCACTTTTTATGCTTTTTAGCGCAGGCAGAGCGGTTGCCAAAGAAATATCTGTGAACTTAGCATCCTCCTCTTCTCCTATTTCCTGTCCTGAATAGCTAAAATTAACGATAAACTGCAGTATTGCTCAAGGTAGGAAGAGCTGCCTGCCAGAACCTATTTATCACTTCACTGGCTTTGTATCATTAGCATCCGTCTGAAGTTAAAGGCAACGGGCAGAAGAAGAGTTGACTATTCTCTCTTCCTTCGACCCTGCCAGCCACAGTGTCTTGTTTAAAGATGAAAATAAATGCTCAGTGTTTAGCCATTAGTGTTTCCCATCTATCTGGGAAGCCGTGGATGGGAGATCTGATTTTGACTCAGGTGTTTTAAGCTACTTAGTCCCAATATAAGTTTGTTCCGGCAATAAAAATACACCCCAAAACAAAGGAGACTTTGAGGCAGCTAATTTGGAATTTAAATAAACATATCTTGCTGGGAAGTTTTTCTTTTTTAATAATTCGTTTTTTATTTTTCAGTTTCAAAACTACAAACGTTTCATTTTTTTCTCAAGCAGTGTGTCATCTAGGCACATACACTTCTGTGCCACATCCTTCACCACTTACAACATTATTTACGTTCATATCGATATTATTTCTCTAATCTTAAAGTTAAGATATATCAAGCAGCTAAACATATAACTCTTTTGGTGATACGGTAGTACCTTATTGGAGTTACATCTCATTGTTCTTATCATACATATAATAACAATTATTGTGTTTTTTCTATCTCTCTTAGTTTATTTTCTATTCTCCTTTATTCTTCTTCATTTCCAAATTCCTTTTTTATTTCCTAACCATTGATGAACTATTTTCTACTGTATATCATATAATACTCGGTTTGCTGTTTCTCCTTAATTGCTAGTGTTGATCTGTTCATCTCTGCACATTCTAATATTTCCCTGATTACTTTCTCATCTTTGGGAATCTCCTCACCTTTCCAATGTTGTGCAAATACCATTCTAGCTGCAGTTAGTACATGAATAATTAAATATACATTCTCTTTTTTTATAAACTTCAGGTAAAATCCCTAACAGAAATATTTCTGGTTTTAGCTCAGTACATTGTTTTATCATCTCTTCCAACTATGTCTTTATTTTCATCCAGTATTTCTTCACGTCTCCACACGTCTACCACATATGATGATAGTAAGATCCAGGTATCTGGTGACATTTCCAACAGTTAGCTGACTTATCTTTAAACATCTTTGCCAATCTGGCCGGTGCAAAATGCCATCTATAAAACATCTTATACAAATTTTCTTTATATGCAGTTGACATCATTAGTTTATAGTTCCTACCCCACAATTTCTGCCATTTATCTAATTCTATCATATAAGTTTCTGGGAGTTTTTAAATGGGTTTCTGAAAGGTTGCAGCACCCTTACAATGCAGTTTTATATTAAGGTCGCTTATCAATTTCCTATCTGTTTTAGTTGTGATTTCCATTCAGTCTGAAACACAGAAGTATAAGTAACCATATTAAAGTAGTTAACGTGGATGTAGCTGATTAAAGAGATTAAGGCAAAGTCTTTATTTCTAAGCAAAAAGCTACATTGGAAAATAGGATAATCATTGTTTACAGGAAAAACTGTTCATTGATAACAATGGCTTGTGCAGAGTTATTTTACTATCAGCCAAAAGCATAGCCCTTCTACCTTAAGAAAATATTGGAATTATAAAACTACATTGGTTCATTCTACGGTCTTTGGTCCACTAGAGAGCAAAAGAGTAGGATTACCCTATGATTCCTGCATTATCCTAAGAATTCATATTCTTCTCAATTGCTCAACATCAGAATATAATTCAAGGGGATTTTCAAATACTTCATAATCATCCTTCCAGATTTAAACACTATAGAGAACCATTGGTTTTTGATTTAGGATTCAAGATTTCTCCATTAGGGCAAGGCATAGGTAGAAAGTGGAGATGTTTAGCAGAGTTTGCAGTCAAGGGGGTCAGTTTGAATTCCAAATCCTATTTCACATGGAAAACCAATAAACTATAAGTAGTCCTCATTTAGTGATCATCATTGGGACCAGCAACTGGTTCATTAAGTGAAATGGTTGCTAAGAGAAACCAGCTGGTGCTTAGGGTTGTACTTTCAGCTTTCTTTTCCTTACAGGTGGTCCTTGCTTAATTATGACTCATTCAGCAACAGTTTGAAGTTACAGTGGCATTAGGAATGGTCTTTACGACTGGTACTCGAACTGGGCCATCACAATACCCTCATGGTCACGTGATTGTGATTTGGGTGCTCAGTGACTGGCTTGCAATTACAGTGTTACATTACAGTCATGCAATCACCATTTCCAACATTCACTGACCACCTCTAACAAGCAAAGTCAATGGGGAAGCCAGCGGGAAATCGCAAGGGGCAACCATGTAACATTGTGCTTTACAATAGCGTGGTTATCTGCTGAATTGCGGCAACCAGAAGTGCTGGAACTGCCTTCGCCAAGTAGTGTAGTCATGTGACATCACACTTTATGATTGCATCACTTTGGGAGGCAAAGAGTCTTATTTTGTCTAGTGATTAAGGTACCAGTCAAGAAAGCTGGAGACCCTGAGTTCTAATCCCACATTTTCACCACGAAAGCCAGCTGGATGACCTTAAAACAAGAAAGGTTTATATGAATATATTTGGATGTGAAAAGCTTGTCATAAAGAAAACGTTTGCAGATATCCAATATTTGCTGTCTTTTTAACATTTATTTTTTTTTAATTCATACTATAATGAGATTAACCAAAGACAGTAGCACAGAAGTCAATGGGAAACATATGTGGTTACTCTGAATTCAGCTCCAGAGCTTTTTAATTAGGACTATAATCTTATACTCAGTTATATGAGAATAAATCCTATTTAATTTAATACGGTTTGTGTTTGCATCACAATCCATAGGAATTGCACTGTATTTTATGAAGCTATTTAATCTGACCTGAAATATTTACAGATACACAGAGAGAGAGAGAGAAAGAGAGAGAGAGCGCAGAACCTAATCTGGATCAGACGTTTTGTCTTCCAAGCTTTCTCTGTATCTCTGTCTCTCTCGTTCTATATGTAAAAATTCTCTTCACACATATGTGCTAGTCATTTCCGGCTCTAGTTACATCATCTCTGTTACAAAGCCGAAGAGCCAGCACTGCCCGAAGACGTCTCCGTGGTCATATGGCTGGCATTACTAAACACCGAAGGCGCACGGAACGCTGTTCCCTTCCCACCACCAAAAGTGGTCCTTATTTTTCTACTTGCATTTTTACAGGCTTTTGAACTGCTAGGTTGGCAAAAGCTGGGATAAGTAAATGGGAGCTCACTCCGTTACAGTACTAGGGATTCGAACCGCCAAACTGCCAACCTTTCTGATCGAAAAGTTCAGCGTCTTAGCCACTGAGCCACCACGTCCCATATATATACATATACATACATACACACACACACATACACACATATCCACTTACAATTAATCTTGATGATCTCCAATATTATTTAATTTTATTATAATATTAATATTATATTATTTGGTTATACACTATGCTTACTGCCTGCATCTATAGTGTGTGTGTATTGAGATATACAAATGTGTATATATAATATAGTGTATTGAGATCAAAGTTCATAATAAAAGAAGATTAGAGTCACCTATGTTTATTTAGTTCTGGTATCTACAATTCAATACTGCAGCAAGAATTTGGAGACAGTATAAGCTGAACCACATAGAAATATCTTCCCCTTCCTTGTCATTAGCCATCAACAGCAAAAGGTGACATCTTTTGTTCTCCTGAACCTTGGGGCCAAACCTCTGACAATTCTATAGATGAGGCCACTAAGGGAATTGCAATGATGGAATCAACAGCAATTATGCCTGAGGTCATTTTTTGAACTAATGTGGGTTTGTGCACTTCCTTCCTTCCTTCCTTCCTTCCTTCCTTCCTTCCTTCCTTCCTCCCTCCCTCTCCCCCCCTGCCCTCCAGCGGTTAGGTATATAGTACACAGAGCACCTATTTTAAAATTATATTTTGCACTCAAAAATAATGCTTATTCCCAATAATGTGCATAGCTGCCTAAAAATTGGCAGCTTGCTAGTTCAATAATAAATATGATTATGGTTGGAAAGCACCCTGTTTACCTTAAGTGCCCTTGTCGGGGGACGGGACGAGTAAGGACATCCTGTGAACTGTCCATACTTCAAAGACCATAGTTAGAATCTTGAAGTACCCTAATAACTTCCCTTGCTATTAGTAGTGCCCTTTAGTTAAGTACAACAGTAAGAAATGAATTGGGGGAGAATATCCAAGAAGATTGTGGCTTTTTCCCACGGTGGTCCCTTTTTTTGCTAAGTATTTATTATCCTGTTTATGGTCTGACCAAAGAGATAGGTTTATTCTGATGAAGATTGCTTTTAGGTAGTTGCAGATAATATGCTATCCCTTGCAACAACCAAAAATAAATGGTTTGGGGCTTCGCTCTGCCAGTGCAGTTATTAATTTGGTTCCCACAACGAGTGTTTTGATTCTTTCAAAGCTTTTTTGTACTTGGGCCTGGCTGTGTGTTTTTCGGTGGGCGGTGAAGTTTTTCATGGACCTGCTCTTTTCATTTGTGGTTTCTTGCCAGCCAGGATGGGCAGAGCTTCATAAATATGACTGGTCCTATAACGTTAGTTTATATAGCTAAGGCACACTTAATGCTTTTTAATGTAAGAGTAATACAAATTGTTAGTTAATTCAAGCTCTCATTATTGGTCTTCAATACACTATGGAGCTTTGTGTGTTTTATTTGGACCAGAATTTACCCACTGGTTCCAGCTGAGGTTGTTTTTTTTTTTACAGCAGTGTCTTTCAGGGAATTCTTTCTACACTGACATTTTATTGCTATTTGTATTTTTCATTCTTCGACATACGAAAAGAATGAAGATAGAAATGTAGAAAAAAGAGAATGAATATATATGTGTGTGTGTAAGGTTTTTAAGCTGATAATTTTAAATAATAAATAAGGGAGACTAGTATAGATCTATTTCGAGCTAGTTAGCTCTCTTCAGCTAGCCATACCCTTACCGGGATTCGAACCAGGGAAGTATTACATGTGAGGCAGTTGTAATTGCCACTACACCACTGGCTCTATCCTGTTCAGCTGAGGCAGGGGAATAAATATATACTTTGTGTTACAACACCCTGTTAAGCCCCAATTAAGGGAGAAAGCATACTGCTTTCTTTTAATTATTTAAATTATGATAATTTTTAATTATTTAATTATGATAATTTAAAATTATCAGCTTAAAAACCTTACACACATGTAAAAGAAAAGACAACGAAACAAATAGCTTTCTGTCGGTATGGTCTCTGGTGATGAGCCGAAAGACAGAAAAGAAAGCAGTATGCTTTCTCCCTTAATTGGGGCTTAACAGGGTGTTGTAACACAAAGTACATATATATATATATATATATATATATATATATATAGGTCTTGGCATGTTCGGGTCTTTTCTCGTGTAAGATTGAGACTATCTTGGCAACGTTTCGACGAGATCTCACTCGCCATCTTCAGGCTGGTGGTTTCGGCTTCGTGTTTGTGCGAGCAAAGCAGTTTTGTTCGCACAAGCACGAAGCCGAAAGCACCAGCGTGAAGATGGCGAGTGAGATCTCGTCGAAACGTCACCAAGATACTCTCAATCTTACACAGGAAAAGACCTGAACACACCAAGACCTGCATACCTGTACCCGTGAAAATCTACAAAAACACACATACGTACATACATACATACATACATACATACATACTCATTCTTTTACTTTTACAGCAACAGCAAGTATAAATGTAAATTTACCACTTACTCTGTGCTTACACTTTTTCTATAATCAATTTTTTTAAATCAAACCCATACATCATAGCTTCATAATTTCATTTTTCCTGTTTGACACAAAAGTTAATAATGTGTTTCCAATCAGCACTGAACTTTAATATCTAATTAAAGATGTCAACTTAGCCATCTCAGCAAGTTCCATTATCTTCACCATCTATTCATCCATTGTGCATATTCCTGCATCTTTTCATCCTTGTGCATAAAATAGTCTCACTATAGTTGTCATATACTGAAAGAAAGTTCCATTTTTTCCCAACTGTTTATCCATCAGTCACTTCCAAAAGAAAAGTCTTTGGTTTCGATTGTTTACAGATCTTCAAAATCTATGTGCAATTGAGTACAAAATTTTCTAACTTTTTACACATCCACAAAGCATGATAAACCATCCCTTCTTGTTGATTACATTTCCAGCATAAATTGGAAGAAGCTTTATAAATTTTGGTTGGTTTTTTCAGTCTTCTTTTATATTCTCCATGAAAAAAATTAATATGTCAGAATAAATTAACCATTTCTATTTAATTTCATTTCTCTTCTATAAATGCTTCCTGTTCTGGGATCCATAAAAATATTTTCGGCCACAATCTAAGTTTAAATCCTGGTCCACATTCTCAGTATAGCATCTTTAACAAAATGATTTTGTTTTTTAAATCTACATTAGCTTTATCATACTGTAGATATCCCTGCTACCCATCTTGTCATGTCTTTCTAATTCCAAAAGAGTTCTGTTTCTCGGCGACATCTGTTCTTTCATCCAAACTTAACAGCAAGCTGCAAAATATAATTGCAAATCAGGTAAACCCAATTTCTCTCTTTCTTTCACATCTTGAAACACCTCTTGTAGTTTTTTACCCTGTCACTTAAATTTAGATAAAACTTTTCACCATTGTTTAATTGCTATATCAGATGTCAAAACATTTATTGTCTGAAATAAAAATAACATTCTCTGCAAAGCATTCATCACAACCACAGAAATTCTTCTTGACAATGATAATTGTGTTTTTTCCCATTTTAGCACATCTTTTTCAATTTCGTTCCAAGCCAATTATTTTGAAATAACATACTATTCATATTTGTCATATTAATATTCAAGATTTCTTATCTTCTTCTTGATCTTAAAACCCATTTTGAGCCATGGTGGCGCAGTGGCTAGAGTGCAGTACTGCAGGCTACTTCTGCTGCTGGCTGCCTGCAATTTGGCAGTTCAAATCTTACCAGGCTCAAGTTGACTCAGCCTTCCATCCTTCCAAGGTGGGTAAAATGAGGACCCAAATTGTTGAGGGCAATATACTGATTCTATAAAACCATATAGGGTTGTAAAACACTGTAAAGTGGTATATAAGTCTAAATGCTATTGCTATTTTATTTAAAAATTCTATTTGATCTTCTATCTTCATATTTTTGACAACATTTTTGATTTCTGTGTATTAAAATTAAAACCTGCTAATTTTCCCATTATTGTTTCCCTTCACTTTAAAGGATCTTCTAAATCTGAATTGCAAAAATACTTCATTTTTAAGTCTCTTAAATCTTTACATCCTTAATCCTATATCACACAGACAGTACTTAATTATAGTCCAGCAACAACAGCCAGCCAATCAAACAGTCCAAAATCAGACCGTGACTCAGAAATAGTCGAACAAACAACATTCAGATGAATTTGCATCTCACAAAATGGTATTTAAAGACCTGTGTTCTGACAGATGAGCACAACTCAAAACACACCGATGAGGTCCTTCTCGAATGGTGATGAAAAGTTTGCAATCAAATTGCCAAGCTCGGAGCTCAAACCAACAGCCTAACTAACTACCAACCTGAGCTATTAACATTCAAACACATTTCATCCTTAATCCTCTCATCTTTTCAATTTTTTTCTAAAACTAAAATAAACAGAAGTGACAGTGGACAACCTTGTTTTGTTCCCCACGCTGACGTTTTTGTGGGGTGAATTTCAGCGTGATTACTAGGACATGTTCTAAATCAGTGATGGCGAACCTTTTTAGTTGCCATGTGCAGAAAGCAGCCAAGTGCTGGCACCCACAATACAATGCGCCCCGCCCCCCCACGCATGTGCACACAATACCCTCCCCGCCCCCCTTACCTGCACTGCGCATACCTCCCAAATGATTTTCAGCCCACTGCTGCCATGATCATAGAATAACAGAGTTGGAAGGGACCTTGGAGGTCATCTAGTCCAACCCACTGCTCGAGCAGGAGAGTCTATTCCAAATATTAGCCTCTACCTAGGATTGAATCACAGCCTCCTGATTGTGAGACAAGAGCTCCACCTCTAGGCCACCGGAACTGCTCAAGCGGGAGAACCGATATAGGTGGCTGCCCGGTCTCTTCTTAGAAACCTCCAGTGATGGAGCGCCCATGATTTCTGGAGACCAGCTTTTCCACTGGTAATTGTCCTCACTGTCAGGAAGTAAAGTACCAGCAAAGAAGGGGAAAAAAAACTCCAGAGAAGTTCCTGAGACAGGAAGTCTAGTCCTGCCAAGAATGTAATAAGGGTTAACGGAGAGGCAGTTTCTGTAAGCAACACCAGAATGTTTCCTTCCTGCCTTCCTTACAGGATTAGGCCAGTCATTTCTTCTAACAATCGGTTCTCCGAACTGCGTAGAATGTTAACAATCAGTTCTAGCGAATAGATGCGAACTGGTAGAATCCCATCCCTGGTTTCCAACCATTGTTTCTTGTCCTGCCCTCTGGTGCTTTGTAGAATAAATTGACCCCCCCCCCTCTTCTTTGGGGCAGTATCTCAAATACTGGAATGCTGCTTTCATGTCACATGCTTTGAGGGCTTCCTTGATGTGTTTTAGGTTTGTTTTCTTTTCCAAAGAGGCCATTTACATTAGGACTGAACAAATGTATCTCAACAGGATTTTTAAAATGTTCTTTCTTCTATGGATGGAGTTGATAGTTATTAATGGAAATATCTCTAGGTCAGTGGTGGCTAACCTTTTTGGTCTCCTGTGCCAAAAATTGTGCGTCAGCATGTCAGCACCCAGAAGACAATGCGCACCCTCTCCATGCCCCCTATGCATGCGTGTGCAATCTCCACCCGCTCACCCACACCCACCTCCCCTTACCGGTAATGCACCTCACAGCTGATTTTTGGCCAGTTTGAGGCCTTTTTCGGCCTCCCAGAGGCTTCAGGAAGGCTTCTGCAGGCTTTTCAGGCCGAAAACTAGGCCCGTTTCGTCACTTTTGGTATTTCCAGAAAAACAGGAAGTAATGAAACGGTTCTAGTTTTCAGCCAGAAAAGCCTGCCGAAGCTTTCCTGAAGCCTCAAACCGGCCAAAAATCAGCTGTGAGGCACGTGCATGTGCAGTGTGGTAAGTTTCCCTGCAGCTCGTGTGCCGACACAAATGGCTCTACGTCTCACCATCATGGCTCTAGGTGTTTCTCCCAATGAAGATTGAAAATACACATTGAAAAAATCAAAATTCAGCATTAACTGTGTAGCGTATTAGTATAGT
The DNA here is from genome assembly GCA_023653725.1 of Bungarus multicinctus. NCBI lineage: Eukaryota > Metazoa > Chordata > Lepidosauria > Squamata > Elapidae > Bungarus > Bungarus multicinctus. The sequence goes on from CM042849.1 coordinate 64,705,300, forward strand.
GCTGCCAGATTTTGGAGGGAGCTGTACAAATGCAAATAATGGGGAGAAATAATTAAGATAATGCTAGCATATTCATCTTTATTTTTTTCTAAGCTATTCCATATTGCACAATGAGTTTGTAGACTCCAGTGTTTTGCAATAAGAGGTTGGATATATATTTTGGGTTTTTGTGGACTATTTATCTGGGAGAGAGAAATGCAGGAATTATGAACAGGCCTTCCGATACTCAGAAGTTTCATTTATTGAGATGTATTTAATACTAAATTCTTCATGATATGAGAGATTGTGGAGAGGCTGGGAAAGGAATGGGAGAGAGAGAGTAGACATAAACAATCAAGAGACACCAGGCTAGGCAGTTGATAGCTTATCTCCTAAATGGCAGCTTAGTCCAACTGTTGAGAAATATGGGGAAAAGCATTTTAAATCATACATTCAACAACAATCCACTATCTAAATGGGCATTTACTTTATTGGAGTCTATATTCTTGATTTTCTTAATCTTGCCCATCTGGCATGTAGCTTGATTCATTACCAGGACCATCTAGCACAGGTGATTTAGAGCAGCGGTCGCCCACCGGTGGGCCGTGGCCCACCGGTGGGCCTTGAAAAAATTTTGGTGGACCGCAGAGAAATATCAGCCCTAGAGCATCCCCCGTAAAGCAATTAATCCAGGCTGCGCAGAAACACAAGGCTGCTCAGCCCACATGGCCCGTGGGAACCCTCCCCGCCCACTCACTCCTTACCCGGCAAACTTGTCTGCTAAATTGCTATTTTTCCTTTTTCTGACCATCATCTGTTTTGCTGTGCTGGGAGATTTAGATTAGCTAGGAAGCAGGAAATGGTTGGATTTCTTGCTTTCTAGCTAGTCTTTAGATCTTCAGCTCTGCTGTGAAGCACAGCCGAACCTCCCTTAGGACTGAAGGTTTGCTTGCAAGCAAATTCAGTGCAGACTCACGGCAAGCAAATTTGAGAGACTGAGCTAGCCGATGGCAAATAAGATAGATCACTGAATGATTCTGTGAGCAACTCAATCTGCCCGATTTTGCCTGATTTGGGGTAAAAATTGCTCTTTTTTATAAAAAATTCAGTATTTACACACATGATGTGTTGTGAGTTAATTTTGTGAGCTTGCTTGCAAGCAAATTTTATGTGACAGACTGAGCTAGCCAATGGCAGATAGATAGATTTCTGAATGAATCTGTGATTCTGTGAGCAACTCAATCTGCCTGCCTGCTTTGCCTGATTTTGGGTAAAAGTTGCTCTTTTTTTATAAAAAATCCAATATTTATATAAATATTTATAATATTTACATACAAGCCATGCCCAGCCAGTCACATGACCACCAAGCCATACCCACAAATTAGGCCATACCCACAGAACCGGTTAGTGGTCCCTGGGATCTAAAATTATGAGTTTGGTGGTCCCTGAGGTCCAAAAGGTTGGCGACCCCTGATTTAGAGCACATGGGCTTCGTTGCACCAAATTTCTGGGCTTTAAAATTGACAGGATTCCCTCTGTTATTCTTAACGATGCAACCCAGGTCTGTCTTGTTTTTAATCATCTCTTCTTAAAACAAAGATTTCAAGATAAACAAGATTTCTTTGGCTTATCTTTCCCTATTTATTTTTATATAGTTTCTCTCCAGTAAAATTAATTTGGAAGCCCAGATGTTCGAGGTCTATTCTTTTTTTTAAAGGCTCAGGCATAGTTGCTTTCTTGAGTTGTCTGGCTTACGACTGACTTCTTTAAATCTATTTCTTACATTATCCTAACAGCATTGGTTACTCCCAGAGTGTTCTTAGGGGAAATAAATTTGAATATAAAATGAAGCTAGTATGGGATGTGTGCTATCAATTGTGTAGAAAATAATCAAAGTAAGGAAACCCATTCACATGAGTAATAATACTTGGTGCTGTATATCCAAATGCATTCCTCTATTTTTAGATCTCCGAAGATATTGCTGCTGTACATGACATACTGGCTGCGCTTCAACAAGAGTTTCATGTTTTGTTTGTTTCATCTGTGCAACATAGCCAACAGTTACTGAAATTTTTAAATTGTAAAAATATAGAAGATTTCTACAAAGTAATAATATATCCTCTCATTTAACAACCCCATAATCCCTTGTGGGGTGGAGTCTGGGCAATTGAATGGAGTCGAGTGTTTACAGGCCGGATGCCCTTCCTGTTACCGATGCAGAGTTTTCTTTTCAGCAGATATATTCTCAGTGTGCCCAGAGAGAGAAATATCTGCTTGAGCTCCACTTCTAGGCCATCGCACCACTCTCTACATAAAATAATATACATGATATGTTAAATTACAGGTTATTTTTGTGAATAGCAGCCAAAAATCTATAAGGTACACCCCAAATGTTCGAGGAGTAAAATCTTTGGCATCCGGTGTAGTAAATATTAATAAAAACAGAGTTAGACTCCTTGTGTAATTGATGTCTTGGTTTGAGCTCTGTAAAGGGGCTGATGATAATGGAATAGCAGTCTGCATGGGAAGTGATTAGGACATCAATGGTCCATTTGACACACAAGTTGTGGCTGAACAAAGACTATTTTTTGTATTATTTGAATTTTAATGGAACCATTAAGACCACAAATCCAGAAAAACTCCCATCTCAGAGGGATCTAGCCAGATTCTGTTTTCCCCAAATCCAGACTCTGAAAACTCCGGACAGTGCAGTCCCATTGCATCACCTGTTTATCTGGGGATAAGATATATAATTGGGTCTCATCAGTATATGGATGATAATCAAACTGTGCAAACCAATGACCTCCCCCCAAAAGTTGATGTGAAAAAAGAATGGATAGAGGAAAACTCTCCAAGGGCTCATTCCTTGAGTAGATCGCTCCTCTCCCACTATAACCCAACCAGAACCATCTCTTCAGGAAGCAGCATTCAGACTTGATGAATAAATCAATCCTTCCCTTTTGTTGATCATCAGTCTGTATGTCGCTCCATTCCTGGAGGGAAGGGAAATCCATAGTTCTCTCTGCTTCCCTCTTCCTGAATTCATCCCTCACTGAGCTGAAAGTTAGATGTTAGGAGATAATATTGGGGGACATTTGGAATGGCAGGAACGGAGAAAAGCAGATTGTCCCATTTCTTAAAACATTGTAATTCTAGGTATGCTTTCTGTACACGTCAGTGGTACACGCAGAACAGTGATGGGATTAAAAAAAAATTACTAATGGTTCTGTGGGCATGGCTTGGTGGGTGTGGCTTGGTGGGCGTGGCAGGAGGAAGGATATTGCACAATCCCCATTCCCTCCCCTCCCTGCTAACCTGCTTTCCAGCTTTGTTCTCCTGTGCAGGGCAACCAAAGAACATCCAGCCAATCAGCTGGGACTCAGGAGGCGGAGAATAGATGGGGGCAGGGCCAGTCAGAGGCGGCATTTGACAGTTCTCCAAACTACTCAAAATTTCCACTACTGGTTCTCTAGAACTGGTCAGAACCTGCTGAAGACCACCTCTGACACAGAACAGTTCAGTGAAAGATTTATTCATAAATACATTTATTCAAGGTGGAGACATGTAGCGTTCCAAACTTAGTAAGGATTTAAGTTCCATCGTTCTTGCTCCAGGAAAGTCACAATGTGCATACAGCTTAATTTTGGGTAGATTTGTTGGCACCTCCATGACAAGCAACAAAATGGAATTTGCCTTGGAATTTGCTACAAAAAATTCTGGTGGCTAAACCGTCCCCCCTTTTGTAGTGCACAACGTTTTGAAAAAACGATACAATTATTTTGTTTTGGCCATAAAAATTGTTTTTGGCAACTGGGATACTGGGGAAAAACAACAACCTCTCAATAAAATAGAAAAATTACGCAATGTGGGTGTGACGCTAAAAACATATTTACTTTGGAAATGAGGGCAGGCTTGAGTTGCGGAGACTGTTAGAATGTTGCTTGAAAAATAAATTAAGGGAAAAATATGCAGGGCAAATTGATTTGAAGATAAAATAGCACTTTAGGATGAAGATTTTGAAGAAAAAATAGAATCTCTAATTAGAAATTTCCCAGAGAGATCCTTTCAGTAGCATGGAATGGAATGGAATGGAATGGAATGGAATAGAATAGAATAGAATAGAATAGAATAGAATAGAATAGAATAATGGAATGAAGAATGGAATAGAATAGAATAGAACAGAATAGAACAGAACAGAACAGAATAATGGAATGAAGAATGGAATAGAATAGAATAGAATAGAATAGAATAGAATAGAATAGAATAGAATAGAATAGAATTCTTTATTGGCCAAGTGTGATTGGACACACAAGGAATTTGTCTTGGTGCAAATGCTCTCAGTGAACATAAAAGAAAAGATACATTTGTCAAGAGTCAAGAATCATCAGGTACAACACTAAATGATAGTCATAGGGTACAATAAGCAATCAAATCATACTAGGAAACAGTCAATATAAATCGTAAGGATACAAGTGACAAAGTTACAGTCATATAATCACAAGTGGGAGGGGATGAGCAATGAGGAGCGATGAGAAGATTAATAGTAATAGTAATGCAGACTTTGTAATAGTTGGACTGTGTTGAGGGAATTAAGTATAGGACACTCATATTGTGGAAGGTCAGGTCTGCCATCTGACAGGACCCAGAAAGAAAGCATTTTATGCTGTGGCATAAACATGGTTTTGCTTAGTATAGCTTAGGGATCTGAGATCATGAATAATATGGATGAAGTGGGAAATTTCTTCAAATTACATTTTTTAAATTGTTTTTAAATTGTTTCTTGTAGTTTTTGAACTTTTATGCCACTCAGGATCATATATGTGAGATGGATGGATGGAGAGAGAGGGAGGGGCAGGGAAGGAGGGAGGAAGAGATAGAGAGAGAGAGAGAGACTCTAGAAAAAGTACAGAGAAGAGCAACCAGGATGATTAAGGGACTGGAGACTAAAACATACAACGAACGGTTACAGGAACTGGGCTTGGCTAGTCTAGAGAAGAGAAGGACTAGGGGAGACATGATAGCAGTCTTCCAATATTTGAGCTGCCACAGGGAGGAAGAGGTCAAGCTATTTTCTAAAGCACCTGAAGGCCAAACAAGAAATAATGGATGCAAACTGAACAAGGGGAGATTTAACTTGGAAATAAGGAGAAACTTTCTGACAGTGAGAACCATCAACCCATGGAACAGAAGTTGCCCTCGGAAGTTGTGGAAGCTTCATCACTGGAAGCTTTCAAGAAGAGATTGGACTGCCACTTGTCAGAAATGGTGTAGGGTCTCCCGCTTGGGTGGGGGGTTGGACTAGATGACGTACAAGGTCCCTTCCAACTCTGATTATCTGTTGTCTGTTATCTGAGATATCTATGGTAGGAGAACATCAACTTTTATCATTTTAGATTCTATTCATATGCACAAATAGCCTGAATTTGTCAATATTCTGGTTAAGAAGGAAAAGAGCCAGTTTCTCTCAGTCTCTCACATTAAGTCATTTGGTCCTTCCAATCTCGCTCTTCTGTTTCGAATTGCTGGAAGAGGACTGTTCTGGGAATAAAACGGAACATTGGCTGAGTTTGTACACTTTTAACAAAATGAACGGGTGTGTGTGAAATTGGGGCTCCCATAAATGAGAATCAGAATTAGGCAACAGAGCTGCATTCATCTTTTAAGTGAATACGATGGCAGCTTCTCTTCGGATCTGCCAACTGAACTGAGGAGAGCAGGGAGAATAGGAAATGAAGCTGGAAGTCAGTGCATTGTTCTGCAGCATCCAATTTGGCCTACAATTTGTATTTATTCAAGTAGACTTTTTTTTAAAAAAAGGTAAATGGCCAGGTAAGGCAAGGAACAAGACCAAGGGGATATTATTCCTCAGTAATAACACTGGGAACACTGGGAACACTGGGCACAGAGAAATTTACAGAAAAGGGAAAACACTTCCCATCTTGATATGACACACTTCTACATATTAAAGAGAGTAGCTCGATACCCGTGCTTCGCTATGAAACTATGTGGTCAGGCTTAGTTTGGGGGAAGGAAAATAAGAGGGAAAAAAAATTCTGCCTCTGCTTACCAGCAACCATCGGTATTCATCTGGCTAGCATCCTGTCAGTGTGTGAGAGAGTTGAGGGATGTTTGGAAACTGAAGCAGCATTTGCTGTGTGAGCAAGAAGGAGACAGCAAAGAGCCTGGGTTTGGCTTAGCTCAACTGTTCTGTACTAAAGCTGCTTGGTGCTCTGAAACTGAAATTGAAACTCCTCTTCTCTGCTTGTGTTTTGCATTTGGAAGAGATTTCTTTTCAGGTGGGGAGGGGAAGTAGAACTCCTTAGCATCAGAGAATAATAATAATAATAATAATAATAATAATAATAATAATAATAATAATAATAATAATAATAATCTCCTCTGCTTGTGCTTTGCATTTGGAACAGATTTCTTTTCAGGTGGGGAGGGGGAGTAGAACTTACCATCAGAGCCTGTTAATATTAATATAGGAAATACTCTAAATGCTCTGATGGTCATTTTGAAAAATCCTTTCTAAGTGAGCACCTAGAAGCCAAGAGGAACATACGTGCCAAATTTCGAGTTTGTAGGCTTTACGGTTCTGGAGATTTTGTGATGATGCGTGACTGGTATTTTGCTTTTATATAGAGAGATATATGGGAAGATAAAATGGGAAAGGTAAAAATGACAGGAAAAGAAACTAATGCAAAGGAAGCTTCAGGTGAGAACATAGTCCACCCATATCTACCAGCCAATAGGAGTAAAACAAATAACAAAAAGTCCAGACTTATGGAGGGGAAGGGGAAGGTGAAAAGCTAAGAGGCCCACTTGCAGTAAGAAATCTTAAGACTGGAAGGGATTGTTCTTGAAAGGGTCTTGGAGAGGTCACTGGAAGAGGCCAGATCTCTCTCTCCAAAGAGGGCCCAGGAGGACAGAACAAGATGGGGTTGCTGGTCACCAATTCCTCTGGTGAATGTTGGAATTGTTTGTTTTCATTGATATTTGGAGCCGTGTTTTGCCACTGTTGGAGCAAGAGTTATGAACTGTTTCCTCAACTTCTCTGTGGGTGAATGCAAGAGACCCTGTAGACATCAGCATTCTTTTAAACTACACAAACAGCCATTAAAAGTGGTTTCTTCATCCATACAGCATTTTCATTGCTCACATTATTACGATGCTCGCTCGCACCATCAGCCCGATGTTTAGACTGGATGTGGCATTTTTGTCCATCTATTGAGTCTTCCCAAGGATCTGGAATCGACATATACTGTTGCTTAATAGTGTCAAAGGTAAATCACAGAATGTAAGCTGTTCCAAGTAAAGCTACCTTTTGCAATTGACAGATGGTGGTTTTGTCAATGCCGGCGGCATTCGGGTGATGCTCCAGATGTTTTGGAATTACCTTCGAGGCACCTTTTACTGCTGGTGCTAACTTTATTTCATTTTGCCACAGTCATTCAACCTTTTGTGTGCAGGTCTCTGTAGGTTGTGATTTTTTCCCAGTTCTTTCTAATCTATTCTGCACTCTCTAGCTGCTGCCACACCAACTCTCCTGACTTTTTTGTCTTTTCGACAAATTCTTAAGTCTGGGGTATTATGTGTCCAGGTGCTTCTCTGTTTGAATTCTAAAATCCCAGAGCACTTTAGCTTTTTCATTTTCTCTTATTTTGTGGTCCCACCAGTTCTTGCTTGCTGCATTTGTGTTGCAAAGGTGGCGTTTGTGGTCTGTTACTGCACTCTCAATCCTGGTATATTATATTGTGTTATGTTATTATGTTACATTACATTATGTCGCATTACATCACAACTGACACATACTTGGAATACAGCATCCAGTTTTGGTGTCCAAAAGAGTGCAGAAAAGAACAACAATGATGATTAGGGGACTGGAGGCTAAAACGTATAGAGAGCGGCTGCTGGAATTGGGCATGTGTCTAGTTTAATGAAAAGAAGGACCAGGGGGTGACAGAATATCTCAGGGGCTGCCCCAAAGAAGAGGGAGTCAAGCTATTCTCCAAAGCCCCTGCGGGCAGGACACGAAGCAGTAGGTGGAAACTCATCAAGGAGAGAAGCAACCTAGAATTAAGGAGAAATTTCCTGACAGGTGGAAAAATTAACCAGTGGAAGAACTTGCCTCCAGAAGTTGTGAATGCTCCAACACTAGAAGTTTTTAAGAAGATGTTGGATTACCATTTGTCTGAAGTGATGTAGAATTTCCTGCCTGAGCAAGGGGTTGGACTAGACCAGGGGTAGGGAACCTTGGCTCTTTTATCACTTATGGACTTCAACTCCCAGAATTCCTGAGTGAGCCATAAAAGGTTCCCCATCCCTGGCCTACTGGTTTTTCAGTTGTGGGGGAAATCAATTTTTGACTGGAATGGGATTGTTTGATATACAAATGTAGGACATATAAAGAATATATAAAGAATATGTCCTACATTTGTATATTAAACAGTCCCATTCCAGTCAAAAATTGATTTCCCCCACAACTGAAAAACCAGTAGGCCAGGGATGGGGAACCTTTTATGGCTCACTCAGGGATTCTGGGAGTTGAAGTCCATAAGTGATAAAAGAGCCAAGGTTCCCTACCCCTGGACTAGACGACCTCCAAGGTCTCTTCCAACTCTGTTATTCTACTCTACTCTACTCTACTCTACTCTACTCTACTCTACTCTACTCTACTCTATTCTTCATTTGATTATTCTATTCTAGTCTATTCTACTCTACTCTATTCTATTGTTGGCCTTCATTTTCCCCAAATTCTTCTCAAGAACCTAGGATGTTATAATGTATCACTTAATGTATGTACAGATCCAAGCATTGGAAGAAGAGGAGGAGGAGGAGGAGGAGAAGGAGAGGAAGAAGAAGGAGAAGGAGAAGGAGAGGAAGAAGGAGAGGAAGAAGAAGAAGAAGAAGAAGAAGAAGAAGAAGAAGAAGATGATGATGATTTATACACTATGATTTATATAACTCAAACTTGTACTTTTACTTCCAAGACAGAACTGAGTTCAAAATACTGGCCATGAGGAAAAGTTTACAGTACATAGTGGTATTAAAAAAAAAATAAAGGGTTTCTTAACCTGCTTCTAAAAATGAGATTAAAATAGGAGGTTCTGATGTTCAGAGCAGGAGTATTTGGGTGCTTAAATGCAGTGGGTTCATACTTCAGTCAATTAAAAGGCCTTGTGCAACTATTTCCTGTTTTCTTCCTTAGTGAATTATTTTCCCTCTCTTGCAAGAAAAAATGTGGATGAAAGAGTAGGAAAGCATGGAAAAGTTGCAAATCAAATGAAGTCTAGACTCCCTGCAAAATTCTACAAGTGAGACATCCATAGATGACAGATAACAGCTACATCTGGAAGAACTGTTAAATTAAGAAAAACGTAAACACTAACATTTTAACTTTTTATTATCGTTGACTGGTATTACAATCTGGCAAATTTCATCTCTCTCTCTCTCCCCCTCCCCCCCTCCCTCTCTCCCTCTCTCTCCCCCCCAGCTTCAGATGTTCATCACACTTTATGTAACACTGAAATAATTTTAATCAAAAATCTTAACAAGAATTGTACAATTTCAGAATTGTGTATTTACATGCAAGAATTTCGTATTTTGCCATATAAATTTTTTAAAAAAAGATAATCCATGGATGAAAGCTAGAATCTTTCTCTTGATATTTTGGATCTGGTTAGTTAGCTTGATTCTGTAGGCTGGATATATATCAGAGTTGGCTGGAAAGTTGCTCCCAACTAATTTTGACAGCATCAAAATAGGCGAACCAGTGGCTTGATATGAAGGACAATTCCTACTGTCGTGGGTTGTTGTTGTTTTTTTTAATTGAGAAGAATCTATTATAGACGTAACTCTCCCTGGCGTGAATCAAAAGCATTCCTTGAAAAACTGATCAGTTACACAGAGTTGAATGCTTGAGATTACACGCTTCAAACCATTGCGGTTAGTTATGTTTTTCTTCAGTGTGTTTCTCTACATAGTTCCATGTTTGCTGGGATGGGTTGAAAACAAGGACTAATTGATAATTCTCTTCAAAATATAGTAGCCACGTCTGTTATACCGATTTCTATATGGAGTGAAATTTGTATTAAGAAATAGAGCAGGCAGCTGATGTTAAACTATTCCATGCTTGTCCCAGGCAGTCACTTTGCATTGGACAATACTGTTTGTCATGCTCCTGGTGGACTCTGAGGGAGAGGAGGAACAGCCGACAGGGAGTGGAGGTGTGGCTCCAGAGGTTGTGGAGGAGGCTGGGGAAGGGCAGAGGCCGGCTGAGCAGAGAGGAGGACCCAGGCCCATCCCCTCTCCATCCTAGGGCACGAAGGAAGGAGAGGATAAGGGAGAGATGTGGTTTATTCAGGAGGAGAGGGCCTTGATCCTCTTCATGGGCTGCAGCTGTGACAACTGAGTAAGAGTACAGATGTGCGTACAGGCGAGCGCTGGAAACAAAGCATGGAAATATCTCTAGTTTATGGTTCCTCTCTGAGTTTGGCGTCCTTCCCAGTGTGTGTTATCTGTGGATGTCCTCCAGCCCTTACCTTGCCTGGTTTGTGTTGCTTTTTTCCTCCTTGTTGTAACTGTGGGGGAGTTTTTTGTCTCCAGTCAAGGATATTTGGAGCTTGGAAGCAAAGTGAAGGAATTAAAACCTGTTTTCTGTGTTTGTTTTGTATCCCACGCTGGGTCATCACAGTGCTAGTTCTTGACCTATATACAAACAAGAGCTCTTATTTTAATTTAATTTTACCTGAGATTTGTGTAATTATTGGCACATAATTTACTTCCCTGATTTATTGTAAATATGAAAATAATAATAATAATACAGTGGTATTTATGGATCCTTTTGTTAAGTAGCTCAGCATTGAAAATGATAAATAGTTTTGCGTGCATATCTAAAATACGTATTATATTTGGCTGCCTGGTATCAATTATTCTCAACTTACAACTATTTGTTTAGTGGCGGTGTGAAGTTGCAACAACACTGAAAGAAGCGACTTATAATTGATTCTCGCACTTATAACTCTCCCAGCATCCCCACGGCGATCAAAATTTGGGTATTTGGCAACCAGCATGTATGTACAAAAGTCTCAGACTTTTATTTAACAACCACGTGATTCACTTAAGAACCGTAGCCAAAACAAAAACAAAACGATTGTAAAATCAGGCACAACTTACTTACTTTGGCCCCTATTGTGGTTGTAAGTTGAGGACTACCTGTACTTTTTTGTGCTCTGACCATAAAGTTAAATACAGGTAGTCTTTAACTTATGATCACAATGGACCCCGGAATTTATGTCATTAAGTGAGACGTTTGCTAAGTACTTTTTTTGACCCATTTTACGACTTTTCTTGCCGCGATTGTGAAGTGAGTTACACAGTTGTTAAGTGAATCCGGCTTCCAATTTGCTTGTTAGAAGATCGCAAAAAGGTGTCCCATGACTCCGGGACACTGCAACCATCATAAATGTGAGTCAGTTGCCACGCATCCGAACTTTGATCCCATGACTGTGCGGATACTGCAATAGTCATAAGTGTGAAAAAACAGTCATAAGTCATTTTTTTTAGTGCCACTGTTAACTTCGAACAGTCACTAAATGAATTGTTGCGAATCGAGGACTACCTGTAGTGATTTTGTGAGGCAAATTCTGACTGTTAAGTACTTACATAGGATTCACAACGTAAGTCCAAAAGGGCAGTTTGTATTGTGAGGTCCGTATACACAGCTTATCACATTGGTGGCCTCATCATTCGGAACAGACAACAATATAATTTAATAAATAACTAATTGAGGAATAAATATAATCTGTATTTTTTTCTTATTAAATATACTTGAAACTCCTAAGCCCGTGATGGCGAACCTATGGCACGCGTGCCGGAAGTGGAACGCAGAGCCATTTCCCCTGGCACGCGAGAGCTCGCCCAGAAGAGCCCCTCTGCACATGCGCCGCCGCCACCCAACAGCTGATTGTCGGGTAACTGGGGCACATGCACGGGGGGCGCAGAGACACGCATGCATGCTCAGAGATGCGTGCATGCTCAGAGATGCGCAGAGACACGCAGCATATGGAGGGACCATGTGTGCATGCACAGATGCATGGCGTGCCGGGGTGATCATATGTGCATACACAGAGATGCATGGTGCATGGGGGATGATCACATGGGGGCATAGCAGGGGAATCACGCACGCAGGCGTAAAGATGTACTGTGCACAACGGGGGAATCACGTACACAGGCGCAGATGTGCGGCAAGGGGTCACGCGCGCATGTGCAGATGCACAGCGTGCTGTGGGGGGATCACGTGCGCAGGTGCAGCGGGTGTTGGGGGGACCAGCACACATTGCCTTCTGGGTGCTGGCACGCAAGCGCGATTGCAATTATCGGCACGGGAACTGAAAAAAGGTTTGCCACCACTGTCCTAAGCTGATCTCAGAAGAATTCTCCACAATGGTGATGGACTAATTTAGAGTTTAAGAATATTTGATTTGCTTGAGGAAATAGCTATATTGGCAATGCAGTCAATAATAATAATGCGAGCAGATCCCAGTAAGGTGGCATTCTGCAGCTGACCAATGGGGATCTTGTCAGTGCCAATTGTTTTTAAGTGCGTGCCGAGGTCCATAGGCACAGCACCCAGTGTGCCCAGTACCACTGGAACCACCTGCACTGGTTTATGCCAGAGTCTCTGCAGTTCGATTCTCAAGTCCTGATATCTGGTGACCTTTTTCAAGTTGTTTCTCGTCGATCCTGCTGTCACCAGGTATGGCAATGTCGATGATCCACACTTTTTTCTTCTCCACAATCGTGATATCCAGGTATTGTGTTCCAAAACTTTGTCAGTCTGTATTCGGAAGTCCCACAGTAGTTTTGCATGCTCATTTTTGACCACTTTTTCAGGCTTATAATCCCACCAGTTCTTTGCTACAGGCAGATGGTAGTTGTGACACAAGTTCCAGTGGACCATCTGAGCGACTGTGTTGTGACGTTGTTTGTAGTCAGTCTGAGCTATTGTCTTGCAACAGCTCAGTATGCGATCAATGGTTTGATCCGCTTCTTTGCAGAGTCTGCATTTGGGATCATCAGCAGATTTGTTTATTCTGCCTTTGATTACATTCGTTCTGATGGTTTGTTCTTGGGCTGCAAGAATCAGGCCTTCTGTTTCTTTCTTCAGTGTTCGGTTGATCAGCCGTAACCAGGTCTTTTCCTTATCTACTTTTCCTTGGATCTTTTCAAGGAACTGTCCATGCAGTGCTTTGTTACACCAGCTGTTTGCATCGCTGTTTTTCTATATTGATTCTTGGTTTGCTGCACTTTGAGCAGCTTCCTATTGTTGACCTGGTTCAACACTGTCTTTCACATAATCTGCCAGAGCATGCTTCTCTTCTTCAACTGTCTGCTTCACTTGCAAAAGTCCTCTGCCGCCTGCTTTTCTGAGCAAATATATCCTGTCAACGTCACTACACGGGTGCAGTGCAGAGTGTATGATCATCAGTTTTCTCGTTTTCCTATCCAGGCTGTCCAGCGCTGCCTGTCTCCAGATTGTTGTTGTTGTTATGTTTTCGACTAGTGATACGAAACCCAGCATAGTTATCTTGTTTGCTGTGTACACTGTTGTATAATAATAAATAATAAATTAAATTAATAATTTAAAAATGTTTGCCAGCTAACTCTCAAGCAACACAAGTTTGTTATTCTTCCCAGTTGCTAGATTTTGAATGAACTGAAAACAAAACAAAGAAAACAATCTGAAAGTTCTATAATACATTTACTGCCTTAATTTTGGAGGAAACAACATTATGGTGTACAATTAAGCTTCGCTACTCTTACATCCCAATTTACCCGGTTTTCTTAATGTTTATTGACGCTTCATCTAACTTTTCTGAGTGCAAGTGAGCAAAGAGCTTTTGTTTTAGTGTTAGCAATAATACAAAATTAGGAACATTTCCAAAAGCCCCCAAAATGGCTTTTAAGTAATGGACTCTCCCGCCTTGCAAAGACATGTTAGTTCATGTTTTATACAATACATTATCCTTTAACCTTTCTTTACTTTTACCCTGGGATCCTGGCAAACAAGTGTTTAAATAGCATTATCCTAGCTCTGTAATGTGTTCCATCTGTTGACTCAGCACCATTAGCCAAAAGGTGTCGTTTAGTTTCTGTGCGTAATAGTTCACAGAGCCAAGACTGGGGTCTCTTGCAAAAGGAGTAGACTATCCATTTCATCTCTTGGCAAAGTTTATTTTATGTTAGCAAAATAAGATTGCATTGATTTATGGGGAAAGATGGTGTGTATGTGTGTGTGTATGTGTGTGTGTTCATATATATATATGTTTTAAATAGCAGGACTCTCAGGCACACTGTTTTATTTTATTTTTTGCTTAACTCAAGGAAAACAGCATTTTAATGCACAACAGTTTTGTTGCATTATCCCAAAATAGAGAAACAGATAAAAAAAAAAGTATCTGACTGGTACTGAATGAAATGGAGTAATTTTATTTCATGGTGCAGGCCAGGTTCTTTTATCTTTTTACAAACAACAGAACTTCAGATTTTTGATTGCTACTGTTGAAGAATCAACAGTATTAGGCACTAAGAGGAAGCTCCAATATTTCTTCTGGAAATCAATCTACTTTGATGTCTTGCATGAATAAATAATGTGGGACTTAAAAGCACGCTGGTTGAATTCCATTAGAATAAATGGAAGAATGAATTAATATGACTGTCAAGGTTAATATTAACTTAATAGTTACTTTTAATACTTAAAATGTGTATTTTGCTTTTCCACCAATGATCCCATGATGCTTTATATTTTAAACAATATAAAAATAATATAGAAGTAAACGTATTAGTGTGTTTAAAAAATAACACACAGAAAATAGCAGTTACACTCTTATAGAAGCACAAGAGAATAAAATATGTTTTATGTAGTATCTTAGTTCATTCCAAACTCTACTTTTTGAGGTAGAGTTAATTAAAGCAGTGCAACAGGGGAAACTTATCTTGTTCCAAATTCTGAAAATCATCTTCAAGAAACTAGCCAGAGCATCCAACTAGTTGACAGACAGACCTACCACAAAGATCAGAATCATGCAAGCGCTGATTTCCCTTATGATACTCTATGCAAGTGAAAATTGGTGTTTGAGGAAGCAGAATAGGAAGAATACTGACGCTTTTAAACATTGATTTTGTAGAAGATCTCTAAGAATACCATGGATGGCCACAAAGCAAGCAGATGGGTCGTAGAATGGTTCTCACTTGTGAGGCATACACCACAAGGTTATTATCATATATTTGATACCTAATGTGAAGACCTAAGCCCATGGTGGCGAACCTATGGCAGGCAGAGCCATTTGTGCAGGCATGTGAGCTCCAGCCAAACTTATCTGCACTGCAAATGCATGCGCCTCGCAACTGATTTTTCCAGAAGTGCCGAAACGGGCGTGTTTTTCGGCCTCCAAAGGCTGCAGAGGCTTCCCTTGAGTCCCCAGAAGGATGAAAATGGCCTCCCCCGAGCTCCAAAGGCCCTCTGGAGGCTGAAAATGGGCACTTCCGGTATTTCCAGAAGGCCCATTTTTCGGCCTCCTGAGGCTGTAGAGGCTTCCTTCAAGCCTCTGGGAGGGTGAAAAAGGCTTCAAACGGGCCAAAAATCAGCTGGGAGGCGCACGCATGCGCAGTTCAGGTAAGGGGAGGTTGTGCGCCCATGTGCAGGGGGGGGGCAGGGGCATTGCATTGTGGGTGCCTGCATGCGCATGTTTTCGGCACCCCACAACAAAAAGGTTCGCCATCACTAACCTAAGCAGCCTGAAAGACTATAATGGAAGGAAAGGAAAAAGATGATCAGGAGCAAAATTGACGCACTCCTTTAAGCAACAATTGGTGCACCCTTGGAATATCTGAAGGGTCAAGCTGGGGGACAGAATGTACTGAACAAAATCGTGATTGCTACGTGATCTACGTGATTGCTGTGAGTTGATACCCACATCAACTGAGTGGACTTTCTGGAAAGTCCAGTTGCCTCTTGAAAAAGCACCTTTGGGACAGCCATGATCTGGATGACTGGGAATCTCCATAGACAACTTAGTGGCACATAATCAAACGCACTGCAAGAAACTGTGACTGCCTTGTGTTGGAAGGCATCTGTTTTCAAGAACAGGAACAAAATGCAGCTCCGAGCATTTTTCATTATCAGCTCTGGGACTGGGAATTGAAGTACAGCTGCAATATCCTTGCTGAAGACTGATCTGGCTATTTAATGTCAGCATCCTCTTAGTGACTTGCTTGAGTCTGCAATGGGAAAAAAAAAATAATCAAAAGGTTGACCACGTAGCTCGTTGCGTTCTGAATCCATCTTAGGAGCCACTGGAATGCCATCCTTTAAAATCAACCCTACACTCTTATTTCTGTGAAGTTCCTGAATGGAAACAAAGGAGCCATCCACCACCACTTTTTGAAAGTTATGTTGTGGTTTGCCAGCAGCCTGTGCAGACGGCAGCAGAATCAGACATGGGGAAGAACAGGGGCCAGTCCGGGAGTCTGGAGAAGACTCGGACGAGAGTCCTGCATCCAATACAGAAATGGGGCCAGGACCATCTGGGAGTGGGAGCCTCCAGAATCTGTCAGCAGTGAGGCAGAGGAACAAAGGGAGCCTGTTCCCAGTGCATGTGTGCACAGAGATGCCAGAAGGCAAGAGTAGCTAAGACAAAAGGGGCAACTCGGGAGTAAGGCTGGGAGGTGATTGCCCCTCCCCTAAGATATAAAGGAAGTGCAAAGGGACAGGAACCTTTGCAGGAAGCAACGTTGTTCGCTCTGTTGAGATTGAACCTCGAAGCTCTGCGTGGACTTTGTACTTCGGCTGGTTTTTTACCGTTAATTTGGCCCGTTGGTTGTTGGCAGCAATTCAAAGGAGAGAAAGGTGGTTGCTTATCTCGAGGGACTGTTTGACTCTTTACGGGATGAGAATGAACATAATTCCCAGCGTTTAAATAAAACAAGAGTTTTTGGACTAAGCGTGTGCTTAATTATGGTCTCAGGAAGCCTTGGTCAGAACAAGTTAGAATAAATAATGATTATGTGATCTGCCCCCTTCCTGGCCCTTCAGCTCTTCCAGTGGTGTACCCATTGCTCCTGTGATTGGGTCCATCCACTGCCTGCTGGCCATCTTCTTTTTCCTCCCATCTTTCTCAATATTATGGCCTGTTCAAAGGAACTGGTGTTTGTGTACAGTAAGGCATTCAAAATATGATCATTTATTTTATTTTTATTTATTAATCAGATTTCTATACCGCTCCCTCTCCCAAAAAGGGACTCGGGGCGGTGTACAGCCTACTAAAAACACACAGAATGAATACAATTTAAATACAATTTAAAACTAGATTAAATAAGCAAATCATTTGACACACACACCCCTCCCTTGTCCTTCAAGTGAGAACTTTGTGAATTGATTTGTCTGATGATCCACTTGTTTGTTTTCTCGGCTGACCAGGGATTCTCAAAAGTCTTTTCTCCAACACAAAGAATAAAAGCATCAATATTTTTTTCTACCCTGCTTCCCAAAATCCAATTTTCCCTTCGAGACAGTGTCAACAGGGAAAAACTGCTGTGTGCAGAGTTAGGCCTTTGAAGGTTTGAACATGTCACAGCATCCAAAGGCATTTTCCTTCATTGCCCTCGATCAAGTGCCAGTTCGTAAGTCTTTGCTACTTACTTAAGTGCTGATAGTCCGTCCAAAACGGCAAAAACTTACTTTAAAAAGTAAAGAAGAAATGAGACATTTTCCTCCTACCTATTATCTTGGCAGCTGTATCCTGAAAGAATACATTCTAACCCCATCCAATGTTTTAAGTTTCATAGAGAACCCAGATTGGTAGAGCATTTTGTTTTCATAAAAATCCACAATGGACTTTTTTGTACAGTTTCTGTTCTGATTTTTTTTGGCTAGTTTTCAGCGTTAAGTTCTCTTCATGTCACGTGGCCATGGGTGAAAAGCATGAAGAAGTAACAAAAATAAATAAAACTAGTTCTGGCTTGCCTAAGAAAACATAGGGAGATTAATTTCCCAGGATGTTCCTATAGATCTTTGTACTGAGTCCAACCATTGATCTACCTATGGCCACACTGTCTATTCTGCAATGACCAGCAGCTATGCACAGCCAGGGTTTCAAACAGAGGCTTCTCTAAGATTCATGTGAAGAACCACAGAAGTATGTGTATTTGTAGATATATACACCACGTGCCAACACAGATACACAGAGAAAGATGTGTGGTTTGCAATAAATATAATCAAATTGACTACCTATTTTGCCAAACTCTTCATTCCAGCCAATTTCTGTCCAGATGTTTAATAAAAAATTTCTGCTGCAAAAACAGAAGCTGCCTCAATTACCTAACAGAAAATAGGAGATTTTTAAAGTGAAATCTTGAAGTTATCCATAGTTCTCACACATTCCAGAACGCAGAACCATTTTTTCCTTTGTGAAAAAGTCAAATATTAGCTCTTTGCTAGCCTGAATTCTACTCTGGTTCTGCCAAGAGCAAAACAATATAAATTCGGTCCCACCAGAATACATGGTGAAATTCCTTTCTATCCCTCAAATTCATCAAGTTACAGCTCAGAAAGTTTTAATCACACCATGGAAGTAACTTGATAGGCCCTTTTGTTATTCAGCTGGCTACTTTTTGGCTTAGGTTGAGCAGGGTTTCATTTTCAGCTTGGCAATCCAATCTTTTTATAGATGGACACAAGCATTCTATTTCCCATTTTTGTTTTCCAAGTACTGCAATCAGGGTATCTCTGTGGACGTCTCTGTTCTAGTCCAATTTTCTTATTTCATCATACCTCTCTCTCACTTGCTAAATGCTGATGGAGCATTTCTAAACGGGAGAAATTGCCACCAATGTGCAAAACCAAACCTCACTCTCTTCAAGCCCTGATTGTTTTGGAAGGTCTTTAGAGACGGGTTACGGTTGGCGCCTCATGTGGTTTTTAAATGTAAAATAGTTAAGACCAGTGGTGGGATTCAAAAATTTTTTTACTACCGACTCCGTGTGCGTGGCTTGGTGGGCATGGCAGGGGAAGGATACTGCAAAATCCCCCTTCCCACTAACCTGCTTTCCAGCTCTGTTCTCCTGTGCAGGGCAACCAAAGAAGATCCAGCCGATCAGCTGGGACTTGGGAGGCAGAGAATAGATGGAGGTGGAGCTAGTCAGAGGTGGGATTTGCCTGTTCTCCAAACTACTCAAAATTTCCGCTACCAGTTCTCCAGAACTGGTCAGAACCTGCTGAATACCCACCTCTGGTTAAGACTTCAAACAATTTGGTGGTGTAACTATTTTACATTGAAGTAACTGTGCAAAATATATGCCTTAATATAGTTTGAATTCATATACAGGTAGTGTTTGGGAAGATGAAGACAATTTGGAGCGGGATTGTTGTCGCTAAATAATGCATTCTCGTATGAGACCACGTGGCTCGCCAATGGCAATAGTCATAACCCTATGGCTGCATGGGTCATTAAGGAGTGAGGAGGGAGTCCCAGGCAAGAGGGTAAGGTTGCTGCAGATGGGGTACCGTGGGGTGTGTGTGCTAGAGAACAATAGCACCAGTGATAGGAGTCAAAATTTTTTACTACCGGTTCTGTGGGCGTGGCTCAGTGGGAGTGGCAGGGAAAAGATACCGTAAAATACCCAGTTAGAACTACTCCAGTTAGAACTACTCAAATTTTTTGCTACTGGTTCTCCAGAACTGGTCAGAACCTGCTGAATACCACCTCTGAATAGCACTTAGACTTATCTACCACTTCACAGTGCTTTTTCAACCCTCTCTAAGCAGTTTACAGAGTCAGCCTCTTGCCCCCAACAATCTGGGTCCTCATTTTACCGACCTCAGAAGGATGATGGAAGGCTGAGGAGTCAACCTTGCGCCTGGTGAGATTCGAACTGTCAAATTGCTGGCAGCTGGCAGAAGTTACTGCACTCTAACCACTGTGCCACCACGTAGAATGGTGGACCAGAGGGTGATCAACAGGAGTGAATTAAAGGAGTGACTTGTGTGATCTTCCTTGCCGGACTTCCCCGTTGCCCTCGCTTGTGGAAGCCAGCGGGGTAAAGTCGCGAATGACAGTCATGGTTGCTAACTTTGCAATGATGCGCTTAACAACTGTGGCAAGAAAGGTCATTTAAATGAGGCAAAACTCACTTAATGTCTGCCTCGCTTAGCAACAGAAATTTTGAACTCAATTGTGATCATAAGTCAAGGAAAATACATACCTTACAAGGTTATACGGGAAAGTAACGATCACATAAACTATTTGTATTTTAGTTGCCTCTGTTATGCACTTAGTTACTAATAATCTCTTAGCAAAAAAAGCAGAGGAATAGAAATAAATTTGATCCTTATCCAATGATCTGTAAACAGCTGCTAAGCACGTAAACTATCTGACTGGCCTCTATTCCAGAGAGGCCAATTATTTTAATTTTATTAGAGAAAGCTTCATATATATTTTGCAGAAAACATCATCGACAGATTCATTCAAACAAGATGTGTTCACATCTTGTTCTTTTTTTTAATCTGTTAGGGTAGGGTGCCTTCTTGTGGCCATCCTGAGTTAATATTTCCTCCTTGGAAATATTAATGGCTTTAAAACAAACCAAAAAAAAGGCTTTCCTTTTTTCCCCCCTGCTAAAACAGATCTAATAATATTAGAACACTACAGAAAGAATTTGTGCTATAGAAGGAAGCTTAAAGTAAGTGGGAGTTTTCAGTTCAAATGTATTGCTTACCAAAGCTTCTCTGTCTGTTTGACATACCCAAGGATTTCCTACACCCTTTCTTTGTAGATTATTTTTTAAAAATTCTATCTGTTGTTGAGATAAGACTTCTATTTGAGAATAGGTTTCAGCTTTGAGCTTTTCTCGTACACCACCAGTATCACCCCAAGTGTCTTGGAATTCAGGCCTCTTCCTGTCATACATCAGATCAGTTTCATTTCACTTGTGCAGTGCTGTTATTCCTCAGAGTAATGAATTTCCTCTGTGCCTTACAGCACACAAACATGGTTTTCATTAGGATTTCTCTTGGAAGGGGAAGGGAAAAGCCCCAGAAACATTATGTGTTTTTACTGTAGAGCTAAAAACAAGGCAAGAAACCGCTTTATGCATACAAACTAAACAGTTAAATAGGAGGAAACCCTTTGCTTGGTGGAGAACTGAGCTTTTTTGCCTTGAAAGAAAAAAAAAAAACCTTGCAAAATACTGTGTGTAACTTATGTGTTGGGGGAACAAGCTGAAGCTGTAGTAAAGCCACTTGTTCATTCCATATGCAGATCTACACATCGTTTTAAAAATCGTTCTATGCGTGCAATAAATTCAGGCTTGAATCTAAACAAAACCCTTATTTTGTTTAAGGGTTACGGTCAGAAAGTTACTTCTTGATCTGCCTTCTACTTGTGTGTCCAGCACGACTGGGTCTTTCTGCTTGCTTACCACCCTTTTAAATTGTCAAGTGGGGCTCGCCATGCTGATGGAAGAAAAAACGGAAAGCCTCCATTGAATGAGGGGCCACACATTCTGGGGGAAAGTGTTTCTTATCAGAGGGCATATTTTGAACTGAGTGAGCACTGATGGCCTGTTACATCAATGCTCACAGCTGCCAGAACTTAAAACTATAGCCAAGTAGCTTTTAAAGCCGTGCGTTTCTAGCATTTGAAGCCAAAGGAGAATAAGCTAGTGCTGTTCAATATTGGTAAGATGTGTTCAACACACCTTTACTTTAGAACATGCTGCTAAGAATCCTAGGGAAGAAGATGTATTCGTGACAATGCAGTGAAATTCCAGCAGGATATGTATATCCTGGTGGACATACGAGCCTTTGAATACTTAGGGGGGGTGGAATTATATAGGAAGAACAATGGAGCATATGTCATCCTTCATTTTCAGCAGTTTTTGATGAAGGGGAAAGTGTTCTGACCAAGGCTTCCTGAGACCATAACTAAGCACATGCTTAATTAAAACAACTCTTGTTTTATTTTAACGCTGGGAATGATGTTCATTCCCAGCCCGTAATGAGTCCCAAACAGTCCCTCGAGATAAGCACCCACCTTTCTCTCCTTTGAATTGCTGCCAATAACTAAAGGGCCAAATTAACTATAAAAAGCCAAACGAAGTACAAAGTCCATACAGAGCTTCAAGGTTTAATCTGACCAGAGTGAACAACGTTGCTTCCTGCAAAGGTTCCTGTCCCTTTGCTCCTCCTTTATATCTTATGGGAGGGGCAATCACCTCGCAGTCTTACTCCCGAATTGCCCCTTTTGTCTTAACTGTTCTTGCCTTCTGGCAGCTCTGTGCACATGCGCACTGGGAACAGGCTCCCCTTGTTCCTCTGCTTCTCTGCTGCCAGACTCTGGAGGCTCCGGAGTCAGCACCCCACTCCCAGATGGTCCTAGCCCCACCTCTGCATCAGATGCAGGACTCTCATCCGAGTCCTCCCCAGACTCCCGGACTGGTCCCCATTCTTCTTCACTGTCCGATTCCGCTGCCGTCTGCACAGGCTGCCAATGAATCACAACAGAAAGCACATTGCTAAAAGTTCTCCATTAAAACCAAGGGTGTGTAGAAAATAGTACTTTGGCTTCATTCATTTTGTGCAGTCATGTTGGAGTTACAGAGAGTAATGTAACTGACAGGCTTTTTTTTTTTTTAATGTACTTCTTTAGAAAATTTATATGGCTGCCCACTCACTCAGGGTCTCCAACCTTTCCAGCTTGGTAGACCCAGTGGAGCTGGGAGAGGTGGGGAGAGGAGGAGAGGGGATGTTTGCGCGCACGGCCTGCTTTCACCAATACAGCATCATGCATTCGCTCACCCACCACTTCCGCGGCCCGGATCCAAATGGGCCATGGCCCAACATTGGGCTGTGGACCAGGGATTAGGTCTCCTGGTCTGGATGGGTTTACAGAACTAAAACCCGAACATAACAAACCCTCAATGCCCTGGCAACAACAATCAGTTCAGCAAATTGATGGGCTCCATAATAGGCTTGGAATTTCTGTTGGCAAAATTCTGTCTTTAAGGTCTTTCAAAAGAATATTAAGATGTGGGTCAGACTTATCTCTGTGGGAGTGATGTTCCCCAGGGAAAAAGCCATCACAGAGAAGGTCTTGTTGATCCCACTAGATGGACCTCCTTAATAGAGGGGATCCATAACGTATCCCGACTCCCTACTCTGAATGAAATTGTGCACATTTTCAAACCAGGCTTTGCTGCTGTTAAATTATTCACATCTCTGATTAGTTAAACCTACCAGGTTTTCCCAGAAATAAGACCTACCCTGAAAATAAAACCTACCATGTTTTTGTGTGTGCCTAATATAAGCCCTACCCCCAAAATAAGCCATACTTAAGCACCTGTGCAGCCGGCCACTTGTCCATTCCATCTCGTTGCTTGTGGTGCTGCAGCTACCAAGCAAGGCAATGTGGTGGAGCTGCCCCATGTGCCATATGCATCGGCTTACCTCAGGGCCCCCACAGCCCAAAAGAAAATAAGACTAGGTCTTATTTTTTGGGAAACAGTACTAATCTACTAATCAAATTGTAGAAATGTTGCCGATTCTAGGCGAGAGATGACTTTAGCCCTATGCTGGGTTATGAATATTGTTTTATTTCATGGCATAAGTTAGCATTCCTTGCAGTGTTGAAGAACATAATTAACATGGTTTAAGGGGCCTTTTTTATTGATGGGACAAAAATTAACTGAATCAAAAATTCAGCAAGAGTGGAAGAGTCCTTTAAATTTGCCTTTTGATTTCCTTTGGTTTGGGGGCAAGTAGTTGTGTTATTACAAATGAACTGCTGAAGATTAAAATTTCCCTGCCCTTTCTCTGTGTAGCATACTGTTCTCTAATCAGACCTCTCTAGACTATAAATCACATTGACTGTGTCACTGTTTTGATTGGAAGCATGAGCTGGACCGCTTCAAATCTCTACGGAGACGTAACCTTTGCAGCTGTGGAAAGTTGGAATGATTGGCTGCTATTATTAAAAGATCTGGGGAGTGTGTGGAGGGAGGAATCTGAGTAAAGATGCAGTGAAATCCATAGGATGTTCAAAACCTTAGTCTGAAAGTTTAATGACCAGATAGCCCCCAATGATGTGGAGATAGTAACGGAGAGGGTTTCAACACTTTTATTTTGGGAAAAGCAAAAAGGGAAGAACCAGACATGATTTTTAAACATCAAATATCTAGTGAGACTAAAAAATATTCTTTGGGAACAAGCTATGTTTTCATTGTTTTTTTCTAGGGCAGTGGCCCCCAACCATTTGGGCACACCAGGGATTGATTCTGGGGAGAGAGGTTTTTCTGTGGACCATTGTGGGCATGGTTTTGTGTGCTGGTAGTATCCCACAAATGGGGCTTCGCTTGTTTGTGTAACAAGCCATTTTTTCTCTGAAGTTTACTGTGATTTAGGAATGATGACTTTAACAAGGGGAATGAGATGGGATTCAACATGTGGTCAAGTTGCAGGGCAGTGTTATGCAAGTGTACTCGGATGTAGACACTGCTTATTTAATCCAAACTATTTCCAGACTCCCCAAATCTGTAGGACTGTATATAATCCTAAAGGTAAAGGTTCCCCTCGCACATACGTGCTAATCATTTCCGGCTCTAGGGGGCGATGCTCATCTCCGTTACAAAGCCGAAGAGCCAGCGCTGTCTGAAGACGTCTCCGTAGTCATGTGGCCGGCATGACTAAATGCAAAAGGCGCACGGAACGCTGTTACCTTCCCACCAAAAGGGTTCCTATTATCTACTTGCATTTTTACATGCCTTTAAACTGTAGGTTGGCAGAAGCTGGGACAAATAACGGGAGCTCACTCTGTTAGACAGCGCTAGGGATTCAAACCGCCGTACTGGCGACTTTTCTGATTGACAAACTCAGTGTCTTAGCCATCATGTGTGTGTACATTCATACCTACATACATATATATACATATACATCAGTGGTGGTATTCTACTGGTTCAGCCCAGTTCTGGCGAGCCGGTAGCAGTGATGAGCGGTGAAGACTGAACTGGTTCTATCCGTTGCTCTGCTGTAGGGCCCGCCCGCCTGCCCAGGCTCCCATACTCACCTTCATCCTCTGAATCTGAACACAGCTGCTTTTCTTGTGCGGCATAGAATAGTGCTGCAAGGCAGCTGCTGAAGCAACCGGGATTGTGCAGCCTTGCAGGAGGCGAGTTAGAACGCCTCTGCGCTTGCGCCAAGTGCGTGTTTGGCACGCATGTGCACGCAAAGTGTGTGCACGTGCGCAAAGCGCCCCCGCCAAGCCACATCCACCGAACCGATGGCAAAAATATTTGAATCCCACCACTCATATACATATACATACATACATACATACATACATACATATATTTCTCCTACTGGAGACTATTTTTACTTTGATTCTAAAAGAAGTCTTATTGAATTGATTCAGTGCAACTTACTCCTGGAATATAAAACCAGGTTTGGTCCCAGGCCTGGGGTTGACGTTTATTATTTGTTCAGTTGCCCCCATGTTGTTCTGTTGGTTTTGTTATTTATTAGGTTATTTTAATTTGGGCTGTCTGTTTGATCCTGCCTTGGGCAGCTGGCTGGATTAGAAGACTCCAAAGTCCTTTCCAACCCTAAGATTTATTTTTTTTAACTGGGGTTATTTTATATATATATACCGGTAGTTTTGTATTCTGCCCAGAGTCCACTAGAGATGAGTGGCCAATAAATAAAGAGTTGCAGCTGCAATGTAGTGTTTTGAAGAATACTGATGTGAGTTAGAGTAAATTTTAAAGGGAGGGAAATATCAAGTCCTTTTCTTTGTATGTATGCATAGGTAAAGAGGTAGGTAAAATACATCTATGGGTAAAAAAATGGATTTGTTGTATCATACCAAATTTTCTGAACACAAACCATTTCAAATTTTGAAACAGTTATTTTTTTATTATTATTATACACAAAAAACAGCAATGTACACAGCAAAGAAGATAACCATGCTGGGTTTTGTATCACAAATCACTAGTCGAACACTTTCCAAGCATTTAGGATTGTGTGATGTTTCAGTGAATTACGCGAGCAGATCCCAATAAGGTGACCTTCTACAGCTGACCAATGGGGATCTTGTCAGCGCCAATTGTTTTTAAGTGCTTGCCTAGGTCTTTAGGCACAGCACCCAATGTTCCCAGTACCACGGGAACCACCTGCACTGGTTTATGCCAGAGTCTCTGCAGTTCGATTCTCAAGTCCTGATATCTGGTGATTTATTCAAGTTGTTTCTCATCGATCCTGCTGTCACCTGGTATGGCAATGTCGACAATCCACACTTTTTTCTTCTCCACAATCGTGATATCCGGGATATTGTGTTCCAAAACTTTGTCAGTCTGTATTCGGAAGTCCCACAGTAGTTTTGCATGCTCATTTTCAACCACTTTCTCAGGCTTATGATCCCACCAGTTCTTTGCTACAGGCAGATAGTAGTTGTGACACAAGTTCCAGTGGACCATCTGAGCGACTGTGTTGTGACATTGTTTGTAGCCAGTCTGAGCGATTGTCTTGCAACAGCTCAGTATGTGATCGATGGTTTTATCCGTTTCTTTCGATCACATACTGAGTTGTTGCAAGGCAATCGCTCAGACTGACTACAAACTATCATCATTATCATCATCATTATTGAATTTCAGTGTGGCTGGCTCAGGAATTCTGGGAGTTGAAGTCCACAAGAAATAAAAGTCTAATTTTTAGAACCATATTGACATCAATATCTTGGGTAGCAAGAGGTTCACCTGAAACTGAAGCAATTTTTGTTTTCAGAACTACTCAACTATTACTTCCCAAAATATTAGGTGTTGTTTGGTATCTGAAATACCTATTAGTGAGAAATACATTTAGTCCATATTAAAGCCCCTTGTTTTAATTCTGCTTCCTTCCCTTTGCCAGATTTTTATAGTGATGGATAGTGAGCTATGTAGTAATTGCCTTTCTTGATATCCCTCCTTAATGTGTTAATTTCCATCATACCTGTAATAGATTATGGGGTCTGGGATGATGCAGTAGAGTTAAACTGTCGAAATATAAAAGAGGAGCTTCGTTCTCAATATCTGTAAGTAAATCTCACTCAATTCATGGAAACTTGTTTTAACAGACATAAGATAGTAATTGTCATCAGCTGATTATCATAGCTTTTTATCTATTATATTTACATAACAAAATCACAGAGTTGGAAAGGGCCTTGGAGGTCTCCTAGTCCAACCCCCTGCTTAGGCAGGAGACTCTAAATCAGTGGTGGCTAACTTTTTTGGGCTTCTGTGCCAAAAATTGTGTGCCCGCTTGCGCTCGCGTGCCAGCACCCAGAAGGCAATGCACACCTCTGCACGTCCCCTACGCATGCGCACACAATCCCTTCCCAGCTGCCGCCCCCCCTGCCACCACCTTACCTGCACTGCGCCTCACAGCTTATTTTTGGCCAGTTTGAGGCCTTTTCCGGCCTCCCAGAGGCTTCAGGAAGGCTTCTGCAGGCTTTTCAGGCGGAAAACTAGGTCTGTTTCGTCACTTCCGATATTTCCAGAAAAACAGGAAGTGACGAAACGAGCCTAGTTTTCGTCCTGAAAAGCCTGCAGAAGCTTTTCTCAAATCTTTGGGAAGCCGAAAAAGGCCTCAAACTGGCTGAAAATCAGCTGTGAGGCGCGCGCATGCATAGTGAGGTAAGTTTGCCTGCAGCTCGTGTGCTGGCACAAATGGCTCTGCATGCCACAGATTCGCCATCACAGCCCTAAACCATTTCAGACAAATGGTTGTCCAACCTCTTCTTAAAAACTTTCAGTGTTGGAGCATTCACAACTTCTGGAGGCAAGTTGTTCCACTGGTTAATTGTTCTAACTGTCAGGAAATTTCTCCTTAGTCCTAGGTTGCTTCTTCACCTTCATTAGTTTTCATATTATGACAAATGTCACAAATGCATTTCTAAAGTGTTGAGGAACACCGTTCCTTGATCCTGTTGGAAAAGGAGAGAGTTAAAAGTGATAACAAAACTCCAGTCTGTGGAAAGGGAGATTTCACCACAGCAGGAAGCATAAATAGGAATCTGAAAGTAATGACATAGGATATAGACAGAGCGAGAAGGAAATTTAGCCAATTTTTAATCAGCAAACTGTAGACTTCATAGAACCCCAAATTTTGATTGGACGTTTTGGCAAGGTATGCCATGGGTAATCACATGATTTCCAAACCACTTTGTGATCAAGATGGCCATACAAACTGATAGACAGGCAAGTAAACAGATAGCTATCTGTTTAGATAGCCCTCTCTGATTGAGAAGGGTATTTATGTCATTGCAGAGGTCAAGTTGAGTATGTTCATATTAAACAAGGTAAAATGGTTGTGTATTTGAAACAGTCCCTCAAGTTCTCAACCGTTTAACACACCCACGTAAAGTGGGAGTACAGTAGTAATCATAGCAACAACTGTGATATTGTTGACAATTAATATCCCACTTTGTTAAAATCTGCCACATGCCGTTAGAGGCCTTTTCAGGTAGTTTCAAGCGCATTTGTCATAAAACCTTCCCTACTGTGCCTAATGGCAACAACTGTGTAGAAAAACAACTAACCCTGCCTCTACCGGCAATCTGTTTAAAATGTCTAGAAAAATGTTCTTTTGTTCCCCTTTCTTAAAAGAAGAAAGAGTTTACGGTTGCTATTTTTTAACACTATATATTTTTAAAATAGAACGATGGGACATTTTGGCCGAAAACATAGAGAAAACCAATCGAACCTGTGTAAATTAGACCAATTAGAGCGGGGAGGCAGGGATATTGCGGGTCCCATCCCTGAGGGAGATACACCTGGTGGGACTTGGAAGAAGGGCCTTCTCTGTGGTGGCTCCCTCTCTCTAGAATATCATTCCCCCAGAGATTAGAATGGCCCCCAGATGGAGCCCAACAAATAGCTAGTGTGATCTGCTGTCGTTGGGGCGGGAGTTGGGAGTTGAGCGATGATTTTTTTTTCTCCACATTTTGTTCTATTGTACTTTATTAATTTATTTGATTCTTTTTGTTAAATTGTATTATTTTTTATTTTTATTTTTTTGTTTTAAATATGGTTTTACTTTGTGTAAGCCGCCTCAAGCTGCCATGGGCAAATAGGCGGCAATATAAATTAAATAAATATAAATAAATAAATAAATACATAAATACATAAATAAATAAATCATGGTTTATACAGCTGAGAATAGCAATAGCAATTAGCACTTAGACTTACATACCGCTTCACAATGCTTTACATCCCTCTCTAAGCGGTTTGCGGTGTCAGCTTATTGCCCCCAATAATCTGGGTCCTCATTTTACCCACCTCGGAAGGATGGAAGGCCGAGTCAACCTTCAGCTGGTCAGGATCGAACTGGAGTGAGCAGTGAGTTAGCCTGTCGTACTGCATTCTAACCACTGCAGCACCATGGCTCTTAGAATGAGACGTTGGCCTACCTACTCCATTTTCACCTTGCCTCTCCTTCCAATCTCTTTGAAAAGCAGCTTGTATTTTGATTTTACTCATCTCTGACCTGGTATCTTCCAGATGTGTTCATGTCCCCTGATCCTGCAGTCTGTGCGGCTGAAGGCTGGGTAAAGTTAGGTTCAGGAAGTTGGGTTCAGAATGTCAACAATAGGTCTAGCGAACCTAAGAAAAGTAGGCATTCTCAGGACCTTTGTAATCCCAAAAGCACAACTTTATTGGATATACATTTTCGGTACTGAAGAATCAAAACCAGCTCTGGTTTTCCCATGTGATCCTTGCATGGTCAAACAATAGCTTCCCCTTCTCCCCACCCATGGGTGTTCACGCTGTCCAATTATGAATCGTCCTTTTGTTTTGAGAACAGTCCACTTCTTTGTCGGAAGCAGAGACAGCAGAGACCTTGGTGTGTCCTTGACTCACACGATCTATTCCTGGAGCATCTGTATTCCTTCTCATTCTTTCCTCCCCCCCGTTCTTGGGCCAGTTGAATAGTGATAAGACTCAAAAGTTTCAAAAGGAGTTCAAGCTTGACATGCTGACCCCCTGGGGAAAATGGAAATCCTGAAAAGATATGAAACATAGATCAACATCATTGTTCAATCCTTTGGGTCTCCACCCCTCACCCACCCACTCCATTTTAGCGAGTGCTTGGCGTGAAATCTTATCAGGAGGCTTCTGATAAAGGTAAAGGTTCCCCTCACACATATGTGCTAGTCATTTCTGGCTCTAGGGGGCGGTGCTCATCTCCGTTACAAAGCCGAAGAGCCAGTGCTATCCAAAGACGTCTTCGTGGTCATGTGGCCGGCATGATTAAACGCCAAGGCGCACAGAATGCAGTTATCTTCCCACCAAAAGGTCCCTATTTTTCTCCTTGCATTTTTACGTGCTTTCGAACTGCTAGGTTGGCAGAAGCTGGGACAAGTAACGGGAGCTCATTCCGTTACGTGGCGCTAGGGATTCGAACCGCCGAACTGCCGACCTTTCTGATCGACAAGCTCAGCGTCTTAGCCACTGAACCACCACATCCCATATACATACATGCATGCATGCATATATACATACATACATATATTAATCTTGATGATCTCCAATATTTCTTGCTTTCTAGCTAATCTAAATCGTGCGGCACAGCTGATTACCTGCCCCTCGCTGTTGTTTACCTCAA
Source organism: Bungarus multicinctus (assembly GCA_023653725.1). NCBI lineage: Eukaryota > Metazoa > Chordata > Lepidosauria > Squamata > Elapidae > Bungarus > Bungarus multicinctus. The sequence goes on from CM042849.1 coordinate 64,735,973, forward strand.
AAGGCTTCAAAATGCTTATTTTTTCAGCATCCAGGAGGCCAAAAATGCTGTGAGCCCCCCCACCCCCCGGTGGCCCGGTTTTTGCTCCCAGAAGGCTTTCCTGAGGCCCACTAGGCCATAAATGGGGCACGAGGGGAGGTGCTGCAAAAGGAAAAAAAAGACTTTTGACACTACCCCTAATCACATGACCACGTAGCCACGCCCACCCAATCCCATGACCCCCTGGCCATGCCCTCCTAGCCACGCCCATTGAACTGATAGTAAAAAAAAAGTTGAATCCCACCACTGGTCGTAAGTATGAAAAACACTTACCTTCGGTCACAAAATGAACTGTTGTAATTCAAAGACTATTTGTAACACACCATCTGCACCCCCCCCTCCCCACCAAAAAAAATTCTGCTTCGAAGCTATCCCCTCTTCTTCAGGGACATCCTGTCTGCTAATTTGAGCCTCAGATTTAATTCTTGAAACCTGCCAAAGCAAATGGAAAGTAAATTGCTGACCTCTCCTTGTACAGTAATCGAGATTCAAGATAAGCCCCCGGTACACAATCTTGGATCTGCTAATTTGCTAGCCTGGAGGCTTCTCATTCATTAAAATAAATTGGGGTGAATAAGTCACAGTTTCGAACTTTAGGAGCCCAGCTGAGTTGGCTCCCAAGATGAAGTCTGGAATTCCTGATTCCTTACCACCCCCAGATACAGGGTCCTGATTGGTTTTTAACAGATTAATAAGAGTTGGACCTTGTAGGTCATCTAGTCCAACCCTCTGCCCAAGCAGAAGATCCTACATCATTTCAAACAGATGGCAGTCCAGTCTCTTATTTATTTATTTATTTATTTATTTATTTATTTATTTTATTTTATTTTATTTTATTTATTTATTTATTTATTTATGTTATTTGTCAATCGCTTACAAGATAATAGGTATAACTAAAAACATAGTTATGAATACCTGGATACATATAAGAAAAATAACAAGAAACAATAGGACAGGGACGGTAGGCACATTGGTGCGCTTATGCACGCCCCCTACAGACCTCTTAGGAAAGGGGTGAGGTCAATAGTAGACTGTCTAAGGTTAACGTTTTTGGGGTTTGGGGAAGAAACCACAGAGTCGGGTAGAGTATTCCAGACATTGACCACTCTCTGGCTGAAGTCGTGTTTCCTGCAATCAAGTTTGGTGCGGTTAACCTTGAGTTTGTATCTATTGTGTGCTCTTGTGTTGTTATGGCTGAAGCTGAAGTATTCATTGACAGGTAGGACATTGCAATGGATGATTTTATATACTATACTTAGATCGGACTGAAGGCAGTGTAGTTCTAGGTTTTCTAGGTCTAGAATTTCAAGTCTGGTGGCATAAGGTATTCTGAAACGAGTAGAAGAGTGGAGAACTCTTCTTGTGAAATATTTCTTCTTGAAAGTCTCAAATGATGACGCTCCCACAACATCTGAAGGCAGCTTCTGTTCCATCGGTTGATTGTTCCCACTGTCAGAAAAATTCTCCTGATTTCTAGGTTGAATCTCTCCTTGTTCAGTTTCCATCCTTTATTCCTTGTTTGGCTTTCAGGTGCTTTAGAAAATACCTTGACCTCTTCCTCTCTCTGGCAGCCCCTCAAATATTGGAAGACTGCTCTCGTATCTCCCCTGGTCCTTCTCTTCACTAGACTAGCCATTTTCTGTTCCTGCAACCATTATTCCTATGTTTTAGCCTCCAATCCCCTAATCATCCTGGTTGCTCTTCTCTGTACTTTTTCTAGAGTCTCAACCTCTTTTTATAGGGTGGTGAGCAAAACTGGATGCAGTACTCTAGGTGTGGCCTTACTAAGGCTTTATAGAGTGGTATTAGTAGCTCCCTTGATCTTGATTGCATCCCACATGTTTTGTATATGGATTGGTTGATTATGTTCCACTGGGCAAATATGGCCAAATGTAGAATAGAAAGTAACAGGACCTGCAAATAAATCTTTGCTTTGGGACTTAGATTAGGCTTCTCTCTGTTTTGTGTGTGTGATACTTGATCACTGTAATTAGCACCGCCAAAAAGAATGGAAGGATCTACCTATCCGTTGCATTTTTTAGAAATGTACACTAGAGGGCAGTGGAGCAATGCTTGCCTTTTAAAAACAATATACATCTTTGTAAGAGGGGAATGTTATGAGAGCTTGGCAAAGAATTTGAGAACCAAGTACGTATCTTTCATCCTTGCTTTAAAAGATATTCATTTTGTAGGGGTTTCAACCCCCAGAAAGCTATTTTCTGCCTAGTTCTGGTTCTGATGGCTTTGAGCATACAAGAACTTGGGTTTTGACTGACCCTTAGAAATGCTTGCAGGTCTGCTGATGTTCCCTGCAGTCAACAGTACATTGTGGAAAGTAGAAAGGATAGAAGAGCGAATGAGTTTGCTTCTGCCCCTTGACTTCACCCTTTGGTTTTGGTCGGAGCCAAGATTCATGGAATCTGGCTTGAGTGATAAGAGAATTCATCCCTGGCTCATCCAGAGACCCAGCTTTGAAAAACGGCACTGATTATTCCTGTCCCCAATTAATCAGCCACACTTTCTCACTTTCTAAATGTGGGAAAGTAACAGTGTGGTGCTAGAAAATATGGGTTATAAAGAAAGGACATCGTTTAAGAAGAATTTCGTCCAAGGAAAGGGCAGGGCGCTCTCACATTTGAGAGAAGATGGGTAGCTAAGTTCAGAGGTGGGCTGCTGGGGGTTCGCAGGGGTTCAGGAGAGCCCCTAGCTAAGATTCTGTGAAGTTCGGAGAATGGCCCAAATCCCACTCCGGGCTGGCCCCGCCCACTCTGCCCCTCCCCTCCTAGGAGGCCCCACGTGGCCCATTTTGGATGCGAGGTAAGTGCAGGGCTCGTGCAGAGACTCAGGGAGGGCAAAAAAACAGGCCTCCTGCATGTTCAGGAGGGCCAGAAATGGAATCATTTCTGGCTTCCAGGGAGCCTTTGGAGCCTGGGGAGGCCATTTTCACCCTCCTGGAGGCTCGAAAAGAGCCTCCGGAACCCGGGAAGGACAAAAACGCCCTCCTGGCCATGGTGCAGGAGGCCGACTAGGCCACGCCCACAATGGCCACACCCACCCAGCAACTGGGGAGAGAACCCTTTGCTAAAACGTTTGAAGTCCACCCCATCTACATTTCCTTAATATGCAGAGAAAGTGGCTCCTATACTCTAGAATTATTGTCTGAATTTTTATATTACCAGTGAATATTTGTTGTGAAGGGAAGGGAGAAATGGGTATGCTTGATGGGAAATGAATTTCGAGAGAATCCTGCGCCATTCAGACTTTGATATGTTATATATTTGCATATCTTATAAAGCCCTGGAAATCACCTAAACTCTAGAGAGAAAATGAGAAGAACCGAGCTCAGAATTATTTATCTTCAAGGTCTCTTAAGGAGCAGAGTGAAAACACCAGTATTTATTCCATAGCAACATGTAGACAACAGCAGAATTTGTAATTCAGTATTTTTCTTTTTAAGAAGTTTGTCTATTTTCAGCAAAACTGTCAAATAATCCTGCCCAAATCTGGTGCATATTCTAAAGGATTTCTAGAAATAGTTCCAAGGTTTTTCTGGCAGGCCATTTAGGGAAATGTTTTTGATTATTTCACCTAATTGGAATATGTGATTACGCTTAACAATTTTATTAGGTTATTGTTTATACATCTCCCTTGTTTTCCATGAAAATGCTCCAAAGCGGTGAGTTTTAATCACAGAAACCAAAGAAATAAGAGATGCTACTGAATGTTTATTGCTCCTAAGTTGGTGAGCTGAATAAGAACACTAAGCAAACCTTGGAAATAGTGCAGGGGAGAGCAACAAAGATTATTAGGGACCTGGAGGCTAAAGCATATGAAGAATGGTTGCAGCAACTGGACACGGCTAGTCTAATGAAGGGAAGGACCAGGGGTGACATGATAGCAGTCTTCCAATGTTTGAGGATCTGCCACAAAGAAGAGGGGATCAACCTATTTTCCAAAGCACCTGAAGGCCAGAAAAACAAAAAACAATGGATGGAAATTGATCAAAGAGAGATTCAACCTAGAAATAGGGAGAAATTTTCTGACAGTGAGAACAATCAACCCATGGGACAGCAATTTCAGAAGTTGTGAATGGCCCATCACTGGAAGTTTTCAAGAAAAGACTAGATAGCCATTTGAAGGAAATGGTATAGTACCAGCTGCGTTAGCAGGGGGTTGGACTAGATCAGGGGTCACCAAACTTTTGGACCTCAGGGACCACCAAACTCGTAATTTACTCATAAGCTTTCTCTTCCAAAGTTGTATTAGAATAATTCTAGAAGATCAGGATCAACCAATAACTGCAGGAGATACACAGCAGCCATCTGCATCAGTGGTGGGATTCAAAAAAATTTACTACTGGTTCTGTGAGCATGGCTTGGTGGCTGTGGTGTGGCTTGGTGGGCGTGGCAGGGGAAGGTTCTGCAAAATCCCCATTCCCTCCCCACCCCACCCCACCCCACTAATCTGCTTTCCAGTTCCGTTCTCCTGTGCAAGGCAACCAAAGAAGACCCAGCCAATCAGCTGGGAGTCGGGAGGCAGAGAAGAGATGGGGGTGGAGCCAGTCAGAGGTGGGATTTGCCGGTTCTCCAAACTACTCAACATTTCCACTACCGATTCTCCAGAACTGGTCAGAACCGGCTGAATACCACCTCTGATCCAGTGGTGGCGTTCAAATTTTTTTACTACTGGTTCTGTGGGTGTGGCTTGGTGGGGGTGGCAGAGGAAGGATACTATAAAATCTCCAACCAGAGGTGACATTTGCCAGTTCTCCAAACTATTCAACATTTCTGCTAGCGGTTCTCCAGAACTGGTCAGAACCTGCTGCATACCACCACTGCTCTGGTCTGCATTCATCCCTTTTCATAAGAAGGGGGTATGAGCAACCAGCTTCAATATATTTGTGTGTGTGTGTGTGTGTGTATGGTGTATGAGAGTGTGTATATATGGAGGGGAGAGAGAGAGACAGAGGGAGGGAGGGAAAGAGAGAGACTGGTTTTATATTTACACAACCACAGGTTGTAGGGATAGTGAATTTATTCCTTCTTGAAAATAAGGTTTTCAACTCGGCTCTCCAAAGTAAAAAAAGAAAAAACAGCTTGAGAGAGTTATGACAGCTATAAAAGTTCAAATAAACACTTATATAGCATTGTTACAAAGAGGCCAGAAATGTTCTGACTTTGTTTTCCAAGCCTAGTTCAAGCTAGCCGAAGCCTCCTCCTGCTGCTGTTGCTGCATGGAGGCAGTTCTGTTTTTGTCTTGATAAATGATTTTGTAGGTTGCCAAGGTCCTGGGCAGTCTGAACATTTTAGTCTTATTAGTTTTTTAAAAAATGTCATGTGTTAGAACTAATGGCAGAAATTTATCCCCACGCGGTGCTATTTTAGCATTTCCTCCTCCTCATCCCACAGTTGCTATATAAATACTTGGGTGGTTGATATGGCGACAGGAAAAATGATGTTCCTTAACAAAATGGCAGCTCAGCCACTGGTTACTGGCCCCTTTTAAAAACATACCGGTGAACACATTTTAATTATCTGTACTGTGTTAAAATATCTTAGCGTTTGGTAAGATCTGGCTCTGTACTCTGTTTCCGAATTGAAAGTAGGAATGGTGGCTTAGAGGAGGGCAGTATTAAAGTAAACACCTCTTCCGGGCCACATAATAGTACTTAATAGTTAAGGAGAGAAAAGGCTTAGTAAAGTGAACACATGGAATCAAATTTGCTTGACGTTTGCGGTGAAAGTAATAACCTAGATCATGGGTGTCAAACTCAAGGCCCACGGGCCAGATCCAGCCCGCGGGGCCATCCTATGCTCTACTACAGTGGTAGCTAACCTTTTTGGGCTCTTGTGCCAAAAATTGTGTGCGGGCTTGCATGATCGCACTCCTCTGCCAGCACCCAGAAGGCAATGCGGGGGGCCTCTCTGCACTCTATGCATGCACGCATAGAAACCCACCCAACTCTGCTGCCCACTTACCTGCACTGCACTGCGCCTCACAGCTGATTTTCGGCCAGTTTGAGGCCTTTTTCGGCCTCCCAAAGGCTTTGAGGAAGGCTTCTGCAGGCTTTGTAGGCCGAAAACTAGCCCCGTTTCGTCACTTCCGGTATTTTTGGAAAAACTGGAAGTGATGAAACGGGGCTAGTTTTCGGCCTGCAAAGCCTGCAGAAGCCTTCCTCAAAGCCTTTGGGAGGCCGAAAAAGGCCTCAAACTGGCTGAAAATCAGCTGTGAGGCACGCGCATGCCCAGTGAACTAAGTTTGCCTGCAGCTCGTGGGCCGGTAGGAATGGCTGTGCATGCCACCTGTGGCATGCCATAGGTTCGCCATCACGGCTCTAGTACAACTATTTAAAGCAAAATATTCTGGTCACCCTTACTTTGTGAGAAAACTGATTCACAAACACATATTTAACTATACGTTCAGCTTGTCTGTGATAGGAGACTCTGTGGCGCAGTGGTTAGAGTGGTTAGAGAAGTACTGCAAGCTACTTCTGCAGCCAGCTGCCTGCAATTTGGCAGTTCAAATCCCACCAAGCTCAAGGTTGACTCAGCCTTCCATCCCTCCAAGGTGGGTGAAATGAGGACCCAGATTGTTGGGGGCAAGAGGCTGACTCTGTAAACCACTTAGAGAGGCCTGTAAAAGCCTCATTGTAAAGCGGTATAAAAGTCTTAAGTGCTATCTGGGTAGGTTGTTTTTTTTTTTAATCAGTGGCGGATGAGAAATGAGAAATAAAGACCTTATGAATGTATGTCTCGCAGTTTAATCAACTGGAGCAGAAAGAAAACTAGAATGTCATTTGTGAAAGTGTCAGGTTGTACTGTTTCTCAGGGTAAAACTCATAATGTCTCTCACGACTAGATTTCCATTTATTTATTTATTTATTTTGTAGCTGAATAACATAAACCTGGTGAGTCTTTAAAAACTCTTCAGCCAAGTTTTTCTTTTCTGTTGTAACTTAAATCAAATGCGGCATTCAAACGGATTGCCTTTTTTTTTGTGGCATTCAGCAAGTTTGCCAGACCCCCAGCAGGAGAACAAAGAAAACCTCAAGTTGTAGGAACACGCCAGCCTTAAACAAATTTCCCCCTAACTCCGTTTTCCTTTGTTTCAGGTTGTGAGTCTTCTTCCACCAAGGTTACATTTGAAAAAGCCACGGCTGCAGTGAATGAGATCTTTAAGAGCCTAAGGGACGTTAGGCGAGCTCGGACGCACATGAAACAGTTTAATTCTGTACATACCCCGGGAAGCCACAGCCAACAGGCAAGTTGACATGTGTTTTACTAATCAGTTTTCATCTCTCTCACCCTGGCAGGCAACCAAAACTACGCTTTCCTGAACATGACCAATGGGGTGGTGTTCAGATATAAAATCCATTTTGCTCCCCAGAAGTGGGTCTTTAGCACACATCTTGCCTCCATGTGCCATCGTGGGTTTTTTTATTTTTTTTAGATTAATTGCTAAAACTGAAGCAATTTGTTTGAATGATGGCAGCTTTACATTTGACATCCACGCAGCATTCCCATAAATTTCTGAAAGCATACTGATTAAATATGTATGCATGTATGCATGTATGTATGTATGTATGTATGTATGTATGTATGTATGTATGTATATCCCTCCCTCCCTCCCTCCCTTTCTCCCACCCTCTCTCTCTCCCTCTTTCCCTCCTTCTCCCTCTCTCTCTCTCCTTCCCTCTCTCCCCCTCCCTTTTTCTACCTCTCTCTCTCCCTCCCTCTCCCTCTCTCTCCCTCCTTCCCTCTCTCTCCCTCTCTCCCTCTCTCTCCATCTCCCTCTCTCCCCCTCCCTTTCTCTACCTCTCTCTCTCCCTCCCTCTCCCTCTCTCCCTCCTTCCCTCTCCCTCTATCTCCCTCCCTTTCTCTCCCTTCCTGTCTCTACCCCTCTCTCCCTCCCTCTTCCTCCTTCCCTCTCCCTCCCTCACTCTCTCTCTACCTCTCCCTCCCTCCCTCTCTCTCTTTCTCCCTCCCTCCCCCCCTCTCTCATACCTTACCTTTCTGCTCTGATGAACACTTGATATGACTTCAAAATCTAAACATGAAATTGGAGTATTAAAAGTTACTAAGTATATATATATATTTACAAATACAGCTTGAAACACTTAAAAGTCTGTCAAAAGGGACGTGTCTTTACAAATGTTCTAAACTCTGGGAGTACATTCCATAGCCTTTTGAGCAACTGAGGGGAAGGCCTCCCCTATCTGCCCAAAAGGCAGATCTCTCACAGCGGGAACATCTTCTAAAGGCCCTCTCCAGCTGATTTTAATGACGTCATAAATTTATAACAAGAGATGTAGAGCAGAATAGTCAGAGCCTAAACTTTTCAGGGTTCCCCAAAGCAGTGCCCTAAATCGTGTCCAATGCAGATCTGTTCCCTGCCCCTCTTGGCAGCCAAGGTCCCGCTGCCTTGTGCACTGCCTGAAATTTCTAGGTAGGCCATGTTAAAAACATTGCAGCAGTCAAGGCAGAAGGTCATCCTGATGTAAATGATCTGATTGCCTCAGGAACAGGCATAAGTGTATAAAATCACCCCTTGTCACAGCAAGAAATAGCTACAGCTGGGGATCAAGGAGTAGCCAGACAGCAAAGTTGATCTTTCAGAGAAATTGCAATCCCAATTAAAGGCGGATGAACCTTAAATTCCTAAAAGTGAATCAGCTGTTTTTCAACATCACTCCCATCTTTTTGGGGGATTTGGCTTAAGTTTATTTTCTCTCATCCAACCAGTGGTGGTATTCAAATTTTTTTACTACCGGTTCTGTAGGCATGGCATGCATGGTGTAGTATAGCAGGGGAAGGATACTGCAAATTCCCATTCTCTCCCCACCCCACTAACCTGCTTTCCAGCTCCGTTCTCCTGTGCAGGGCAACCAAAGAAGACCCAGCCAATCAGTTGAGACTCGGGAGGCGGAGAATAGATGGGGGCGGGGCCAGTCAGAGGCAGTATTTTCCGGTTCTCCAAACTATTCAAAATTCCCGCTACTGGTTCTCCAGAACTGGTCAGAACTTGTTGAATACCCACCTCTGCATCCAGCCCATCAGTGAATTTAAGCAGATCATAAAGATATCACTTACTTCCCTGGTCTTTGCTGGAGATAGACCTGGTTATCATCATCATGCTTATGTTACCCTTCTCCAAACTATTGGACAACTTGATTTTACACAGATTTTGATCAATGTGCTGGGCAAAACGGAGTCGTGTGGGCAGCATTGGTACTGAATATCACTTCATGTATCGATCTTGACCCTATCCCCTTCCCTGATGTCACTGTGTCTGCACCCGATCGCCTCCCATCCATTGGAGGAGAGAAAAATGAAATTAATTGCAGCATAAAGCCAGAGGTTAAAAAAGGAACAAAACCTTAACTGCACAGCCTTACAACAAAGGCAGAACTTTTTATGCCATCACCTTGATAGGGTAGCAAATTCCAGACACAGAAGCTTCAAGTTGCATTAAGCTGGACCAAATGTAATAATAATACCAATAGCGCTTAGACTTATATACTGCTTCATAATGTGTTACAGCATTCTCTAAGCAGTTTACAGAGTCATCATATTGCCCCCAACAATCTGCGTCCTCATATTTACCGACCTCAGAAGGATGGAAGGCTGAGTCAACCTTGAGCCGTTCACAATCGAACTCCTGACCATGGGCAGAGTTAGCCTGCAACAGTGCATTCTAATAATCACTGCACCACCGCAGTTTAGGCTTAAGTTAGTCTTAGTATAATTTATACTCAAGCTGTATAGGAAAAGGTGACCATGCTTAGTGGATAGTTAACCAACTGTTGCAACCTCAACCCACTGATAAATCACTGTTAATATGTTCCATTTGTGAAATATGACTTGCCTTCCAAACAGTTCTTCATTACATCAGGAAAATAGTTATTCTTCTTAATTCCATACATTTGCTATTTTGGTATCTTATCCAACTAAGATAACTAAAGGGGTCAAGCTATTTTCTAAAGCTATTTTCTAAAGGCCAGACAAGGAATAATGGATGGAAACTGAACAAGGAGAGATTCAACCTGGAAATAAGGAGAAATTTTCTGACAGTGAGAACAATCAACCCATGGAACAGAAGTTGCCCTCGGAAGTTGTGGGAGCGTCATCACTTGAGACTTTCAAGAAGAGATTGGACCGCCATCTGTCAGAAATGGTGTAGGGTCTCCTGCTTGGGCAGGGGGTTGGACTAGATGACCTATAACGTCCCTTCCAATTCTGATTATCTGTTATCTGTTACCTCATATTGCTTAAATATGTTTCTTATTAAATTCACAACAAGCAGTACAGTAAAGAGTTGCATCTCCTAGAATAAGTGTAAAAATGTGTGATCAGGACGTTTCGGCTAGTGCTTCTAATTTTCTTTCGTCCTTGGGTAGAAGAAAAAAAAGGATGTTGATGTTCCAATTGGCTGGATGAGGAAATAAATGTTGATGGCCGTAATTGCTTTGGAAAATAATTTTTCTTTCAAGTTGTTCAGATTAAGTGGTTAGTTTCTCATTTGTTTTTCATTGCCCCACCGCCCTAAGATAAGCGGCAGTTCCGTTTATAATTTCCACAGCTTGATTCAGCATGAGTTTTCTAGGAAAACTAGAGAGGGGCTTTCTTGGAATAACAAAAGTAAGAAATGTTGCTATTTTTTGTAAATTATAAGCTTCCTACTTAAATTATTGCTATTCATTGTTTAATACTTTAGATTTACAGTACAGTAATTGCATAAATCCATAAAATCGAATATGGTCAGTTTTTTTTCACTAGCTAAAAGCTTTTAATTATGTTGCAGTATAATCCTGCATCATTGTAATAATATGTGCATTTATGTCACAACATATATTTATTTTAATCATGGATACAGTTCTATTCAAATACGTAGTCTTCTACAATGATTTTCAGGGAATTCAAACCATTCAGCTCCAGTAATCATTAATGCGGTGTAATTGAAGAATATCACGAAAGAGCATTTTGTAATATCGGTGAAATTATTCACCTAACAACCGTCTGTGTTATTTGTTTAGAATCAGTGCATGTAATCCTTAATGCTTAATAGAGGAATTGCATGGGTGGGAAGTCAACAAACTGGTCAAAAGACTAGATTTTCTCAGCCTTTGTCTCAACTAAATGGCATTTTCCTACAAGAGATACTCCAGACGTGGTTCTGTTTATCTCACTATAATATTTTCAAATTTAAATATGACTTTGTGGAAGGAACATTTGGGATGTTCAGGTAAACAGCCTTCAAGAGAAAGTGAGTGATTTCTCTAGCTTTGAAAGAGGCATCACAGGACCTAACCATCCTGAATTATTTTTTCCATGTTCCAACCTTTCCTTTTGGAGGAAGGAACAGAGTTCAACCCTGGACATTGTATAGCACTGATTCCACTGGTATACTCATTGATTGAAGAGACCCTCCTTATGTGCACTCATGCCTCATTTTATCTCAGTAGCAGTGGTGGGATTCAACCAGTTCACACCTAGTTTGGAGAACCGGTTGTTGGAAGAAATCTCCTTTTGTTTTTTTCCAGTTTACAGGGCTAATCCTGTAAGGAAGAGAGGAAGGAGACATTCTGGTGTTGTTTCTAGCCTAATCTTTATTGCCCTGATTACAGAAACTTATCTCAGTTAACCCTTAAAACAGCTAAAGGTTCTTGGCAGTACGCCCAGACTTACTGTCGCCTGAGCTCCAGATGTTTTTTTTTTTTCTTTGCTGGTACTTTGCTGGAGCTTGACTTTCTTAAAGGGGAAGGGTTGTTTTAAGCTTTTTACACTGCTGTTGGGAGGAAATACTCCCCTGTTGGAGTTATTCCAGCCGGGATGCATGGACTGGCCCTTTGAAGAAATAATTAAATAACAAAGCAAAACAAAGCTGCCAAGGAACAATGACAAAGAACCAAGATGAGTGACAGTCAGATGTCAAGTTAGCCATGCCCATCCAGTCACATGACCACCCGGCCACACCTACTCAGCTGGTCATTAGGGCAGAGAACTGGTTGTTAAATTATTTGAATCCCACCACTGCTCAGTAGACAAATCCAGGAGACAAAATGGCATTTAACTCATATTTAAATTTAATTTCATATCTTTGATCTGCCCCAATGAATTCACTCAGCTGCCATTAAGTTCTCAGTAAATGATTGATTTTCTCTTTCTATCACTTTAAAAGGTTTAAAAAAATTTCCTCCAGCCTTGGACAGTCCATTCATTATGTTTTTTTATAGGGGCAGGGGATATTACACAAGGCCCATGATCTGCAGGTTGTATCCTGTTATTTAAAGTATGAAGAAGTCTGAATCCCTTTGTCAAAGCTAGAAGCACTAGTAATAGCACTTAGACTTATATACCGCTTTATGGTGCTTTACAGCCCTGTCTAAGTGGTTTACAGAGTCGGCCTCTTGCCCCCATCACTCTGGGCCCTCATTTTACCAACCTATGAATGATGGAAAGTCAATCTTGAGCCAGTGACAATCAAACTGCTGGCTATCAGCAGAATTAGCCTGCAATACTGCATTCTAACCACTGAGCCACCATGGCTCTTGTAAGCGCAGGAAATCCTTGACTTATATCCAGTTGCTTAGAACAGTGGCCCCCAACTTTTTGGGCACCAGGGACCACTTCCATAGAGAGAGGTTTTTCCGCGGACCGGAGAGTGTGTGATTTTGTATGCAGCCTGCATCCCATGGATGGGGCTTCACTTGTTTGCACGGCCTAGTGCCTGGCCTAGGTTGGGGACCTCTGACTTAGAGAGCGTTTGAAGTTCCAACAAATCTTGCAACCCAGAATAGAAGTCCAGACAATCACATATATGAACACCCACAGAGGGAGTCATGTGACTGCAGTTTGAGCCCTCAGCAACCAAGATCCATACAACCTTTGCAATATCTTTTGGTGACATGACTGCATTCGATGATGGTTTTTCCCCCAAAACCCTGGTGTTTTCTTTCAGCCTTTGGAAAAACTGGCCCATAGCAAACCATACTATACTATACTATACAACACAGTATCAACAGTAGAGACCTTCAAATTTCTAGGTTCTATCATATCACAAGACCTAAAATGGGCACCTAACACCAAAAATGTCATCAAAAAAGCACAACAGAGAATGTTCTTTCTGCGCCAACTCAGACTCAGCTCAAACTGCCCAAGGAGCTGCTGATCCAGTTCTACAGAGGAATGATTGAGTCTGTCATCTGCACCTCTATAACTGTCTGGTTTGGTTCTGCAACCCAAGACAGACACAGACTACAGAGAGTTATTAGGACTGCAGAAAAAACAATTTCTTAACAACCTGCCTTCCATCAAGGACCTGTATACTGCATGAGTCAAAAAGTGGGCTGTGAAAATATCTACAGACCCGTCACATCCTGTTCAACTCTTACCCTCAAAACGATGCTATAGAGCACTGCACACCAGAACAACTAAACACAAGGACAGATTTTACCCTAATGCCATCACTCTGCTAAACAAATAATTCCCTCAACACTGTTCAACTATTACAAAGTCTGCACTACTATTACTGTTAATCTTCTCATTACTCCTTATCACCCATCCCCTCCCACTTGTGACTGTATGACTGTAACTTTGTCGCTTGTATCCTCACGATTTATATTGGCTAGTTCCTAGTATGATTCGATTGCTTATTGTACCCTATGACTATTATTAAGTATTATACCTTATGATTCTTAACAAATGTATCTTTTCTTTTATGTATGCTGAGAGCATTTGCACCAAGACAAATTCCTTGTGTGTCCAACCACACTTGGCCAATAAAGAATTCTATTTCTGTTTCTATTCCTATTCCTATTCCTATTCTATTCATTAGTTGGATTTAAAACCGAGATGTTTGTTTTAGGGTTAGGGAATAATGACAGGACTAAGCCCTTTCAAGGCAAGATGGGCCAACTCGCCACACCCAACTCACCGCGGGGCAATTCACTGCAGACCAATTCATCAATTCAATTGTTTAAAATAATTTTGAAAAATTGTTTTGATTGTTTGTCAATCACATTTTGTTTTGTCCCTCCTTTCTTTAATGATTCTGTTCCACTATTTCTTCAATATTACTGTAACTCTCATCCTGTGGTGAGTTGGGCGCAGTGAGTTTTGAGTAGAAAACTGATTATGGATTGTATTCACTCTCCTGATGCTGCAGACACATATTAGCTGATGTAATGGATTCCCGTTCTGGCCAATAAGAGGCAACTTAACTTAGTCTTTCATAAGACTGGAATGAAATGAATGAATGCTATTTCAGACTGATTTTTTTTTTAACAAAGGCAACTATTTCAGACAATATACTTTCTATGCAATTTTTCCCACTTCAAGTTTCATTTCAAGTGGAAGGGGCTGACTTGATTTTCAGAGAAGCTGAGCATTTTTTACAGAGCCACCTAGTAGAAGTGAACATTTAGATCAGGGGTGTCAAAACTCAAGGCGTGTGGGTAGGGATGGGATTCAAATTTTTTAACAACCGTTTCCGTGGGCATGGCTAGGTGGGTGTGGTCATGTGACTCAGTAGGTGTGGCTTGTTCGGGGGGATTTTTGGCAGCAGATCCCCCTCCCGTTTTTGGGGGGCCTTCTGGGCCTCAGGGAAGCCTCCGGGAGGGGACGTTTCTGCTCCCAGAAGGCTTCCCTGGGGTCCAGGAAGGAAATAAATGGAACCTGGGGGGGGGCACGCAGCGCCCTCCCCACCCTCCGTTTTGCCTCCTGGGGAAGCAGTAAGACAGGAGGGGATTCCCGGCACAGCTGATCATAGGAACAGCTGATCGTTGGGAGGGGAAAAAAAGTAGAAATACCTTAAGGAGTGACTGGGCGGGGGAGAACCCAATCAGCATGTCAGGCATGTGCACTATGTTACGTATGCGTGATAAGGACTGACTGGGCAGGGAGGGGAGGGGAGAGGCGGGGCCAGCCAGGGGCACGATTTACCGGTTCTCCGAACTGTGCATAATTGTAACAACCAGTTCTATAGAACTGGTCTAAACCGGTAGAATCCCACTTCGGCCCGCAGGATGCTTAGATCTGGCCCGCTGGGCCACCCTGGAAACAGTGAAGGACTGGCCTGTGGTGCCTCTGCCAGTTAAAATGGAGCTTGGGAGAGCCACTGGCAGAGCGCTGTAGCAGGAGGCCAGTCAATAATGGGGCCCGGGAGGGCTGCATGTGGCACTCCTGAGCTCCGTTTTCACTAGCAAAGGGCTGCAGGAGGCCGTTGCGGCTAAAAACAGAGTTTGGGAGCCCGTTTCCGCTGGTAGACTGCTCGGTCCCCCACAGGCACCCCCGACACGAGGGACGTCAAGCTGGCCATGCTTACCCTGGCCATGCCCCCGCCCCTGAGGTCAAACACAATCCTAATTCGGCCCTTAATGAAATCGAGTTTGACACCCCTGATTTAGATTGATACCAGAGACCCCTTTTAAATCACTATCACTTAGAAACTAATTTTTCCCCAATACAAATAAGAGAAAAAATATGAATTAATTCACCTCAAATGGAAGCACAGTTTAAACATCTATTGAGAACATAACCTCTCTGACTCATTATGGGTTTTTTTTATTAAAAATACCAACAGGGGAATTAAATGATATATAAGCTATAAGGAGTGGCACACTCAAATTAGTAATTGTGGGGGAAACTTCTTTGAAATGTTTGAATTGAAACAGAATTTGTGAAATGATGAAATAAGAACATGTGATGAAATTGCAAACCTGACAGATAAAAGTATAAATGTACAATGAATATGAAGATAAGAGAGTTATTTAAAGATTAAGGAAATAAGTTAAGGAATGTATTGGAAAATTTATAGAATAAGCTGAAGGAAAGTATTTGAGAAAAATAATAGAAAATATGCAAAGTAATGGTAAGATATGAAATTAAATGTGAAAGATGAGTATGTAATTATAGTCATGTTTGTACAGTGGTACCTCTACTTACGAAATTAATTCGTTCCGGAAGCTGTTTCGTAACCTGAAAATTTCATAAGTAGAGGCACATTTTACCTGTAAATATCCTAATCCGTTCCAAGCCCCCGAACTGTACTTCTTCGTTCTTACTTCCTGCTTTGCTGGATTGCTAGCGTGAGACTGAGAATGCGGCGCGGTGCGTGCGTACAGATCCCTCCTAGCCAATGGGATGCCAGGAAGATAACCAATGGCAGCGCAGCTCGGACACGCCATTTTCCAAGAAAGCCTTTCGTATCTTGAAACATATTCATAGGTAGAGACGATATTTTCTCGAAGACGCGTTTCGTAACCTGAAACTTTCGTAGGTAGAGGCTTTCATAAGTAGAGGTACCACTTATATGGAAATGTGAAAACCTGGAATCATGCTGTTCACTAAAAAAGGATGTGTTTAGAATGTGAAAAATTGAAATAAAATTTTATTAAAAAAAAACTCAACAGGGGCCTATCCTTCAATTTCCTGGAGGAAAACAACTTCCTTTTTGTCTAGATGTTTATTAGTTATCAAGTTCACTTAAAAAAATGTAATGTATTTAATTTTAACTACTAGGGGTGATTTATTTTTTTTAGGCCTCTTATAAACCATTGATGAAGCAAGTGGTAGAAGAAATTTACAATCCTGATCGACCTGACCCTGTTGATATTGAACACATGTCTTCTGGGCTGACAGATCTTCTGAAAACAGGATTCAGCATGTTTATGAAGGTAAGGCAATCATATGACTGATCACAATGCCATCCGATTAAAATGTGCAGAATTTTATTAAGCAGATAACACCATTTATTCCCCCCTACTTATTTCCTATCTGAAATGTTTATACCTTTTGGGGTGTCATTCCAAGAAGATCAGTGGTAGCATATGTAACACTAGTGGGGTACCTGTGCTTTGCTATGAAACTATGTGATCGGGTAAGTTATTGGGAGGAAAATAAAGGTGGGGGGGAATTGTGCCTCTGCCTACCAGCATCCATCGGTATTTATCTGGCTAACATCTTGTTAGTGTGTGAAAGAGTTAAGGGCTGTTTGGAAACTGAAACTTGCTGTGTGAGCAAGAAGGAGACAGGAAGGAGCCTGGGCGTGGCCTAGCCGAACTGCAGTTGGAAGAGATTTCTTTTTAGGTGGACAGAGGGAGTAGAATTCCTTAGCATCATAGCGTGTTAATAATAATATACGAAATACTAATGCTGTGATGCTCATTTTGAAAAATCCTTTCTTAGTGAGCACCTAGAAGCCAAGGGGAGCATACGTGTCAAATTTCAAGTTTGTAGGCTTTACGGTTCTGGAGATTTTGTGATGATGCGTGAGTGGTATTTCACTTTTATATATATAGGTTATCAGATGTTGATCAATGATAGGGGTTCATTGATGGCCCAACTTCTATCCCTGTTACATGGCAGTTGTTTATCTGTCCTATTCATTGATAGAATCACAATGGTCTGTTGAGTATGTTGAGAAATATAAAAATTTCATTATTAATCATGGCGGTGGCACAGTGGTTAGAATGCGGTACTGCAGGCTACTTCTGCTGGCTGTCGGCTGACTGCAATTTGCCAATTCAAATCTCACAAGGTTCATGATTGACTCAGCCTTCCATCCTTCCAAGGTCAGCAAAATGAGGACCCAGATTGTTGTGAGGGCAATAGGCTGACTCTGTAAACTGCTTAGAGAGGGTTGTAAAGCACTATAAAGTGGCATATAAGTCTAAGTGCTATTGCTATTTCTTTTATGGGAATTAAATGTCCACTCCATTATGCCTTAGTGTTTTTCATCCCTCCTGAGTTCCTGGAAGAAAGATAAGAGACAAATCTAACAACAAAATACGTAAATAATAATGACCTTATACATTCACAACTCCATATTCTAATTAAACTAATTACACTGTTTTGTTAAAAAAAAAAGTAATTTTTCTTGAAAAATAAAGAAAATCGGCCATTTCCCCACATCATAAATATGAAGCCTCTTAAGAGCTCATCTGTAGGAAGAATCATAAGAAACCCCTCCTTTTATTTCCATGCCCCCCCCAGAGAAGGCAAAGAAAAACCATCTATGGAAGCTGAAACAGTCCCTGCCTCCCAGCCAGAATGGCCTCAAGTAACCCCCGTTAGAAGACTGAGACAGGCTGAATTTGACAGGTTTAATTCAGAAAACACAAACCCACACAGAATTCACATTATCCACCTTTCCTAGCCTTGATTCTGACCACCAGCCAGAAAACCAAATAGGGACAATTGGAATACAGAAAGGCGCATTATTAATCTGATCAAATTAACCCCACCAGGCATCTCAATCTCAAAAATCCAAAATACTCTACTCCCCATGCCAGTATTTCAGCTGTCCCAGAACCGGTGCTGAGTCACTTCGCTTCTGATTCCTAAATAGATGGAGACCTCCTTTCCTGCAGCTTGCCTCCAAATTCATTCCTCTTGCATCTTTTTCCCACCTTTGAACGGACTGGATTTTATTTCCAACAGATCATAGTGTCACTAAACTGCTTTTTGCAGTTTACAGATGGCAGTAGGTAGTTTCTCCTTGTCATCAAATGAAAGCATTAATTTCCCAAGTACTAAATCTTTCCATGAATATTTAGTATCATTACATTAATACTTACTCATATTAAAAGACAAGAATATTTATTTTAAAAAAGTCCACCAAAGAAATGTCAAGTTTTCTCTGCATGGTTTGTGATCTAGTTTTTTTTTAATCAAAAGATTGGTGAATGTATGCTATTTGCAATATGGTACCATGAATTTCTGAGCCTTTTGCACTAGAAAAATAAAAAGGTTCTTATTGCATTTGCTACACTGACCTCCACATATATTCCCCAAATATAAATGTGCAGTTTTTTCCATTGTTACGTTTGCCACCATTCAAGTTGAACGTGGATGTGAAAAGTTGGACTGACCTGTCAAAACGTGAAAAGCATTCCTTGTTCTTTTTTCCAAATCTGACAGGGCAGAGATAAAGAAAGATAGTGTTGAAAGGTTCTTCTTTTTCCTTCTCCTCTGCTTCCCTTCTAACCCCCAAAACCAGGACAAAGTTGGTAACCATGCTTTTCATGCATGTCCCCCCCAAAAATAGCCTTGGCACCACGGATCACTTTATGACCTGCCGTGGTGAAAGAAACCAGAGTGTATTTTAAGCAGTGAATATTTTAAGCAATGCTCACATGTATGAAAAAGATTTAAGATTTTAAGGACAGGCACCGAGGGCAATGAATTGTACGATGAATTGCCAGCAGTAATGGCTTTGTTCAAAAGCCTTCTCAAAATAGCTTTCCTGAGCAGAGGAAAACAAATCAAGTAGAAACGAGACATTTCCAAATGAGAAATGAAAAATAAAAAAACTTGCTTATCTTTTAGCCAAGTGTGAATCACTTTTTTTCCCTCTGCCTGTGTTAGTTAAACTTGACCTTTCCTCTAGTTGCCTTCAAGATCTTTGCTTGACTAGAAGAAGAGCTTTAGGGTATGCTCTCCTTGAGGTTTATATACCCTTTGAAAATTATTCAGAAGTGCTTCATAGTACAGCATTAGATCTCTGCTGAGTGTTAAAGTAGCCTGTTTCCTTGATGCTTCTGCAAACCAGGGGCAGGGGTGGGATCCGACAGGATTAACTACTAGTTCAGTCCTTTACGAGGTTTGGTGATGTACAATGTGCTTCCTTGCACACTGCCAGAGCGCGCCTGTAAATCGTCATCAGCATGCTGCATGCAGAGAAGCAGCCTTTCAAAAAGCCCTTTTTTCCTGCTTTTTTAACTGCAGCTGTGCCTCGCAATGCAGCTGAAGTTGAAAAAAATCAGGAAATAAAGGTCAGGTAAGAGCCCGGGTGGGCAGGTGGGCAAAAACTTCAGCAGACATAGAACCGGTTCTATGTCTGCTGCTGCTCAGAGCTACCAGTTCTACAGAGGTGAACAGAACCGGTAGAAACCCACCCCTGGCAGGGGGGAAAGCGCTGTGATTATTTTAAGAATCACGTTCACTTCAACTAATTGATTCCTTAAAGCAGAGGTCCCCAAACTTGGCAACTTTAAGACTTGTGGACTTAAACTCCCAAGAATTCTCCATCCAGCTATGCTGACCCCTGCCTTAAAGCAATGCCATCTTGTTTTCAGGCTGGATCAGGAGTTTGAAAAACATCAGGCTACTTTCATGAAGAGAAAGTCTGTTTGATCTAGTGCAGGGGTGTCAAACTCTACTTCATTGAAGGGGCGCATCAGAGTTGTATTTGACCTTGGGGGCTGGGGTGGGCGTGGCTAGAGTAGGGGGGCAGCATGACATCACTTGTACTGGGGGCTGCCTGTGGTAGTTGAGTGCTCTGCCAATGAAAACAGGCTCCTGAGCTCCAATTTTGGCTGCGACAGCCTCCTGCAACTCTCTGCCAGCAAAACTGGAGCCCTCCCAAGCTCTATTTCCAGGGTGGCTCCGCAGGCCAGATCTAAGCACCCCGCAGCCCAGATCTGGTCCCCGGGCCTTGAGTTTGACACCCCTGGTCTCGTGGGTTAAGGCACCAGGCTAAAAATCAGGAGACTGTCAGTTCTAGTCCAACCGTAAGCACAAAGCCAGCTAAGTAACTTTGAGCCACTACATCTCACTTAGTACTAGGAAAGAGGCAATGAAAAACCACTTCTGAAAAACCTTGCCAAGAAAACCGCAGGGACTCATCCAGTCCGAAAGAGACTTAAGGACATCTGTACGTCCCCCACAAAAAAAATCTTTAATGAAGAGCAGAGAATGGAGTAAGAGAGCCATGGGATGGGAGGAGTGTCCAAAAAGTCAAGATGACAGCTGTGTCTGCAAATTGAAGCCCCAGCCTTATTACATGGTGTTAAGGTCTTGGGATTTAAGAGCCGGCCAGCAGTGAAGCTGATGCAGTATAGGCTGATGCAATAAGAATGAATCAGCACAGCATGGGTATTTCCCTTTAAGACTGGGGATGGGTTCTACCCCTTTAAGAAGTGTTTATATAAAGGCAGCCATTAGAGGGCGTGTTCTCTTTCCTTGTGTCCAGTATTCATTGCAGAGTTCTCTGTGTAGAGAAGAAGTTTGATTGCTTGTAAGGTATTTTGCCTACCGTGCTTATTTCTATATATGTCTTGTAGATAAACCACTGTTAATAATGTCTCCGTCTCTGTGTGCTGTGTTGCTCCTGGGTTGTCTCATAATGGTAGTCACGCTGCAAACGCTCTGACACATAGTACACATTCCAGAATGGCAGAGCTTCAGTCACATGGCCATGACCACCATCTTGAGTTGGAACTCCCTTTACTACCATCATGGACAACCACGCTTCTGCTTGTGCAAGATTGGGAGCCGCCTTCTAAATCCTTTGACAAAGTATGGATAGTGATACACTTTCAAACGGGAAGCTCATGAAAGAGAGCGGTAGGTTTGTCTCATAAGAAAACACGTTCCAGGTATGGAATGTGAGAGAAAGTTCAACTTTAACTAATTTGCACTTCGTCAGCTAGACTTGCAGTTATGCTGTATTTCTGATTCCTAAATTTTCCACTTCTGCTCCCCAGTAAAAGTAAAGTAGCCTGCAAAAATGCATAGGTTAGCAGGAAGCCTGAAGAAAATCTCATCATATTATTTTGCATACTCAATTTATTACATATTTACTTCAATAGTTTTATTTGTAAGATCAATATCCTGTCTTGTTATTACTTCAGAAAACTAATGCCAAGAATTTATTTTAAGCAAAATAAATTTAAGGCTGGAAAAAATGAGAAGCGGAGCAAAATCACAATTTTGAAGATTTCCCTCTCTCTTTTTCAAGATCATGTAATAGTATCCAGCTGTTTTTCATTACAACTATAGTCAAAGTTTCCCCTGGGGTCAGAACCTGGCTGTACTTGTCTCCTTCTTTTTGAGTCCAAATAATGAGAATCCACTCTATGGCATTCACAAGGCAGGATGGAGAGGAGGGGGGGGGAAATATGCTACAGAAATCCTTCTCATCAATCTGGATTTCATTTTAAGAACACATACTGACATCCAAAGCTGCTTCTTCTAAATATCATTATTTTGCTTTAATGAATTTAAAAGTAAGGATAAGGCTGTGCCCTAGGCTAGTGGTGGCTAATCTTTTTTGGCTCCTGTACCAAAAATTGTGCATGCACCAGCACGCACGCACTCATGTGCCAGCACCCAGAATGCAATGTGTGCCCCCCCCCTCCCCACGCCCCCTGTGCATGCATGCACAATCACCCCCACCCCCTTACCTGTACTATGCCTCACAGCTGATTTTTCAGCTGATTTGAGACCTTTTTCGGCCTCCCAGATTCTTGGAAAAAGCCTCTGCAAGGCTTTTCAGGATGAATTATAGACCTGTTTCGTCACTTCCGTTATTACAGGAAGTGATGAAACAGGCCTATCGTCCTGAAAAGCCTTGCAGAGGCTTTTTCCAAGCCTCTGGGAAGCCGAAAAAAACCTCAAACCACTCAGAAAAAAAATCAACCGTGAGGCACGCGCATGTGCAGTGAGGTCAGTTTGCCTGCTGCTCACAGGCTGGCACAAATGGCTCTGCGTGCCACAGGTTTGCCATCACGGCCATAGGCTATAATATATTTTCTTGCTGCATTGCATGTCACAAGGCAATGAGTGTAATCTGAAGACTGTTTTTTATTGCAGCCTCGTAAATAAAGTGTAAAATTATTGGCCTACAAAAAAGTATTAATAGTAGATGGAGGGCAGTATCAACCCAATTTCCATCATTGCTGTTATTGCATGTAGAAAAGAAACATTCTTCATCTCCCAAAAGATGCCTCTTTTGGCAGGTTGTGGTTTCTATGCTTTGTTCCTCTTTTAACCAGACATTCACTTCCTCTGCACCTAGAAAGAGCATTAATGTAGATGTTATTGGTTGCAGGAATTGGGTATGTCTAGTTTAATGAAAAGAAGAACATGGGGCAACAGGATAGCTGTGTTCCAATATCCCAGGGGCTGCCACAGAGAAGAGGGGGTCAGCCTATTCTCCAAAGCACCCAAAGGTAGGATGAGAAGCACCGGATGGAAACTCATCAAGGGGAGAAGCAACCTAGAACTAAGGAGAAATTTCCTGACAGTCAGAACCATTAATCGGTGGAACAACTTGCCTCCAGAGGTTGTGGGTGATCCAACACTGGAGTTTTTAAAGAAGAGAATGGACAATCATTTGTCTGAAATGGTGTAGGGTTTCCTGCTTGGACTAGAAAGCTCCCAAGGTCTCTTCCACCCATGGGAGGGCTGCTATGGGTTTGCAAGGACCCGTTGATAACGTTATGGCTGGTTCAGAGAACCGCCAAATCTACCCCTGGCTGGTCCCTCCCACCCCATCCCTCCCACGAGTCTCCACGTGGCCCATTTTGGATGCAAGGTAAGTGCAGGGGCCGTGCGGAAGCTTGGTGAGCAGGAAAAACCATCCGCCTGGAAGTCCGGAAACAAGCCCGAGTGCCTCCATGTCAAAACAAACTCATTCAGTTTTATAAATTAGAGGAAATGAATCGTGTTTTTCTGTTGCCAGCATACTTTCTTTACAAAATAACTAAGACACAAAGAAACAGCAGTACCATTCTAAGCAAGCAAAAGAAAGCTGTAATGAAAGATGAAGTGGAAATAAAACTCCTCCCCTGCACACATGCGCAGTAAACCAGAACATCACAAGACACTCATATCTTGTTACTATGGAAACTTGATAACCAGTCCAGCTCATTCTGTAAACTTCTCTGGAAGCTCCTCAGACAAACAAAATAAACACAGTGAGACTTCGAAACCTGGAGGAGGCCATTTTTGCCCTCCCAGAATCTCGAGGAAAGCTTCCAGAGTCTGGAGAAGGTGAAAACAGCCCCGCCGCCATTGTGCAGGAGGCCGACTAGGCCACGCCCAACATGGCCACACCCACCCAGTAACCGGGCAAAGAACCCGTTGCTGAAATTTGTGAAGCACACCCCTGCTTCCACCTCTCTTATTCTGTTATCTAATTAGCAAGATACCATAACCAAATGAAGTATTTGGTTCACAAAGAAATCGGAATAAGAGTAAATTATTTCAGGTTACACTAGGATTTCAAATACAGTTCTCTTACTATTCGGATCTTCTTATTTTAAGTTCTTCCCTGACAAGGATATATTGTGTACACTGAATTTTCTGGGACACTTTGCATTTTGTAATGAAGCAGCTGTTTTCCTTTGGTGGCAGTTTACAATAGACTGAAGATGCTTGGAGGTACTTAATGCCATGGATTCACAATTTGGGGGCAGGAGAGATGACATATACCCTTTCAAATCATGCAGACTATATTCCACGAATTTATTTATTTATTTATTTAGTCAAACAATTATTAGATAACAAGTATAAGTATAAACATGGTTATAAATACATGAAATGCATACAAATAAGAAAAAACAGGGACAGGGACGGTAGGCACGTTTTTGTGTGCTTATGCATGCCCCCTACAGACAGAGGTCAATAGTAGATAGTCTAATGTTGAAGATTTTGGGGTTTGGGAAAGAAACCACAGAGTCAGGTAGAGTATTCCAGACATTGACCACTCTGTTGCTGAAGTCGTATTTCCTGCAATCAAGTTTGGTGCGGTTAACCTTCAGTTTGTATCTATTGTGTGCTCTTGTGTTGTTTATAAGAAGAGATTGGACAATCATTTGTCTGAAATGGTGTAGGGTTTCCTGCTTGGACTAGAAAGCTCTCAAGGTCCCTTCCACCCATGGGTGGGCTGCTATGGGTTTGCGAGGACCCGTTGCTAACGTTTTTGTGTGGGACTGTGGTGAAAAGCAGATGGGGCATGACAGACAGCAATAGCAATCTATCTATTATATTCTTTCTAGTGTGTGTATATTCCAGCATAACTCTGGAACACGTCAAGCAATTTCAACCAAACTTGGTACACAGATGACTTACCCTCTGGAAACAAATATTGTGGGGGTAACACCCCTCGGGGGTGTGTGTCTTAAAATGGCTTCTACTGTACAGCACAGTGGACTTGCCATGGTAACGGCTTCACAGTACTCCCCAAGGCGGCTCCCTCTTGTGGAGGAGTATAAGACTTGCGATGCTGCGCGAGAGACTGTACAACAGTGTGAGTCTTGGCTACAGGATTTTCCTATCTAATACAGGATTGGGATAAATAAATACCCGGGCAACGCCGGGTATCGGCTAATGGGAAATCAATTTGACCTTCCTATCTTATACTGGCAAGTAATTTTCTTATTTAGTAAATATTTTTAATTTTTATTTATTTACTTGCTTGCTTGCCAGTTTATTTGTTAATGAATTAACTAGTGTATCAGTCCATACAATATATAAACTGATGGCAACTGCAAACTATTCAAGGTAACACACAAAAATTTAAAAACCAAGATAGACCAGTTATAATAAAACACCTCTGTTCTTCTCTGGACTCTTTTTAGGGTCTCAGCATCTTTTTTGTGGTCAGAACTGGGTGCAAATGTGTTCTTACTATCGCTATACAGCAGGGGTGTTGAACTCAAGGCCCAGGGACTGGATCTGGCCCACAGGGTGCTTACATCTGGCTCGCGGGCCCTCCCTGGAAACAACAAAGACACCAGCCCACGGTGCCTCTGTCAGGAAGAATGGAGCTTGGAGAGGCTGTGTGAGGCCCTTCCGAGCTCTGTTTTCGTTGGCAGAGGGCTGCGGGAGGCCATTGTGGCCTAAAATGGAGCCTCGATGAGTGACATCGAGCTGGCCACGCCCCTTGGTCACACACACCCCGAGATCAAACACAACCCTGATGCGGCCCTCAATGAAATAAGACTTTTGACACACGAACAGTTTTTTCCCGAAAGCCATCACTCTGCTAAACAAATAATTCCCTCAACACTGTTCAACTATTACAAAGTCTGCACTACTATTACTGTTAATCTTCTCATTACTCCTTATTACCCATCCCCTCCCACTTGTGACTGTATGACTGTAACTTTGTCGCTTGTATCCTTACGATTTATATTGACTGTTTCCTAGTATAATTCGATTGCTTATTGTACCCTATGACTATTATTAAGTATTGTACGTAATGATTTTTGATGAATGTATGTTTTCTTTTATGTATGCTGAGAGCATTTGCACCAAGACAAATTCTGTGTGTGTCCAACCACACTTGGCCAATAAGGAATTCTATTCTGTTCTATTCTATTCTATACAGTATAAAGCAGTAGTAACACTTCATGTGATCTTGAAAGTATCGCTCTGTTGATGCAGCCTAGGACTGCATTGGCTTTTTTGGCAGCTGCAGCACATTGGTGGCTTATAATTAAGTGATTGTCCAGCAGGACACCTAGATCTTTCTCACAGATACTACCTGTTGAGCAAGGTCCCACCTATTCTATACTTGTGCACTTGGTTTTTCTGTGCCAAATGTGTAGAACCTTACTTTTCTCACCACTGAGTTGCATTTTATTGGATAGGGCTCAGTGTTCAGGTTTTGTCAAGATCCTTCTGTACCTTCTATCATGAGTTTTGTCTTCTATGTTCAGCAGTGTTGGCTGCAAACTTTGTTTCTCAACCAGTAATAGAAATATTATTATACCTTCATGCTGCTTCATAATTTGTGGATCAGTTGGGCTCCTAACTGGAAGTTCTCTCCTATCGTCTTTCATATTCCTTCTTTCTTTTTTCTTTTTTATCCTAATGTAAGTACAGATTAAAATAATGTTCACAAGTACATTTTTCATACGTTGTAATTAGAATTCTAACCTTGAGCCATTTTATAGATTCGTAATTTCCTTTTGTGTTATTTCTGTTTCAAAATAGCAAATCGCCATTTTTGAGCAAGAGAATATACGTTTCACAATAAATAACTTCTACTTCTTTGATGTATTGGGGAGAGCTCCCCTTTTAATTCCTCCCTTCCTTGAAGTTTTGAAATCAGAAGCCCATCCAGATATGATTCCTCATGTTTTCAATACAAATAATTTGTGCTGATTGACATGCATTATATAAATTCACATGCTGGAGTATGATATTGAAATATTGGAAGCAGAAACTGGGAATGAGTTTAGAGATGGTTTCCAAATAATGACATTAATTTTAATTTTTAAATATGCCACCCACTCCCATGTGTGTGTGTGTATGTGTGCATGCGTGCGTGCCTCTGCATCCCTTTGGATTTGAAGGGAAAATACTGCTTTGCATGGGGCAGAGTGTTGCTCATATCCTTAGAGCAGATGCATCTGAGATGGTGTTGTTGTCCTCTATAGCTACAATGTGAGCCCATGAGGTAAAAAATGTCAGATTTGGAATCCATCCATGTGCATTCTATTTTTCTAAGCTCCGGTGCAGCCCACGTGCAGGCCTGTATAACAAAAAATATTAAAAGGCCTGCATAAAAATGAAATGTGAATCCTTCTGTAACCGCTACGGGGCGCTCTCAATTCCAAGAACAATCTGTGTCATGTTATCCTAGCCTGCCGTGGAAAACATTCTCTCTGCCAGAGGCATCCATGACAGGACCTGGAAAAGGTTTCCTCGTTGAAGAAAATCTGGCAACAGTTTCATGGGTGTAAGCCATCTCAGGTGTAGCCCGTTTCTACTGCTCTCCAATATCCACCACCGGAATGGGACAACTTGCCACAGCCAACTCCCTGCGGCCAACTCATAGCCAGGACAACTTAACAACTCAGTTCAATTGTTCAAAATAAATTTTAAAATATTTTTATTTTTGCCATTCACATGTAATTCTGTTCCTCCTTTTGCATCCTTTCTTTTAATGATGCTATTCCACCATTTCTTTCATATTTGTCTAATATTGGTCCCACGGTGAGTTGGCTGTGGCGAGTAGACAATGGCCAAGCATCATAGAGTAGAGTAGAGTGGAGTGGAATGGAGTGGAATAGAATAGAATAGAATAGAATAGAATAGAATAGAAAATGGAATGGAATAGAATAGAATATGGAATAGAAAATGGAATGGAATAGAATAGAATAGAATAGAATAGAATTCCTTATTGGCCAAGTGTGATTGGACACACAAGGAATTTGTCTCCGGTGCATAAGCTCTCCATGTACATAAAAACAAAAAAAAATACATTCATCAAAAATCATAAGCTACAACACTTAGTGATAGTCATAGGGTACAATAAGCAATCAAATCATACTAGGGAACAGTCAATATAAATTGTTATAAATAAAATAATCATAGACCCATCGAATAAAAACCATAGACCCATCCATCAGCCCCTGCTGCTTCCTTTTATAAGTGGCGTCTCCCCTTTGCAAGCCAGCCAAGCAGGGAATAGCCAGGTCTGTCTCAACAGTTCCCTGGTGATGGGCAGACGGGCTCCATGGTGAGGGCAGTCTTGAAAATGCAGCTTGTATTGCCGGAAGGAAACATATATTTGAGAGATTCTCTGTAGCTAAGGAGGAAGGATGCATGGAAAACCCAGCTCTTAATTGGCTTCTTCTTCCAGCCATAAAGCAGTTGGACAATTCATACCACGCGTTAAGCCCGAAGCAAAGCAACCACTTTTTTATGCTTAAGAGGTTACTACTATACTTGTAATGCTAAAAACGTGCCGAAATTCCGTCCCCCCCTCCCTCTTTTTTTTTAAGGAAGGGTTGGAGGATTTTAAGGGGTGAAACTCATGGCGACAAGCCAACACAGTCTTAATGCTCTCATTCTGATTTGGGCCAGGTGTATATAAAAACCGTGACCCTAAAAGCGATCAAAAATCCAATGTTGAATTTTAGTAACGTGATCCGAGACCGTTCTGAAAACAGCAAAAATGATCCTGAAGTATTTGCAATACCTCATTGGGCCGTGAGTTGCCAAGCCGTGTCTTAATGCAATGTGCAAACCTAGCTGCTGTATAAAATCTTTTTCGTGATCCCTTCCAGAAGTGGTATCCAGCAGGTTCTGACCAGTTCTGGAAAACCGATAGGGGAAATTTTGACTAGTTTGGAGAACCGTCAAATACCACCTCTGACTGGCCACGCCCCCATCTATTCTCCGCCTCCCATCGAGTCCCAGCTGATTGGCTGGGTCTCCTTTGGTTGCCCTGCACGGGAAAACGGAGCTGGAAAGCAGGTTAGGGGGGTGCAGAGGGAATTTGTAGTAACCTTCCCTTGCCACACCCACCAAGCCACACCCACAGAACCAGTAGTAAAAAAAGTTGAATCCCACCACTGGTCCTTCACTCTCACAGCCGGGAGGGTGCTCTCAATCATGCTCCTTATCCAATGTAAGAGGTCGCAGAGAAAAAAAAAATATTATTTTTTTTTTGCTTTAACCTCTCCCTTCTTCCTTAGTTACTATCATTTCCAGCCATCACAGAGGGATGTGAAACAGCTAGAGTTACTCAGTAACTGTTAATGTGTATAAAAACTTCAGCACAAAACGTCATTCCTTGCGTTTGAACCACACAGGCTTTGCTATGTAAATTTTGTAGTCTTACCATGGATTTGCAGAAATGTTTTTCCCATTAGGAGGCACATACTTTCAAGGCACATAAATCAAGCCCACGTGGCATTCAAAATTGGTATTCTTTCTTTCTTTCTTTCTTTCTTTCTTTCTTTCTTTCTGTCTGTCTGTCTGTCTGTCTGTCTATCTATCTATCTATCTATCTATAGCTATCTATCTATCTATCAATCATCTATTTATCTATCTATTAATCTCTAGCTCTTATCTATTGTTTTCTTATGTGAGCAGCCCTGGAAAATTATTCACTGGTGTTTTTTAATGTCTGAAAATATGGAAGAACTCAAGATTCTCCTTTGTAACTCCATATTTGTGCACATCAAAGAAATAAGGGGGTATTTTAACATAGCAATAACAGAATAAAAGAATTGGAATGTCTTGGAGGTCTTCCCCGTGCACAAGCAGGAAAGCTTATACCATTCCAGACAAATGGCTATTCAGTCTCTTCTTACACACATACATACATACAGAGAGAGAGAGAGAGACACACACACACAAACTCTCCTCACAGTGATATCAGAAGAAAAGATGGAGGGAAGCATACCATCCCAAAACTCACTATAGTTGATCCTCATAACATTAAACTATGGTTAGCCTTATATCTGCTCGGCAGTGGTGGGATACAAATATTTTTACCACCGGTTCGGTGGGCATGGCTTGGTGGGCATGCTTTGGGCATGTGCATACACTTTGCATACGCCACGCACCAAATGCACACTTTGCGCAGGTTCTGTGTCTGCTGCTCTTCAGAGCTACCAGTTCTACAGAGGTGGACAGAACCAGTAGAAACTCACCCCTGAGTATGGGAGCCCGGGCAGGCCCAACAGCAGAGCAGTGGAGAGAACCAGTTCAGTCTCTGCTGCTCAATGCTGCTACTGGCTCGGCAGAACCAGGCTGAACTGGTAGAATATCACCACTGTTGCTCAGTCTATATCAGGAAATGAAGTTGCTTCAGTAATTTATTCCAGTTGGCATCTGCTAACATTTCTCTTTTCACTCGGTTTTAAAGGAAATCTAATTTATTACATGTATTTTTACAACTAACAAGATAATACTGAACCATGATTTTTTCTAATTCAGTGCTGGGGAATATAAGTGAATCAATTAATCAAATCTTTATTTTAGCATAGAACAGAATGTGTAGACAGCTTTTGCACATATAATTCTAGAAGCAAGAAACAGCCATAATTATGCACCTATTGTTTGGTAGCATGCCCCATTCAAAGGATTGAATACTGTATCTGCTATATTGTTTCTTCTGCTGGAAGAGAATTCAGCTGGAAGAAACTTTCAGGCAAACACATTTGTTTACATATGCAAACACATACATGCACATATTCTATCTATTTTACCATCTCACACTATATCAGGATGGTAGATGGTAGCCCATAATTATTAACGATGAGAGCTCCTTCCTGCAGTTTATCGATTCAGGATAACAAGAATGTTGCACGGGAAGCCAGATGATTATTTATCAGCCCACACAGAACCAGCTTGGTAGATTAGAAGCCATAACCAAGGAAGAAGCTTTCATATGTCAGTGGATTAATCTGGAATAAAACAACATAGAGGAGGAGGAGGAAGAAGAGAAAAAGGAAGGAGGAGGAGGAGGAGGAGTGGGAGGGAAAAGGAAAGAGGAGGAGGAAGTAGAAGGAGAAGAAGAAGAATCACATTATTAAAGATACTTATGACAAGTGTCAAATGGAAACTCAACCTTAAATGATATAACTGAAACAATGAACAATAGTGAATGTCCAACACTATCAGTAAAACCACTGTGGAAAACAGAATTTAGATAGAATTGGGCATGGAGAAGTCTGTTCTAAAACTTCAGAGCTTTCTGTTCTGTATTGAAGTTTGTAGCCACACTTCTACTTCCAGATTCGCTGCATTTTAATTCTGACCTTCCTCCAAGGAACCGAACCCAAAATAGATAGTTATATCTCCACACATATGCATCTTGAATATTGCTTTATCACTGCCAGGAGTTCGATTCTGACTGGCTCAAAGCTGACTCTGCCTTCTGTCAGCCGAGGTCAATAAAATGAGGCCCCAGACTGTTGGGGGCAATGTGCTGACATTGTAAACTGCCCAGAGAGGGATCAAAGCACTAAGAGACGATATATAAGCCTACTAGCTGTCACTATTGCTATTAGCACTGAGAATCTGATTTCATTGCTCTGCATGGAAACTACTGCATTATACACATGGAGAAGGAGGAGGAAGTTTTGGATAGTATAGATGCAAACCTATTTTAGCATAAAACAGCCTGTAGCTTCTATTGCTAGTATGACCGTCAGTCAACCAATTAAATAATATATGTATTCCTGCCTTTTCATTTGATAACCTAAAACCGTCTTTTTTAAACCATATATACATGTCACTGTTGGGATGTCCAAGGCTATGTGCTGCAGCAGCCTTTACTGAAATGATTCATAAATTCATATTTATGTTAAAAAGGGAAATGTATTCAAAAGAAACCCTCATTGCATTGTGCATGGGGTTCAGTGGTGTGATTCAAAAAATTTTACTACCGGTTCTGTGGGCATGACTTGGTGGTTGTGGTGTGGCTTGGTGGGCATGGCTTAATGGGCATGGCAGGGGAAGGATACTGTAAAAATCTCCATTACCTCCCCACCCCGTTAACCTGCTTTCCAGCTCCGTTCTCCTGTGCAGGGCAACAAAAGAAGACCCAGCCAATCAGCTGGGACTTGGGAGGCGGAAAATAGATGGGGGCGGGGCCAGTCAGAGGTGGCATTTGCCGGTTCTCCAAACTACTCAAAATTTCTACTACCAGTTCTCCAGAACTGGTCAGAACCTGCTGAATACCATCTCTGATGGGGTTTATGTATATTCTTAGAAAACATGATTTTCCAAAAGTTGGTATCTAAAGTATGAGATTTCTTTAGGACTTCGTGAAGCCTCTCCCAGATCTACCAATAATAGCTACCACAATAGTTCCTGTACAATTAATTACAATTAATTAATTAATCACCTCATTAAACACCTGCAGCATCTATAATACATACCACAACCCAGCCATCATTAGTGTGATATGAAACCTAGTGTAATAGTATGAGAGAAATTCACATCCTGACCTCTGGACATTCCTCTTGTATTAGTTAAGACAGCCTCATCAGCAGTTCCCACAGGGACCGTGAGTAAAAGATTGAGAAGGACTCCATTTTAAGAACCTGGGAGTTGAATTGGACTCCGAGGATTTAAAAAGACAACCATGTTCAGTTATCCTTGTATGAGGATATTTTTGTCTTCAGAAATTCTTGTTAGACTGGGCAAGAATCTTACTTTCTATAAAGATGGGTAGCTAAGAACCTGAGATTTCTTCCCATTGTAATCTTGAACAGTGAAGATTGGCAATTTCAGAAAATACTATATATGCCATTGGTGGGGAAATGACCCAAGTAAAAAAAAAAAATTATAGAGAATCTTTGTTTGAATCCAGAATGTTTTAACTTGCATTTAGTATATATGTTAAAAACAATGTGTACGCTCAGGACAGCCTGCCAGATATTTGTTAGTGTGTTAATAGAAGAATCTAAAATCTAATTTAAGAACAATCCATTAACCTAACTAGGACATGTTTCTAAGCTGGAATGTAAATTTGCAGCTGGGCATATGATCCAGAAAGTTATTTAAAAGAAAATAAGATTTGAATAGTTACATCTTTGTAATACTTGATATTATCTTCAAATGTGCCGCTAGAGATTGTTTTTTTGTAATTTACTGTCCAAATTAAAAAAAAATGGGAATAAAAGTACAAAATCCCAAAAGTTGTTGTAATGATACTAGTCTACAAGTATTAATATTATCCCAATTATAGGTATCTTGATTTCATGCATACACAGTACAGAAGCATTAAAATATTCAGACATTGTTCTGACCCAAACCTTTTTCCAATAAAATAAACACGAACCAAAGGGAATAGAAACCTTTTAATGATTCTTACAAATCCCCGGTTAAAAGGCTGCTGAAAACTATTTAAGTTTGATAAGCACAAGCTTCGCCAAAACTTGTGCGAGTCTGCCAAGAATAACAGATAAAGATTTCACAACACAAGAATCTTCAAAAACCAACTTAAGATACTGCAATGTCCACGAGGCGCAAGTTTCAAAACGTTTTTGCTTCCTGCAAAGAACGTCCCATTCACAGCTGGCTTTTATCTTCTTGAAGGAGGGGCCATTACCTTGCAGCCTTACTCCCGAATAGCCTGTACTGTTGCAGCTGCTCTTTCCTGCGAGCAGCCCTGCACGCACGCACACTTGGCACAGGCTCCTCGGGAAGCTCCTCATCGCTGCTGCCAGCCCCCACAATCTCTGAAGGCAGCACTCCCTAATGGTCCTGGCCCCTCATCTGAGTCCTCGCTTTCCTCAGCACATGCTGCTGGCTAACCACAACAGACATATTTTAGCATTGGAAACCGCCATAAGCCAGCAATCGGGTCTAATTACAGAGAGTTTATGTCATCCCTTCTACACAACATGGTTACACATATGACCACATTGAATTTGGGTGGTATATGCTTATATTATTCTTATATGTGAAATCAAGCTGCCAGTTCTTTAACTGGTGTTGGCCTTCATTCACAGTGAATTCTTCCCCAGAACCTAGGATGTTTCGGTGTATTATATGGATGGATGGAAGTAATGTGGCCTTTTGTAATTGTGTCATTATGGTTCATCTCACAGTCAGCCAGAGGTTTAGACTGGAATTGGAATTCACAAAGACCAGGGATAGCCAGATGTTGATGTCTGATGATGTGAAGCGTTATCGGCACAGGATGTTATTTAGGGCAAGAGTAGACTTCAGTTTGCCTTGAGTAAGAACCAGAACCAGAATTGAATTGGAAGGGACCTTGGAGGTCTTCTAGTCCAGCCCCCTGCTCAACCAGGAGATCCTATACCATTTCAGACAAGTTACTGTCCAATCTCTTCTTAAAAACCTCCAGTGATGAAGCACCCACAACCCCTGAAGGCAAGCTATTCCACTGGTTCATTGTCCTCACTGTTGGGAAGTTTAATCCCAGGTTGCTCCTCTGCTTGATTAGTTTCCATCCATTGTTTCTTGTCTTGCCTTCTGGGGCTTTGGAAAATAAATTGACCCTCTCCTCTTTCTGGCAGCCCCTCAAATACTGGAATACTGCTGTCATGTCTCCCCTGGTCCTTCTTTTCTCTAGACCAACCAAACCCAAATCCTTCAACCTCGTATGTTTTACTCTCCAGGCCTTTAAGAGTCTTTGAAATAGGCAAGAGTGAACTATTTAATGTTCAATATTATAACTGTACTTCGTTACGTTTAGCATAAAAAAGAAAAGTGGACATAGTGGAATTAAAAAATGGCTTCTTATGATCTTCTTACAATTTGCTAATTCCAGTCTCCCTAGGAATTTGACAGCTGTGCACCTGAAACAATCACTTGTTTGGGACTTGGTAAAAACAATATTGTCAAAACACCAAAAATGGAGGGTGGGGGGGAATATGCTCTTATGAACCCTTTTTTTTTTTTTTAAAGATAGCAGCCAAGGATTGAATTTCAGGGGTTCCAAAGAGACGTATTTGTAGTAGATAGATTGCCAATGAAACCCTACAAAAGTGAAACTAAATAGCAATTTTATTTCACTAGTTTAACCATGATGTTGTGCTCTGTTGTTATTCATAAAGCATGATTAATAAAGTACTTCTTCCCCCCTTTGCATTCTGCTGCTCCAGATAAAAGACCCATTTGGACATCATTATAGGAAGCATTAAAGGCCTTTTTATCTGTACGACAAACCCCACTATAGATTTGAGATAGGAATTGGAGCTTTCAGTATGCAAGGTAGAACTAGAGCCTCAGCTGGATGTAATGGTTAAGGCTAGAAATCTGGAGAGTGTGAGTTGTAATCTTGCCTTCGTCAGCAAACCAAGTGGGTGACAGTCACTTTCTCTCAACCTTATGAAGGAGACAAGGACAAACACTTCTGGAAAAATCTTGGCGAGGAAACTGCAGGAGATTTTTTTCCAGGCAGTCAGCACAGGAGGAGTCAACACCAACTCAAAAGCGCATGTGTGCACATACACACAAACACACAGAATTTATCCAAAGAGGAAGATACCAGAGGAGTGCAGTTTTATCTCACCTTTACTTCTCTTTCTGTAGGACACGTTTGTCAATAGCAATAGCAATGAGTGTCATGCCCCTGGTGGAGACTGACTCTGAGAGAGAGGAGGAACAGCCAACAGGGAGTGGAATTGGGGCTCCGGAGGCTGGGGAAGGGCAGAGGCCGGCTGGCCAGTCTGAGGAGGACCCAGGCCCATCCCATCTCCATCCTAGGATATGCAGGGAGGAGAGGATAAGGGAGAGACATGGTCTACTGGGGAGGAGAGGGCCTCGATCCTCTTCATGGGCTGCAGCTGTGACAACTGAATAAGAGAACGGACATGCGTATGGGCCAGCGCTGGAAACAAAGCATGGAAATATCTCTAGTTTATGGTTCCTCTCTGAGTTTGGCGTCCTTCCCAGTGTGTGTTATCTGTGGACATCCTCCAGCCCTTATCTTGCCTGGTTTGTGTTACTTTTTCCCTTTTTCCTGTAACTGTTTGTGTGGGAGTTTTTTGGTTTCCGTCAACAATATTTGGAGCTTGGAAGCAAAGTGAAGGAATAAAAGGGGCTTCACTTGTTTTCTGTGACTGTGTTTGTTTTGTATCCCACCCTGGGTCATCACACTTAGACTTATACACTGCTTCATAGTGCTTTATAGCCCTCTCTAAGCGGTTTACAGAGTCAGCCTCTTGCTCCCAACAATCTGGGTCCTCGTTTTACCCATCTTAGAAGGATGGAAGGCTGAGTCAACCTTAAGCCTGGTGGGATTCAAACTGTCAAATTGCAGCCAGCCGACAGGCAGCAGAAGTAGCCTGCAGTACTGCACTCTAACCACTTGGGTTACTGAGGCTCAATCTTCTCCACTCAAACTAATAAGTAAAACCATCCTGTGGCCAACTCAGTTGACAGAATCCTCTGATAACATCGCATTTTCTAGAGTAGAACCAGTCAGAACATAGTCCAAAAAAGATGTGTTCTCATACATAAAGTAACTTTAGTGCATTTTTCTATTTACCTTTAATTGTCTTTGATTGGTCTTTCAATTAATACAAAACATAAAAGCGACATTGATAAATACATTGTCAAAAAGAAGAAGAAAACAAAAAGTGCTATAACAAAAAAGTAAAAAATACGACAAAAACCCATATCTACAGACCCCTCACATCCTGGACATAAACTGTTTCAACTCCTTCCCTCAAGATGACGCTATAGAGCCCTGCACACCAGAACAACTAGACACAAGGACAGTTTTCCCCCGAACGCCATCACTCTGCTAAACAAATAATTCCCTCAACACTGTCCAACTATTACAAGTCTGCACTACTATTACTACCTTGTTTCTCCAACAATATGGCACCCCCCATTAAGAAGACCCAGCATGTTTTCTAGGCATAAAATGAAATTAAGCCCCTCCCCCCAAATTTAGGCCTACTTTAAAACATGCGAAATTGGGGGGGAGGGCAGGGGGGAAGTTGCCTTTAACAGTGCCCCGCAGGCAGCCATACCTCGTCACCAGCCACTCTTAACGGCTGATCATGGCCGAGCGCGGAGTGCTTCCTATCCCTGCCAAGCGCCTTTGCTGCAGACCCAGGTATGGTGCTGGTTGCAGGCCGGGTCAGCAGGCAGGTGGTGGTGCATGCATGTCAGCCTTGTCAGGGCACTTTAAATCACAAGACCTTTGGCGCCTGCCGCTGCTGCTTCCTCCGCTGCTCTTGCTTTTCCTTTGCATTCCTCCACCAGCAGCGTTTCAACCACTTCTCGGGCGGGGGAGCCGCCTCTGTGGCTTCCACAATTCCCGCTGGCCCTGCCACTGTTCTCTCACCAGCGCCGGCGGCTCCCCCGCCCAAGAAGCAGCTGAAACGCTTCCACAGTTTCTGCCGGCGCTGCCGCTGTTCTCGCTCCAGCAGGAACTGTGGAAGCCACAGAGGCGGCTCCCCCGCCCGAGAAGCAGCTGAAACGCTTCCATGGTTCCTGCCGGCGCTGCCGCTGTTCTCTCGCCAGCGCCAGCAGGAACTATGGAAGCTATGGAGGCAGCTCCCCCACCTGAGAAGCGGCTGAAACGCTGCCGGTGGAGGAATGCGAAGGAAAAGCAAGAGCGGCAAAGGAAGCAGCGGCGGATGCCGAAGGTCTTGCGATTTAAAATGCCCTGCCAAGGCCGACATCCACACCACTGTCTCCTACCCGCTGACCCGGCCTGCAACCAACACCATACCCGGGTCTGCAGCAAAGGTGCTTGGCGGGGGTAGGGAGCACTCCGCCATGATCAGTCGTTAGGAGCGGCTGGTGGTGAGGCGTGGTTGCCCGCGGGGTGATCTAGGCGAGGGGGGCGGAGAAATTAATTCACCCCCAAAAAGACGGCCTAGCCATTTTTTCGGGGCTGAAAAAAAAATAAGGCCCGGCCTTATTATATGAGAAATATGGTATTGATCTTCTCATCACTCCTTATCACCCCTCTCCTCCCACTTGTGATTGTATGACTGTAACTTTGTTGCTTGTATCCTTACGATTTATATTAACTGTTTCCTAATATGATTTGATTGCTTATTGTACCTTCTGACTATCATTAAGTGTTGTACCTTATAATTCTTAACGAATATATCTTTTCTTTTATGTACACTGAGAGCATTTGCACCAAAGACAAATTCCTTGTGTGTCCAATCACACTTGGCCAATAAAGAATTCTATTCTATTCAGATACCTTTCCAATGCTGCAATATCAGTCTTTTGGCCATAATAAGAGCATGGAGAATCCTATTGATGCTGTGCAGTTGTCAAATTCCATGTACTAAGCCTGTAGTTTAAGGGTATAACATCCTCTGTCAGGAAGTTTCTCCTTGACTCCAGATTGCTTCTCTCCTTGATTAGTTTCCAACCATTGTTCCTCGTCCTGCCTTCTGGTGCTTTGGAATGTGTGCTCCAAATTATGTGTGCATTAGGTCTCTAGCAGTATCATAGATGCAAGCACGAGGATGTGATGAAACACATTTTGTTGTGTGGTTAGAATGCAAATCAAGGATTAACCGGCCATTTCCTTATGAGGAACGAGTCCAGGAAGCTAAGAGAATGTGTGGAGGCAGGCAATTTAGAGACTAGAGATGTAGTAGAATCTTGTACAGAGTGAAAAAAAAAAGGGATATAATCTCAGGTTACCAAATCTGATGGCCATATCCCAGATGATCCCCATATGGTACCTGTAATACAGGGTTATAGGTGTTTGGTATCTGTCTCTCTCTATATATTGATGGTCTTGTGGATATTTGCAGTTATTTCTAGTAGCTGCATATAAGCCCTTTTGACAACCACTTAAACAGGGGGAAGGAAGGGTGTTGTTGATTGATTTCTTTCAAGAGAAATAAATGATACGTCATCTGTTCATACAGTGTATTGTTCAAAAGCCTAACTATTCATAACCTTCTGACTTGACCAAGAGAATGAAGGAAACAATAGGTAAGGGATAAGGAAGGAAGTGGCACCAGCTTCAAATTTCAATGTCTCATATGTATCATTCTGAGGGAGTGACTGAGAGATTTTAAAATATAGGTATTTATCTTCAAAATCTATATATATAAAAGCAAAATACCACTCATGCATCATCACAAAGTCTCCAAAACCGTAAAGCCTACAAACTTGAAATTGGCACGTATGTTCCTCTTGGCCTCTAGGTGTTCACTAGGAAAGGATTTTTCGAAATGACCATCAGAGCATTAGTATTTCCTATATTATTATTATTAACACGCTCTGATGCGAAGGAGTTCTACACCCCCTCCCCACCTGGAAAGAAATCTGTTCCAAATGCAGAACACAAGCAGAGGAGAGAAGTTTCAGTTTTAGTTTCATAGTACTAAGCAGCTTTAGTGCAGAACATTTGAGCTAAGCTACACCCAGGCTCCTTGCTGTCTCCTTGCTCACAAAGCAAATGCTGCTTCAGTTTCCAAACAGCCCTCAGCTCTCTCACACACTGACAAGATGCTAGCCAAATGAATACCAATGGATGCTGGTAGGCAGAAGCAGAATTTTTTCCTCCCTATTTTCCTCCCCAAAAACTAAGCCTGACCATATAGTTTTGTACCGAAGCACTGGTATCAAGCTTGTAAATGTATAAGAGATTAAGACACTTCCAATGAGCCCAATTTTGCTGCAAAGTATAAAGGATAAATCTTTTTATCATTTTGTCTTTTTTTTTTTCTAAATCTTGAGTTTGTGAGAAGGTTTGAAGAGGTATTTTTTCCCCTTGACCTAAAAAGGCTGAACAGTGCCAGAATAGAAGGATCTCATCTGTAAAATGGGTTGATTGGCACATTCTTGAAATATCAACAATCTGCTAACAACCCCCCCCCCCCACCTAGTCTGTAATTTATATTTTTCTCTTTGTCATACTTTTGCACAATAAACCTTTAAAGGCCTTTAAAATCAATAAACTGAAGGGCCCGTAGGTCTGTATTGGATCTTAACCGGTGTGTTTTAGCACATTATCATCTTTTAATAAACACTGTAAATAGGTCACAGTTATTCCTACTTTAGAAATGAAAGCAGTTGCTGTTTATGATCTTATCAAGAACGTGCACAAAATCTATCCCTGAGTGGTTTCCTGAGGCCGGTTTTAACATGATTGTTCTCTGAAGCCATTTTAGTTCTGGTTCATATTTTTTATATAACTTTATTAAAATTCTGCTTCGGCTTCCACGAGCTTAGTGTTAGCTGTCAAAATCCGAGAGAAAGCAGTCCAAACTGCAAGTTCAAAACTATTTATTTATTACAACATGGAAATATTAGCAGCAAAATGAATAATATTAGGCAGTATTATTAATAATAGCGAACAAGTTGATTATTAGATGTATTTAGCTTTAGATTGCTCTATACTTTTATAAGCAAGACAATATTTGTGTTCTTTTTTTAAAACAAAATCGATATTTTACGGTAGCTGTAATGCAGAAGCATTAATTATCCTGTATGGAAATCAGAAAGTCTGGATAAAACCATCATAGTTTTCACTGAAGGAAGTTGAACAAACAACAGGTCAATAAGCAAATCACATTCTGCTTTCTGCGTTATTTAGCTTTCGTCACCATGCTGGAGAAGAATTAAAACGAGTTAGCTATCAGGAATAGCATCATTCATTCTCCTTTAGATCTGGCCAGCCATTTTAGGACTAAGACTGTAAAATTAGCAATGACAGAGAGAGGAAAGTGGAAAGTAGACAGTGGAGTAAAACCTTTTGTGCTATTAACAGAATAGCCTTGTTCTGAAACTCTTGCCTCATAATTATAGTGAACCATGGTGGTAGCGATGGGATGATGTCCTTAGTTCGTCTTCTCAAAATGACCTACCCTGAAAATGATGCTATAGAGCACTGCTCACCAGAACAACTAGACACAAAGACAATTTTTTCCCGAACGCCATCACTCTGCTAAACAAATAATTCCCTCAACACTGTCCAACTATTTACAAAGTCTGCACTACTATTACTGTTAATCTTCTCATCATTCCTTATCACCCATCCCCTCCCACTTGTGACTGTAACTTTGTCGCTTGTATCCTAACTATTTTTATTGACTGTTTCCTAGTATGATTTGATTTCTTATTGTACCCTATGATTATCATTAAGTGTTGTACCTGATGATTCTTAAGTGTTGTACCTGATGATTCTTGACTCTTGACAAATGTATCTTTTCTTTTTATGTACACTGAGAGTATTTGCACCAAAACAAATTCCTTGTGTGCCCAATCACTCTTGGTCAATAAAGAATTCTATTCTACTCTACTCTACTCTACTCTACTCTACTCTACTCTACTCTACTCTACTCTACTCTACACTCTACTCTACTCTACACTACACTCTTCTTTGCACTATATTACATTCTACTCTACTCTACTCTACTCAGACCTGTGGGCTGTTTTAAAAGAGAGATGTTGCTTTCAGTTCTCTTTTGAAGTCCCCCACCACTCCCAGGCCAGAGAAAATGCTTTTATAGAGTTAAAGATCAGATTCCATAAATATTTGTTCTCTTTCTTGATCAGGTGAGCCGACCCCATCCAAGCGATCACCCTATTCTGGTCATCTTCATGATTGGTGGCATAACAGTATCTGAAGTCCGAATGATAAAGGATCTTGTAGCCGCGCACAAGCCTGGAGTAGAGGTATGGAATATATAATAAAGTAATAAATAATAGAAGAGCTGGTATGAATAGGAGGAAAATTTGCTCTAGATAGTCCAATTGTACTGCTCTTGCCAAGTAGAGGGAGACTGAACGGATTAAGAAAGAGTTAGGGCAATGCCCGCTTCGTTTGGATGGAGAATCAGAAGGGGATATTTCAGTAGTATTGGAAAGTCTGTAATGCATTCAGCTTTCTTGAGGGACTTTCAAGGACACTTTTGAACAAGTTGTTGTACTGACCAAGGCTTCCGAGACCGTAACTACGCACACGCTTATTTTAAAAACAAGTCTTGTTTTATTGCAATGCTGGAAATTATTTTCATTCCCAGCTGGTAATGAATCTCAAACAGTCCCTCGAGATAAGCACCCACCTTTCTTCCCTGTGAAGTGCTGCCAATAACAGAAGTGTCCAATGAACTAGAAACAAAAACCAACCAAAGTACAAAGAGCTTTAAGAATGAAGCTGAACTGAACAAATGACTTTGCTTCCTGTAAAGGTTTCATCAACTTTGTCCGTTCTTTATACCTTATGGGAGAGGCAATCAACTCCCAGTCTTACTCCCAAGTCGCCCCTTTTGTCTCAGCTGCTCTTGCCTTCTAGCAGCTCTGCACACACGCGCACTGGGAACAGACTCCCCTTGTTCCTCTGCCTCGCTGCTGCCAGACGCTGGAGGCTCCAGAGTTAGCACACAACTCCCAGATGGTCCTGGCCCCATCCCTGCATTGGACGCAGGACCCTCGTCTGAGTCCCCTCCAGACTCCCTGACTGGTCCACATTCTTCCCCCTGTCCAATTCCGCTGCCATCTGCACAGGCTGCCAGCGAATCACAACAATTGTGTTCCCAAGCAAACCTTCACAGCAGAAGTTCAAAATCCTCTAAGATTTAATATAGGAAGTCACAGGTTATCAGATTTGGAAGACAAGTAATTCCTGGAAGCTCCTGAAAGAAAGAGTCTAAAAAGTAATTAAAGTACCTTAATGCTTTTGAATTCTTTGGAACTTATTCATCTTCCCTCAGGAACTTGTGAGCTGGACAGTTTCTGGAGAATTCTAGCCAGCATTGTGGTGCTGTTTTTCAAGCTTCTGGGTGTGGATTGTCCACCATTTTTCTCATATATCTTATATATTTAGATATAAGTATATAAGCAGCCAAAAAAACGAATACAATCCTGGGCTGTATAAAAAGAGGCATAGAATCAAGATCACATTAAGTATTAGTACCGCTTTACAAAACCCTAGTGAGGCCACACCTGGAATACCACAACCAATTTTTGCTCACCATACTACAAAAAAGATTGTTGAGACTTTGGAAAAAGTTCAGAGAAGAGCAACTGAGACAGGGGTCTTCAAACTTGGCTATTTTAAGACATGTGAACTTTAACTCCCAGAATTCCTCCTCCAGTCATGTTAGCTCAGGAATTCTGGGAGTTGAAGTCCACAAGTCTTAAACTTGTCAAGTTTGAAGACCCGTGAACTAAGATGATCAAAGAGCCTGGAGTTTAAAACATAGGAAGAACGGCTGCAGGTTTTGGGTCTGGCCAGTCTAAAGAAGAATCAGGGTTGACATGATAGCAGTATTCCAGTATTTGAGGGGCTGCCACAAAGAAGAGAGGGTCAAATTATTATCCAAAGCACCCAGAGGGCAGGAGAAGAAACAATCAGTTGGAAACTGATCAAGGAGAGAAGCAACTCGGAATTAAG
This sequence comes from Bungarus multicinctus, assembly GCA_023653725.1. Lineage (NCBI taxonomy): Eukaryota > Metazoa > Chordata > Lepidosauria > Squamata > Elapidae > Bungarus > Bungarus multicinctus. The sequence continues at coordinate 64,779,353 of CM042849.1, forward strand.
GAGAAACTTCCTAACAGTGAGGACAATTAACCAGTGGAACAGAAGTTGCCTTCAGAAACTGTGGGTGCTCCATCACTGGATGTTTTTAAGAAGAGTCTAGACTAGGAATGTCAAACTCACTTCGTCACGATGGCATCACAAGATGTATCAGGACTTCACTAAACCGGGTGTGGGAATGGCAAGTGCGTGACGCATCCAGCCTATAGGCTATTATTTATTTATTTATTTGATCATATTTCTATACCGCTCCCTCTCCGAAAAGGGACTCGGGGCGGTGTACAGCCTAGTAAATACATTAAAATACAAAAATACAAGATTAAATAGAGTTTAAAACCGAATTAAATATAAATATAGCTGTATCCCGAAAGTTTAAAAATAGTTAAAATTTTAAAAACCCTATTAACCTAAAACCCCTTTAACCCTTACTGGGCCAGGCCAGCCTGTTTAAAAAATAGGGTCTTAACTGCGCGCCGGAAGGAGAGGATATCTGTCATGGCTCGTATCTCCGGGGGGAGATCATTCCACAGGGAGGGCGCTCCCACAGAGAAAGCACGCACCCTCGGGGCCGCCAGCCGACAGCGATCAGGTGGCGGAACCCCAAGTAGGGCAACCCTGTGGGAGCGTACTGGGCGGCGGGAGGTAGTTGATGGCAGCAGGCGGTCCCGTAAGTACCCAGGTCCCGAGCCATGGAGCACTTTAAATACCGTCAGTACCACCTTGAATCGAATCCGGAAGGCCACAGGAAGCCAGTGCAGCCTGCGGAGAAGTGGTGTTACGTGCGCGCCCCGAGGGGCGCCCACGATCACCCGCGCGGCTGCATTCTGAACTAACTGCAGCCTCCGGAGACTCTTCAAGGGGAGCCCCATGTAGAGAGCATTGCAATAATCCAAGCGGGAGATAACGAGGGCAGAAGTGACTGTGCGAAGTGCGCCCAGATCCAGAAAGGGCCGCAACTGGTAAATCAGACGAATCTGATGAAAAGCCCCCCTGGTGACGGCTGCAATATGTTCTTCCAAAGACAGCCGCACATCCAGGAGGACACCCAAGTTGCGTGCCCTTTCCACGGGGGTCAAAACCTCTCCCCCCACGGCCAGCGAAGGAATAAGCTGGCTGTATCTGGGCGCAGGAAACCACAGCCACTCGGTTTTGGCCGGGTTGAGACGAAGCCTGTTATGACCCATCCAACCCCGCACGGCCTCCAGGCACCGGGACATCACTTCGACGGCTTCGTTGGGGTGGCCCGGGGTGGAGATGTACAGCTGAGTATCATCAGCGTACTGATGATACTTAGTTCAGGCTATGAGTTTGACACCCCTGATCTAGACAGTCACTTATCTAAAATGGTATGATATAGAATGGAATGGAATGGAATAGAATAATGAAGAATAGAATAGAATTCTTTATTGGCCAAGTGTGAATGGACACACAAGGAATTTGTCTTGGTGCAAATGCTCTCAGTGTACATGAAAGAAAAGATACATCAGTCAAGAGTCAAGAATCATAAAGTACAACACTTAATAATAGTCATAGGGTTTCTATCGGTTCTGTCCACCTCTGTAGAACCGGTAGCTCTGAAGAGCAGCAAACATAGAACCGGTTCTATGTCTGCTGATGTTTTTGCCCACCCACCCACCTGGGCTCTTACCTGACCTTTATTTCCTGCGTTTTCAACTTCAGCTGCCGTGCGAGGCACAGCTGCAGTTAAAAAAGCAGGAAAAGAGGGCTTTTTGAAAGGCTGCTTCCTGGCACGCAGCGCTGCTCAGCTGTCCAGGCACCAGGCTGATGACGATTTACAGGCGCGCGGGCAGCGTGCAGGGAAGCACATCGTAAATCACCGAACCTTGTAAATCACCGAACTGATAGTTAACCCTGTTGGATCCCACCCCTGGTCATAGGGTACAATAAGCAATCGAATCATACTACGAAACAGTCCATATAAATCATAAGGATACAAGTGACAAAGTTACAGTCATCCAGTCACAAGTGGGAGTGGATGGGTGATAAGGAGTGATGAGAAGATTAACAGTAATAGTAGTGCGGACTTTGTAATAGTTGAACAGTGTTGAGAGAATTATTTGTTTAGCAGAGTGATGGCATTTGGGGAAAAAACTGTCCTTGTGTCTATTTGTTCTGTATTCAGTGCTCTATAGCATCGTTTTGAGGGTAGGAGTTGAAATACTTTATGTCCGGGATGTGGGAGGTCTGTAGATATTTTCACATCCCTCTTTTTGACTCGAGCAGTATACAGGCCCTCCATGGAAGGCAGGTCGGTAGTAATTGTTTTTTCTGCAGTCCTAATTACTCTCTGAAGTAGGTTCTCCTGTTTGAGCAGGGGGCTGGACTAGAAGACCTCCAAGGTCCCTTCCAGCTTATTCTATTCTATTCGTAAAGACTTTGATGCATATATACACTTTCTGCATAAATCAGTGGCTCCAATTCTAAACTTTTTTCACCCATTACAAAAAAATACTAAGTTTCCCATCTTTCTTTCTTCCAAATCCAGGGCTGCCAACAGCAACAGGAATTCAGACAGATACGATCCTTCCTTTCCACCTAAGCTCCCTTATATCCTAAATTACATACGCTTTACATATGGAATGTATCATAAAGCTCACTGGCCACATGATTGTTAATAATGGAGCTATTGTAGGAGGGCCCGCCGAGTACCTGCAGGCCTGGATTAAATGCCTCCTCCATGTTAATGGCATTCTTGACTTCAGAGCTCATTTAATTGTTCCTGAGATTTAAATACTTCTCTAGAAACACATTTTCATCTGATAACATGCCTTTTTTTTCCCACTTAACCTCCCAATTATCTCCTTAGAGTAGTGAATCAACTTCTTTGCTGTCTAAGGCAGGTCTTGAATTTGTGATGCACTGATGGACAAGTTAATCCAGACTCCCAATGTATTTTACTCTGGCTTGAAAGATAAGCAGAAGTTTAATGGGTGATGAGAGAGAAACTGGCTGTAGCCAAGTTTTGGTATTCCTATCTGAGAGGGATTGAGGTTTGACACCCTGGTGGTGAATGGGTCAGCTTGTGAGAGAAAGAATTCAGAGGCTTTTACCATTAAATGCCCTTTGTACAAAGCTGTTACACTAAAGCAGTGCATTTCCCACCCTTGGTGACTTTAAGATGTTGTGGCCGGCTGGGAAATTCTGGGAGTTGAAATCCACAAGTCAGAAAGATTGAGAAACTGCTGCACTGGAAGCTTAAGAGCTTTAGAATGGGAGCAAAAAAGAATTCTAAAGTTAGTCACTTCAGACAAAAATAAATAAATGTGGGCCTTTCATGCAAAGCTATTTCAAAGTTGCTGCATGTAAAGCTGCATTTCTCTGGGTCTTGTGCTAGTTGATGTTTCCAAATAGCTAGGCATTTTAAATATTAACAGTTTACTATTTATATATTGTATGTATCCAAGGTATCATGAACAGAACCAGCCATACAAACTACACCCGTATGGGATTCATCTAACAATCTGGCACAGGATTTTCACAGCCCACCAGAAGACTGGATACAACACAATTAACCAGTGTTGTTTTAAACAGGAATTAGATTAAACATGTAAAACTGGAGTATTTTTTAAGCAGGAACTGAAACAGTTGTTAATAGATATAGTTAATTTCCAACATGTGACTGAAATGCAAGCAATTCAATTAGGTATAGAGATGTAAAATGTATAGTAATTCACATAATAGTGATCAGATCTGGATTTATGCTGATAATGTAAATGTTTGTGACATAATTCTTTTAAAGGGGTGAGCCCAATTGCTGGTATTTCAGAGAGAAGATCCTGCAAAAATGAAATTATGACTATGATTATTGTAGTAATAACTGTACTGAATTATAAATACGTGTCTCTGTGTGTGTGTGTGTGTGTGTATACATATACACACACATACACACACACACATATAGTATTCAGCTTTGTTCGGGTATTTTCCCACGTCATTATAGTTGTGCTTTTAAAGTTGTAGCGACGTTTCGGCAGAATCTCATCTGCCATCATCAGGCGAACCCAATACACAAGCCTGATGATGGCAGATGAGATTCTGCCGAAATGTCACTACAACTTTAAAAGCACAACTATAATGACGTGGGAAAATACCCGAACAAAACTGAATACCATACATATAAATACCCGCGAAAACTTAAGAAAACAAATATATGTGTATGTATGTATGTATGTATGTATGTATGTATGTATGTATGTATATATATATATATATACTTTGTATTACAACACCCTGTTAAGCCCCAATTAAGGGAGAAAGCATACTGCTTTCTTTTCTGTCTTTCGGCTCATCACCAGAGACCATACCGACAGAAAGCTATTTGTTTCGTTGCCTTTTGTTTACATGTGTGTAAGGTTTTTAAGCTGATAATTTTTTAAATAATAAATAAGGGAGACTAGTATAGATCTATTTCGAGCTAGTTAGCTCTCTTCAGCTAGCCATACCCTTACTGGGATTTGAACCAGGGAAGTATTACATGTGAGGCAGTTGTAATTGCCTCTACACCACTGGCTCTCTCCTTATCAGCTCAGGCAGGGGAATAAGTATATACTTTGTATTATATATATTACTTCCCTGGTTCAAATCCCAGTAAGGGTATGGCTAGCTGAAGAGAGCTAACTAGCTCGAAATAGATCTATACTAGTCTCCCTTATTTATTATTTAAAAAATTATCAGCTTAAAAACCTTACACACATGTAAACAAAAGGCAACGAAACAAATAGCTTTCTGTCGGTATGGTCTCTGGTGATGAGCCGAAAGACAGAAAAGAAAGCAGTATGCTTTCTCCCTTAATTGGGGCTTAACAGGGTGTTGTAATACAAAGTATATACTTATTCCCCTGCCTGAGCTGATAAGGAGAGAGCCAGTGGTGTAGAGGCAATTACAACTGCCTCACATGTAATACTTCCCTGGTTCAAATCCCAGTAAGGGTATGGCTAGCTGAAGAGAGCTAACTAGCTCGAAATAGATCTATACTAGTCTCCCTTATTTATTATTTAAAAAATTATCAGCTTAAAAACCTTACACATATATATATATATATATATATATATATATATATATATATATATATATATATACTTTGTCTCTACTATATATATATATATATATACTTAGTCTCCCTTATTTATTATTTAAAAAATTATCAGCTTAAAAAAACCTTACACACATATATATATATATATACACACACACACAGAGACAGAGAAACAGAGAGAGACAGAGAGAGATAAATATAGATATAGATATATAAATATATAGATATAGATATATCAGTGGTGCCTTAAAACAAATATTAATTAATATTAATGTTAAAATTCTAATCGGTAGGTTCAATGAAAATATTAATGGATTAGTCGGTGTGGTAAATTTTAATCCGATCAAAGTACATTTTCAGTTTTAGTCTTTCATTCTACTGTGCCATTTCGTATATTACTGTGATGAAGAATATTAAATATGGCTTTACTTTCTAGTAGCGGATGGGAACTTTTGATTATTAATTCATGCATATCGCAAGAAGGGATTATACTCAGATTTGGTAACATATAAAATTTAATCAATTTCAAAAGGACTACAATCAACTAAAGTGCTTGGTAACTTTACTGCATATATAAACAAAACCTTGATCATGAATAATAGAACAGATTGGAGCTGAAGAGAAGCAAGAACTGTCTGGGACCACCAGAAATCTGTAGTGCAATATCTCTGTATGAAGGCTAGGCTAGATGATGATTAATCGATTTCTAATCTCAACATACATAAGCATATATATGATATAAGCCATTGATCGTCTCTTCCATTAATGTCGTTCACTGATAGCCCTACAGCAGGGGTGTCAAACTAGATTTCATTGAGGGCTGCATCAGGGATGTATTTGACCTCGGGGGGTGGGTTGGGGGCATGGCCAGGGTGGGTGTGGCCAGCTCGATGTCACTCATGTCAAGGGCACCTGTTGTGATGACCCGGGGTGTGGCACAAAGGCAACACAGTCACATAAGTAAGAAAAGTCCCTTTAATACCTCCAACTTTGCCCCCAATGTCCAGTTACCTTCAGCTGGAAAAAAAAAACTCTCCCATGAACAGTCTTTAAGTGGAGGAAATTCAGTCCAAAAACCAAGTACATATAAACTGTAAATAAAAATCCACACAAACCACGCTGCAGCAATTAACTCGACAGGGCAGGATAAAGAATTGCAGATTTCAAAGGCCAACAAAACACACACAGTTGGGAAGATGCCAGGAACCCAGATAAGCCTCAACAATAAAAGATAACTCACAATATGTTTCCAACAAGTTGCTGTGTGCAAATTCCCTTTTTAAACATTGTGTTCCCAGCTGCAGCTAATGAAGGGAATCAGGGCCCTTTCCTCCCTCGTAAGCCAGGTAACTCACATTGCTCCCTTCTCTGTTCTTCCCTGCTTGCCCTAGGATGTGGGTGGGCCTGGATCTTCCTCTGAATTCCCTCTGCCTTGCTCTACCTCTCCCCTGCTCTGCCCAGATGGACCTTGCCCTTCCCCAGTTTCTTCCACAGCCAACGGAGCCACACTCCCACTCCCTGTCAGCTGCTCGGCCTCCCCCTTGGAATGAGATTCCGACAGGGGCATGACACCTGTGTTGGCCAAGTGCTAAGGCAGGACTTCCCTCAGACCCTCCCTCACATTATAATCTTCCTTCCTTCCTTCCTTCCTTCCTTCCTTCCTTCCTTCCTTCCTTCCTTCCTTCCTTCCTTTTTTCTTTCCTCTTCATTCTCCTTTCTTCTTCCTTTCCCTCTTTCCTTATTTTATCTTCCTTGTTCTCTTCCCATCTTTCCTTCTTTTTGAGGGGGCCGCAGGCCACATTTTTGGTCATAACAGCCTCCTGCAGCCCTCTTCCAGCAAAAAGGCCTTGAGTTTGACACCCCTGCCTTACACAGTCGACCCAATCAAGAAACAAACACTGCCTAGGTCTAAAATTACTTTTATTGGAATGGCTCTAATAACAGAGTCTGGATGTGTCTCTTCCTCCTTCTTAAATCCATGCAAATTAGAAGGGTTCCTGTCTTAGGCATTTTTGTAAATCTCTCTCATTCTATGGGCTTAAGTCCGGTTTACTTGTTCAATGCCTTGGCAATGGATCTTTTTTTCTCTCCAGTCACAACTTGTGCAAATTGCCTACTTTCTGTCATATACTTCCCTTGCATCATCTTCTGTCTTTATGTCATCTCATTAGAAAGACATCAAATTGGCAATCATTCCCCTGGAATTTCCTTTTTGTAACAGTAGGAAGGATGGTATAGAAAACCACATGTTAATTTTTTCAAGGCATGCTGTGGCTCTCAAGATTGCCAGGCTGACAATGGGGCAGGCTTGGGTTTGAGACCCCGTTGCTGCCACGGGATGGGGTGAGCTCTCCTCACATATTCCAGCTGTCAATCCAGCAGTTTGAAAACGGGCAACTGGAAGTAGATAAATGGGTAAATGGTGGGCATTTATTTAGCATATGGCAAATACATGGACTTATCGTGGTTCAAATGTCCACCCAACCATTCAAGGACAGGGTGGTCTATGTTGAAGAAAATCAGACATTGAGCCGGTGTAAATTCTGGATGGACATTCAGAGACAATGTGATGGATATTTTGTCAAGGAGCACCACAGTCACACTGAGGGGTAGAGACAAGACCCCCATTTAAACAATTTAATGGGGACAGGTAAGGAGGCTGCAACTGGGTATCCCTCAGGCAATGGTGATGTCACTGTTCAATCCTTTCAACCCAAAAGCACTTTACTGCTCCAGACACAAATGTAATAATAGTACATTTTTCGATTCAGATTCTACAACACTGAACTCACATTCAATAGGAAACATTGGCTTCCATTCAAATAGGAAAAGGCCAACACTGGCTCCCATCCACTGAGCACATGATGGGGGAAAACTGTAAGGGCAATCCATAACCATCATCATCATCATCATCACAATGCTCAACCTTCCTACCATTAACTTTAGTTTACTTTACTTTACATTACTATCATTGCACGTCGTACAATGAAATTAAATACCATCTTCAGTGTACATTATGATTATTAAAATAAAACGCAAACACACATCCTTCACATTCTATACATTGAATTGAAAACCCCTGATGTTGCATTAATATTGCACTATACAGTAGAATTCAACAGAGTTACTGCCCTGGGATAGAAGTTGTTTTTCAGCCTATTTGTCCTTATTTTTATTATCCTGTACCATCTGCCAGATGCTAATAGTTCAAAAAAAAGGGTGCCCAGGATGAGATGGATCTTTGAGAATGTTTTGAACTTTTTTAAGGCAACAGGAGCTATAAAGCTATAAACGTACTGAATTACAGCAATTCTGATGATTGAAAGTTTGCCTATGAATTGTACGCTGAGGAGATAACCATGTTAGTTTATTCGCTCATAGAACCACAACTCTTTGTCGCTGAAGGTTTCCATCACTGATGGAGGCAGCAAAGGCATATATACTTATATACCATCTTATATATACTTATATATACATATATACTTATATATCATCTTAACCATATATGCATATATACCTTTTGCTTTCCAGGTAATTATTCTCTCTACAACTCTCCTGACACCACATAACGTTCTGGAGCTGCTTTTCGCAACAGACCGTCTCAAGCCAGACATCGGTATCTGAAGTTGCCAAAGCAGGCACCTGGCTCAACTTTGTGGGAAACTCACCAAACTCTTTGCCTTCTGTCTTTCTAGAACATTCCTTTAAAACAGAGATGCTCTGAAATTGCCCATAACATGAGAAATTTTCAAGTGTGGGAAAACGTGATGAGCTCAATGTTTGTGAAGAAAAACATCTACCATAGTCATTGCTTCAAAGCCATGTTTGAGTGATGTCATGCTAACCTTCCTCTTCTTGCAGAAATGTCGTGCTTAGCTGAAAATCCTTTATCTCCAAGCTTATTAGCAGCGATGATTGTTGAAGGGCATTATTGTATCACAGCCTGTGAAGATTCAAAGAACATTGTAAAACCATGAAAGAGAGCAACCCAGGCCTTCGTTTTTGCTACATTCCTTTGGGCACCGTGGCTCACAGATTTTCTTTAGCAAGGTAGATAAAAGATACCCACCACAAAAAAAAAAACCACAAAAAAAAAAAAACCATGGGAAATGCCTGAGTGGCAAATTTGATCTGAAATATCTTTATGATCCCTGAGATAATGTACCCTTCTTGGCAAATAGTTATGGGGAATGGGGAAGCAATGCCAAGATTGGCCAAGGTTGAGCAGCATCTGGAGCGTGGGTCAAAATAAACAAAACGGTGGTTGTGTGAAATTGCAATCCAAGAGTTTCCCTTTTTGTGAGTGCACAATCTTGAAAGGGTTGTGGTTTCCATTGTGTTGTTGTTACTGCCATCTTGCTTTTCTTTTTTTTATTCCCTTCATGTCACCACCATCTAGATCAGTGATCGCCAACCAGTGGGCCAGGGACCACTGATGGTCCATGAGAAAATTTTGGTGAAATGTCACCCCCAAAGCACTCCCCAAAGCAATTAATCCAGGGAACACAAGGCTGCGCTGCCCACATGGCCCACTGGAACATAAGGCTTGAGTCGCTTGCATTGTGAACAACACGAGATAGGGAGGGGACGGGGGAAAGGGGGGAGGGGGGGAATTTGCCCCACTCACCTCATGCACCTCACCTGGCCACCAGGCTGCTCCTTGCTGTTTCTTTCTTCTTCTGCTTCTGGCTTGCACGCAAGGAAAGCAGCAAAAGTCTTTCTTTCCCTCCCCCAAACTCTACCAGAAATGAGTCTTTGGGACCCTGCAAGGCATCCTGCTCCAAAAGGCTGCACCGGCACGACAAGTCACACAAATACTCATTCCTGGCAGAGTTTGGGGGAGAGAAAGAAAGACTTCTGCTGCTTCTGCTGCTTTCCTTGCATGAAGCCAAAAGTCTCTCTCTTTCTCTTCCCCGAGAACGGAGCTGGAGACAGTATCCTGAGATCTCAAATAAAGAAAGATCAATCGGTAGGGAAAACGGGGTGGGGAATTTTCCTATAGACTTTTTTTGGGATTTTCCCAGGGTCTCTGCTGCTTTCTGCAGAGACCCTGGGAAAACGTTAGCAAGCCACCGTCAGTCAAAATTCATATTAGTGGTCCGCGGGATTTAAAATTATGAGTTTGGTGGTCCCTGAGATCCAAAAGGTTGGCGAGCCCTGATCTAGATTACATATCAGTAGCCAAGTTACAAGGCAGGAGACACCTCTGTGGGAAAAGTTCATTGGCAAGAATTTGAAGCTAATTGGTTTTCCCGCCAAGAGCTCCATTTTGCAATTTTCTAAGGTAAAACCATCCTCATGTTCCCCCTTCAAACAGAAACATGAAAGATTTCATCAGTCTCTGTCATCAAAGGCAACACTCCAAATTTATCTGAATTCCTTATTCCTTATTCAGATTCCTTAATCCTTATTTAAAACTTGGTACTCCAATAAAATTAAACCCAGACTCTTCCTTGGGGAACAGATGTGTTCATGCAATCCAAAGTTATCCCTGGCCAGCATACCCTCCTCCCCAAAAATGTGTGAAGTTGCTTCAGAAACCATCTAAAGAGAACATCTCATTGTCATGAAGGCCCAGGATTCTAACCTTCCAGGAAGGAAGAATGTCCTTATTCATGGTACTTGCATCTCCTATGGTAGCACTTCCATCTTCAGATCCGGTGTTTCAATTAAACCTCAGGGAGAAAATGTTTGCCTGATGTTTCTGACCTGCTTTGTTTTCAACAGGAAGAGAGTCTGATGGTATTTATTGGATGGACCCTGTCCTGTGTAAGATATTCAGAGAAAGATCCGCAGGGGGAAAAGTTGCTGTCCATTTCTTTAAACATCACCTATACGGAACACACACACAGAGGGAAAGTGAGACGGTATAGAGCAGTGGTGGCTAACCTTTTTGGGCTCCTGTGCCAAAAACTGTGCATGCATTAGTGTGCACAAGCACCCAAAATGCAATGCCTCCCCACGCCCCCTGCGCATGCACATGCAACCCCCACACCACACCACCCCCTTACCTGCACTGCGCCTCACAGCTGATTTTCCGGCTGGTTTGAGGCCTTTTTCAGCCCCCCAGAGGCTTGGCAAAAAACTCTGCAAGGCTCTTCAGGATGAATAATAGGCCTGTTTCGTCACTTCCTGCAGTACCAGAAGTGACGAAACAGGCCTATTATTCATCCTGAAAAGCCTTGCAGAGTTTTTTTCCAAGCCTCTGGGAGGCCGAAAAAGGCCTCAAATCAGCAGAAAAATCAAGCTGTGAGGTGCGTACATGTGCAGTGAGGTAAGTTTGCCTGCGGTTCGCATGCTGGCACAAATGCCTCTGCGTGCCACTTGTGACACGCATGCCATAGGTTCACCATCATAGGTATAGAAAGTGTGTATGTTTGTGTGTGTGTGTTTGCAGGTTCAAAGCAAAGAGCCTGGCTAGTGTTTTTTTCCTTGCACTTTATTTTCTCAATAATGAAAGGTAGCATGATTTAAGGTAAGGAATCAACGCCTAATATTGCCAAGCCGATTTGTGACATGGTTTTCTTTTCATATTGCTATCGCTCAGTTGACTTGGCTTCTGATTATATTTTGTTAGCAGTAGAATATAGCCAGATGCTGCCTTCTTCAATGGAACCAAATCCAGCAGTTTAGTCCGATCGCATGTTTCAAGGAAACCGATGCTGCAGTCTAGCCGGTGCAAAAAACAGCCTTTTTAAAAGACTTTTCACGGCCCCCGTTGAAGACGATTTAAACTGGGCTGCAGCCTGAGGTTTCAGCAAACAAGACGACCACTTTGTGAAAAACGCCTCACAGGGGAAAAGGGCAAACTTCTGAGCATTTACTTATGCTCATAGTCAGTGGATGAGCTGGCAAGCCAACTTGAGCGATAAAACTACTTAATGGAAGCGCTTAGAGAGAAAAGGGTAAACAGAGTCCCCATGGTTACCAGGCCAGATCTGTCATATTGAACTAATAGGCTAAATTCTCTATTAAATGGAAGGATTCCGGTATGGGCCGGTTCTCATCATATACGCATCTTAATTGGAACACGGGCTGAAAATGGGGACTGCAGGAGAGCTGAATGATGTGGGGCTTTGTGTAGGGTTACCCTGCATTCCGTTCATGCAAAATTCCAGTGTTGCTTCTTACAATCTTTTAACTGCCTTTCTTTATCAGTAGAGATTTAGCCTCTAGTTCAGAACGGTCTATAGTAGGGGAAGGTGCCAGAAAAACCAAAATGGACACCTTATTCCATCAGACATGCAAGGAACACTTAAAAATGAGACTCTGCCCAGGTAGTCATGCCTGTTAATCTTATTTCTTTCTCACTCTCACTCACTCATTCTCTCTCTCTCTCTCTCTCACACACACACACACACACACAGAGAGATGCTCCTGAATCGAGTTGTAACTCTTGCGGCACAATGGAAACAGAGCCTTTCCTTGATAGCACAGCTGCTGAGGATGCTTTGGTGTTTTTGATATGTTGTGCCAGGTAGACTTTTTGGGGAGTTGTGGCCAAGTGGTAATGCCCACAGGGTTTTTAGCAGAAGCTCTTAAACAATGGGGAGTGGCCCCCATGTAGTTAGAAAAGCATTTGAGAAGCAGGTAGCTCTGTATAGCAGCTACACAGCTGTTGTGGTAGAGAACTCTTATATTTGCAAGAGAGTTGTTGATGGGTGTTTAGTGTTCTCAAAAATCAGTTGACCTGTGCCCCTGTATGATTTGTTTCACACCTCCAGTAAGACATTTTTTCCCTTGCTTCACAGGCAGTAGAAATGTTACTACTACAACCTCGTTTTTTTTTTTTTCCCTATGTACTTTGCCTAGCAACTGGTTAGAAAAATACAACCAATTCTTGAGAAAACATTGTTTAATTCAATGATGATACAAAAGAAAGAAATTGTAGCCTGGTAAATGTTTCTGAAACATGAAATAAATAAGTTACCGCGTAAGGGGAATGCACGGTATTGCTTTTTTGTTAAATTGAATCAATGTTATGTTAATGCATGTCTAATTTTAAACTTGTTCTGCTTTATGGGACAAGCCTCGTGGTCCAGCATTTGGCTTGTTAAATCACAAAAAGCAGGTTGATACAACAGTGGAATGTCCCTTCTGCCTCTAACTAACTGCTCAGCTGTGAAAGACTTACTTCACACCTAGAAAAGAAGTGACATGAACTAAAATAGTGTGATTTGCAATCCATATTTAGATCAGTTAATTTGGATTTATCTGGAAAGAAATTCAACACGGCATCAGATGACCAACAGTCTTCAGAATATCTTAAAATCTTGAGAACATTATGTAGTTGTAAAAAAATTACACTGAGTATTTGCAGCACAGTTTATGTCTCATCGCAATCAAATCTAATCCCTTAATAATGCCCAGAAATTTTACATCAAATACTGTTCCTGCTCTGTTGTACCTCATGAACTGGAGTTAAAAATAATAATAATCAAAAGTCTGTAGGGAGATTTATGAAAGAAACCAGCCCTAATTCATAGCATCAGGATATCTGCTTCCAATGAAAGAAGATGGCATTCTCAGTATTTCACTGAGAAGATGGTATTGTAGAAGATGGTATTTTCATCTTCTACAATTAACGTAACAGGATAGCAAATACTAAGCTATCCTAACCTCCATCACAGAATATGGCAATGTTTTGAATGCATTCAAATGTCCTGCTTTCAGCATGAAAATATGCGTCGTGTCCCTTCTTTATTCAAGTTTTGGTGGAGTTTCTCCTTTGCTTAATGCTCTATACTCCCAAGTCCGGTATCACCCAAACACATACACTTTCTCTCTCTCTCTTCTCTTTGATCTTGCTTGGTTGCCTTGGGGCCAGCAAAATGTTCCCAAATTGGAACCAATGGACTCTTCGCCAAGAATGGACCCTTTTCCCATCCAGGTCAGTCAACTTTTCAGACAGAGGTAACGGTTCTCACTTTGGCCGACAAAGCTTGCTTAAACCTTCTCTTCAGGTCTTGCATGTTGGGCGACTTGGGCCTTGAGATGAGAGAACTTCTCCGCTTCTCCGGGGTGCCGGTGGGTTGTTGCTTACTGACTTCTTTGCACAAGCTCTGGAAGGCACAGAAGACCTCTTTGTAGTTCTCACTGACGGAGACTTCGTAGAAATTACAGCCCAGCATGCTGGCCAGCTGAAGTCCATGCTGAGGTTCTACCTCTTTAATATGGAGCAGGTCTGCTTTGTTGGCCACAATCACTACAGGTACTCTATTTCCGGGATGCACCTGCCGTATATGCTGATGGAAATGGCCAAGGAGTTCGTAACTTTTATGGTCGGTTATCGAAAAGACGATTACGACTGCATCCGCCCAACGAAGACACTTGTTCAGCTGTTCGTTACAATCCAGGCTGTGCCTGTTCATCTGTGTTTTTTTTTTTTTTTAAAAAGGAGAGGGATAGAATATTATTTGGATGCAAAGGTTGAAATGAAAGTTACAGATCTTTCCAATGCAGTTTCTATTCCATTTTACATATATGAGTTAACACTGTTCTGGTCCATTATTCTCTTCATCCATCCTTTCTCCCCAAAGTTTAATCTCCTTTCCTGTTGCTTAAACAAAAACAAAAACTCAGGGCAAACTGGGTTATTCTGAAGCTTGCTATACATTCAAGTGGAAAACCGACCCGCGTCACTTTCTGTAAAGTAAAATAATTTGTGGTGCCGAAGAATGGGAAATTAACTGGCTAGACAGTCAGCAGGGATTGGAGGCGGGATGGGAACAAAAGGTATGAGCTGGAAACATTTAGAATTGGAGGCTTGCCCAGCTCAAAAAGGCAAATTTTGACCTTACACATGTCTATCCATTTAAACTTTCCACCATACAAAATCCACTCCAAAGTTGTTTTAATGAGAACAGCTGCTGGTACCGCTGACTTGTTTCAATTATGTGTTTCTTAAATGACACTTGATTGGGCTGCGGCAGTGAAATTTGAAAATATTTCTGGTACATTTTGCCAGGAAACAAAAATAAAATGTTTTAGTTTTCCAAGAAACAGCTTTTTACCCATTAGCAACATTTCTGGTTTTATTTAGAAAGGTTGCCTCCTTAAAATAACGGCTGTGTTTTCAAGTGGGCAAAAGTTGAATTGAAATAGTGAGTTGCTTTCTTTTGCTGTCAGGAGATTATATACAGATCATTTATTTGACGGTTTACAATCATTCCTAGCAACAAAAAGAATTTGCAGTGATTCCACTGCCTAAAGTTAGCCTGCTTCTCTGCAAACATCTACTGCAACTCTAGTCTTGAAGCTGAGCAACATTGAGGCTCCCTTTTAAATTATGAAACGCAAAGGAAACAACTTACCTGTACACCAGGTGTATCTTGAACCTGAATTGCAAACATCTCTCCATCAATTTCAATCTGTCTGCTGTACAGATTACCTGGCAATAGAAATAAAGATGGAATTTTAACACAGGATTGCCAAAACTGAAAATGCTTCTTTAAAAAAAAAAATTGGCAGCGAATAAAACTGCCATGTCATACTTGGAAATCAGGGTGGGGAAAACCATTCTAGCTTTATTAGATACATGCTTCCATCACAGAAAATAATTAGCATAATCCTAGGCATCTTACTTAGCCATTCAATGGGACTAAATTGCAGATGAGTATGTATGAGATTGCAGCCTAAATGAATGGCTTACAGAGAGGCTTACAAACAGCAGAAGCAGTTGTAAAATTAGCCGACATTGTCAGATGACTCTACACATGCTTTCTTATAAAACAAACTTTAGGCATAAAGTTACTGCTAGAGACAGGTGCAAAAGAATTTATTAGCTGTCTGGGCCTTTTGTACAGGGCAGTGTTTCTCAATCTTGACAACTTTAAGACATGTAGACTTCAACTCCCAGAATTCACCAATTTCTGGGGTGCCAAGGTTGAAAAACATTGGTATAAGGGAATAGCACACCTTGTAGTTAACAGGAAATTTATGAAACAATTATACTGTATCAGGATAATTAAATGTGTTTACATTTTCTGTCACAAGAATAAATAATTGTGATGTGTTGCATTTTGATTGCCATGTTTTTACTTTAATGATGAGTTTCTACCTGCTAGGTAAGTCTCTTCCATCCCATTAGCCTTCTATTTAAAAAAAAAAAACTTCGGTTTCATTGATTTCTCATCTGTATCAAGTATTATTTTTCTTCTTTTGCCTGAGCAGCCAGGAAGTTTATTTGGTTGCCATGGCACCCTACATGCGGACACGTCCCGGATTTTTTTTGCAGCATTTTGGCAAAACTTTGGACTGGGCCAGTTACTTTGGATTTTTAGATGTTTCAATGAAGTTTACATTGTCGTGTTATTTGCCAGAAAGGGTGGGGAATCACACCTCTGCTTTTTTAGCACTCTGCAGTAGAAATCCAGTCATGAGATTTGCTCTAACCAAAACACATTTTGCTGCAAGTTGATCTGTTTTTTTAGAATGTTGAGCCTGTTAGCACTATTGCAGTGGTAGGGAACCTTGGCTCTTTTATCACTTACGGACTTCAACTCCCAGAATTCCTGAATGAGCTATAAAAAGTTCCCCATCCCTGGCCTACTGGTTTTTCAGTTGTGAGGGAAATCAATTTTTGATTTGAATGGGATTGTTCAATATACAAATGTCCTAATTTTTGACTTGAATGATCAATATTCTTTATATGTCCTACATTTGTATATTAAACAATCCCATTCAAGTCAAAAATTGATTTCCCTCACAACTGAAAAACCACTAGGCCAGGGATGGGGAAACGTTTATCGCTCACTCAGGAATTCTGGGAGTTGAAGTCCATCAGTGATAAAAGAGCCAAGGTTCCCTACCGCTGCACTATTGGAACGGATTATTTATGGGGTAAGCCAAGGTGCCTCCTTCGTGAATGTAAACTACCAGTAGCTTCCACAGGGCGTGATCAAAAGTCAAGGTGAATACCACAAGAGCATAATAGAAGCTCCACCTGTTCTGCCAGCAAAGTTTCAATCATACGGTTGAGGCCGATACCTTGACAAACCTTATCTTCTTTACCTTGACATCCCTGACCTTATCTTCTGGATACCAAATCTGCATTTCCAAGGATGAAGCTAGCTAGGCATTCATGATAGCAAATGCTGAATTTGAGATTTCATCAGTAATAATTGTTCCCGCCTCAACCATCTCTTGAAAAAGCTGCTCTTAATTTGTTTTTATTTTATTTTTTTTCAATTTGGTTTAATCTGCTTTAGAGGGGCTTCCATTCATTTAATGCCCTGCAGTTCCTCAGAACAGCTGCTCTTGCTTGCCTTGCCTTTTCAGGAGAATAACAAAAGCACTTTAAAGTTCAGTCCAAAACCTATTTGCATAAATATCTTGATTACACATAAAGATAGGAGCGGAACTAAGCGATGGGAGCTTAAAGCCACATCTTTTAACTTGGAATGCATTTCATTACTGCTGATGGACGTGGGTGGCAGAAGCCAAGAAAAAGATGTCAGAAGTCAGGCATCCCAGCTTGAGTGAAGTAAATCCCAGGATGCTTCCCCCCCCCCTCCAAAAACAGACAAAGTAAGGCTGCGTGCAAAAAACTTGGTCCTCTTGCTATAATGATGAATGCCCCCACGTCACCCCTTTTTCTCCCAAGGATGAAAATACATGGGAATGCGTTGCCTTCTAATATCGCAGAATCCTTTCTTACCTGCATTACGTTCATAGTCTCCAATGAATCGCTTTGTGAGAAATCTCACCACCAGGGCTGCAATTAACAACAACAACAACAAAAAGATGTCATTTATCAAGAAGAGAGAAAAAGTCATCGATCACTATTTAAGGCTTCTTAAAAACCCACTCCTTGTCTGCTGCCCCCATCTCCACCCCAATGCACATAGATCAGCTGTGGATAAAGCAACCCCAAAGGAATTCAGTCCTTCAAAGAAAAACTCCAGGAAGCCAAGGCAACTGGCTATAGGATAGATAATTAGAGAGGTGTGAAGGTTCAGGTAAATCTAAATTCCTAATTTTTTCTTCTCCTAGCTTTCTGTCTCCTTAAACCTGTAGGCTTAGATGACTGGAGTGCCCACTCTTAAAAATCCCGTGGGAATCACCCTAACAACTCTTAATAGATATGAACCTATCATTCTTTTATGCTGGGGGGGAAGGAGGTCTTAATATCATGCCAATAGGGGGGGAAACATCAATTTTTTTTCCACTTGACTATGCCCACCCCAAATCCAGCAGCAGGTGTGTGGGGAGCATGGGTAGGATGCAAGAGCTGCCTAGTTCCGTTTAATATTAATTCAAATGACTACATTCTGGGGGCCCTTTTTTGGAGGGGGAATCAAATACAGAGCGGGAGCACCTGTGGGTTCGCTTTGAAGTTTGAAAGGCGTTTTTTGCAGGAGAAGAAATTTCCTTTGGGTGAAACGGGCAGGATGGAGCAAAATGAGAGGTGGTGATGGACGAGGAGGAAGAGGAAGAAGAGGAAAGAAGGAAAGAAAGAAGGGAAGGAAGGAAGGAAAGAAAAGGAAGGAAAGAAAAGGAAGGAAAGAAAAGGAAGGAAAGAAAGGAGGAAAAAAGAATGGAAGGAAGGAAAGAAAAAGAATGAATGAAAGAGAAGGGAAGGAAGGGAAGGAAAGAAAGAAGAAAAGAAAGAAGGAAAGGGAAAGAAGGAAAGAAAGAAAAGGAAGGAAGGAAAGAAAAGGAAGGAAAGCAAGAAAGAAAGAAGGAAAGAGGAAGAAGGAAAAAAAGGAGGAAGGAAGGAAGGAAAGAAAGAAGGAAAGACAGAAAGAAACTCTCTCCTCCAGCCTTCCTCTCCCCTTCCCCGCCTCCCACACCGGCCGCCCACAACACTCACCGGTCTTGCCCACCCCGCTGGCTCCCACCACGGCGATCCTGATGAGCCGAGGGCGCCCGCAGGCGGCAGCGATGCCGACGCCGTCTCCGCTGCCGGCGTGCTCTGCCTGGGGACACTCGGCGATGGTCCCCATGTTCTGGATCAGGCGCATCGCAGCAGCCGCGGGGTAATAAAAGCCCAGCCCAGCCCAGCCTGCAGGGACGCCGAAAGAAACCCGAAGGGAAGCCGGAGCAGCACCGCCACTCTCGCCCCAACAGCTCCTGTGCGCGCCTCCCTCGCCTCTCCCGCACCTTTTTCTCCTCTTGGCCTTGGCTCCTCCCGCCCCCATTTTCCCGGGAAAAGGTCCGCCCCGCCTCTTTCCTCCTCCCTCCAACCAATAGGGTCTAAGCCGCCTCTCCTCCGCCCGCCGCCCCCACTCTTGACTCCGCCCTCTCAGCATCTCCCGAGATCACGTTCCTGGGCAGGTTTTGCTGCAAGCGCGTGGATTCCCCTCTCCGTTCAATGGGGAGGGGCGGGGGGGCTGCGTGTGCAAGGCGCGATTCCCCACGTGCGACGGCTTTATTTTATTTTCTCTTCCCGCGCTGCCCCTCTGAGCCCCCGCCCCCCCCCGCCACCTCTCCGCCTTTAAGCCCTCTTCACCTCTGATGGACGGACAGGTGGTTGGCGAGAGGCAAAGTTTCCCCCTCCCCCCTTAAGCGCGGGATGGAGTCAGGCAGCGTGAATCAGCCGTTCGCACGCGTGGGCGGGAAAGTTTGACCCAGGCTTGGCGCTGTGTGTGTGTTCTGTGTGTAGGGGGGAGCGCGTGTTCAACCATGTGCCCTTCCCGCCTTTTTCCAACAAGTCGCCCCTTCTCCGTCCTCCCTTCCCCAAATCCTGCTGAGGATGGAGGGGTGTGTGAAGGTTTTATTTACAACGACGCTTTAAAAGGCGACCCGCTTCTCAAAATTCTTTCCTTGGGACGTTAAAAGCCGGGGAGAAAAAAAACAAAGCACCCGGTTCCAAAGAAAGTACCTGCCTTCCCAGAAAGAGTTGTCATCTCCACGCCTTGAGTAGAAATTGAGCACGTTTTATGTCAACCCTCAATAGATAGAGTGACCTTCCCTGTCATTTCTTTTTTTAAGGCACACCTTAAAAAATGAAATTCAGTTTGAGGAAAAAGTTTTTGAGGAGAGGAAGCTGGCAAGAAGATGACTGCAGCAGTTGTCAATAGTTTGGGTGCTTTTAAAAAGGATACGGGAGAAGGATTTGTAGGAATAAAAAAAATATGAAAGAAGACCGAAGAATCTGTAGGGCTGTTATCAAAAGTATGCACATACATACACATACTATATACATATATGTATATATGTATGTGTATAGATGTGTGTGTATGTATAAATGTATATATGTACCTTCATATACATACCTACACCCATATATATACATCATATATGTGTGTGTGTATATATATACAAATTCCTTGTGTGTCAATCACACTTGGCCAATAAAGAATTCTATTATCTATATCCATCCATCTATCTATCTATCTATCTATCTATCTATACAGTATTTCTATCTCAAGATCTATATATCTATATCTGTATCTATATCTCTCTATATATCTATAGATAGATAGATAGATAGATAGATAGATAGATAGATAGGTAGGTAGGTAGGTAGGTAGGTAGGTAGGTAGGTAGGTAGGTAGGTAGGTAGGTAGATAGATAGATAGATAGATAGATAGATAGATAGATAGATAGATAGATAGATAGATAGATAGATAGATAGATAGATAGATAGATAGATAATTGTCCATCTTAAATACATTTCGGAAAGTGGATGCTTCTATGTCCACAAGGTTGATGCTACATGGAACAAAAAACTGACTGAATCTGGGCGTTTTGCTTCGGATACCACGAAACCTCCTCCTCCCAGAGGGTAGCAAGGAAAACAGGTTGTGGAGAGGATGTGTAGCGTCCCAGACAATCCTAAGCCCCCTGCTCAAGCATGTGCCATGTCCCGGATAGACGGAAGTGAACTGCCAATAAATGAGCCTATTGACTGTGTCCTGTGCATTTTGCATGCTAGAAAAGTAGCTACATTCAGTCAATATGCTCATAACATCATCAGTGGCTTTTCTGCACCGGCTCCAATGATCTGAATTGGGAGTTAGATGCATATGCACATTCACCTCCTGCTTTCTGAATTGTCAGTGTGTGTTTAGATTGCTTTCATAGTTTATCTGAGTTGGGGTGGCTGCTGGATCATGAAACCCAAATCCTTCGTTTGACAGCCTGCATGTCTACGATGGATGCTGTTTGTATCGTTCGGGCATGAAGCATATTGCCCTGAAAGCAGGAGCTGAGGTGTATATGCCCAGCTGTGTTGGCAGCTGCTCACCTGGTGAACTCTGTACACTTTTAATGAGGAACAACAGAGAACTCTTTTGATTGTAAAGTCTCCTCTTTTAATATGCCCTAGCAGGCTAGTCCCAATGTTATTCTAATATTCACCTCTAGATTTGGTCCTAACCTGAAGTATTTCATAAGCGTTCTGTATTTATCTGATAAGGATTTCTATATGGAGCTTTACCTTCTGAAAGATAAGCAAAAGTTAAAAGTGATCGTGTTGTTCTTCAAAGTCTCTTGCAAGCACTTTGTTGTTGGACACTGAACCTCTGTTTTAACGCAGAAGCCATATGAACCCACCACTCGTGGGCTAACTCCTCCTGTGTCATTGCTGGAGGGGGTATGGGGAAAGGTTCGTTCACAACCTGTAAATTATTTGCAAAAAAAAAAAAAGTCCATAGTTATACCGTGTTTTTTCCAAAAATAAGACCCTGGCTTATATTTTTTTTCCAACCCAAAAAGGCACCAGGTCTTATTTTCAGGGGATGTCATCCACTGACTAACCTCACTTGCGCGTGTCGCCCTTCCCGGCCTCCTTTTTGCTGTCAGAGGCCTTCAGGAATTTCTTCTGTGGCCAGCAAGGCTTTCCTGAAGGCCTCTGCAGCCGATAACCAAGCTCTGGATCGATCCAGAGCTTTGTTATCCGCTACAGAGGCCTTCAGGAAAGTCTTGCCAGCCTTGCCAGCTCCAGGTGAAATGAGCCAGTGAGGCAGGTGTCGGGGTGTGCGAGGCCTGGCTGCAACTATCCAAAGGTAAATAATAGGGTAGCTCCACCACCCCTATCCTAGCTTAATTTTTACCTATCCATTCTGGAGTGGGTGGGATCTTAATTAGGGCTTTATTTTGGGGGGAGGACTTATATTGGGCACACATGTAAAAATCAAGCTAGGACTTACTATCAGGGTAGGTTGTATTTTTAGGGAGTGCGAGGCCCGGCTGCAACTGTCCAAAAGTTAAGTAGTAGGGCAGCTCCACCAACCCCACCCTAGCTTAATTTTTACCCAGGCACTCTGGGTGGGATCTTAATTAGGGCTTTTTTTGGGGGGGGTAGGGCTTATATTGAGCTCACGTGTAAAAATCAAGCTAGGACTTACTTTCAGGGTAGGCGGTATTTTTAGAGAAACGGTATCAGCATGGAGATTTTCTGGCATCTTTCTCCAAGCTGAGCCAGGTCAGAAACCACAGGGGAAATCCACTCCATAGTTGCTGTTGTTAGCAGAAAGCTGCTTCATTCAAACCACCGTAGGACAAAGGAGGATGAGAGCCAGAACTGAAAAGAAATTAAATACAAAGGAAATCAACTTTGCTTTGTACTAGGGTAGGTTGGCAGCTTATTGTGTGAGATAGGATCTTTTTTTTTTTATGAGGAGGAGGAAGGAGAGAACTCAGCAAAACAGGCACGCACATAAAAGAGGCTTGACTTTTAAGGCAGTCTGAAAGCGGCCTTATTTTCTTCTCCTTTCCCCAGAAAAGGCTGACTAATGCTCTGCAGCTACATTAAGATTTTTATCACTTTCGAAAGCTTTTCTGGCGTGCTTGCTTTCCCCGTTCCAATTTTCTTCTTTATGTAAAACATGTCTGTTGGGCCAGATTAGGGGGCGAAGGTGCACTCCATCCAGCCACCCTTCTCGGTCACAGAAACACAGAATGGGATACAGGGTGTAATTTACTATGGCTTTTGGAGGCAGAACAAGTGGATCAGTGGTGGTATTCAATTTTTTTTACTACCGGTTCTGTGGGTGCGGCTTAGTGGGCTTGGTGGGTGTGGCATGGCTTGGTGGGCGTGGCAGGAGAAGGTTACTGCAAAATCCCATTCCCTCCCCACTCCACTAACCTGCTTTCCAGCTCCGTTCTCCTATGCAGGGCAACCAAAGGAGACCCAGCCAATCAGCTGGGACTCAGGAGGTGGAGAATAGATGGGGGTGGGGCCAGTCAGAGGTGGTATTTGCCGGTTCTCCAAACTACTCAAAATTCCCACTACTGGTTCTCAGAACCGGTCAGAACCGGCTGAATACCCACCTCTGAAGCAGATTTCAAAGTTTGGTTTTAGAAAGAAGGGGAGGAGGGAAGGGCAGGGAGGGGGGGGGAAGGGGAAGAGGAGAGAAGGAGGGAGAAGGGGAGGGAGGAAGGAAGGAAGGGGAAAGGAAAGGATTTTAAGATGGACCAATTTGCTATAAAATTACTATTGTTATTTTCATGGGCTCTTTTCATGTAACCTCCAATATGTACACACAAATCTTTTTTTTTTTAATTGTTCTGAGTACCAGGTTCGATTGCTGCTGGAAATCAGCATGCAACGTGGCAAAGAGCGAGTTTCTGTTTGTTGATTGTTTTTTTTTTATTTAACCCAGTTTTGTTTTGATCAATCTCAAGGTACTGTACATTCTTAGTGCTTCCATCTCCTATTTTCTCTACAACAACAATCCTGTGAGGTGAATTGGCCTAGGAGAAAGTGATTGGCGCAAAGTCAACCAGCCGGCTATCATGTCTGAAGGAAACCTAGAACTCACAGTCTCCTAGTTTATTACTGGCTCTTGAAGTATGTCTTATGTTTATATTGCAGTTGATTTTCATTCATCCACCGGAGCAGTAAAGCAGTCTAGCTTAGCATCTCAAATGCATACATTTAGTTTCACCACATCTAAAATTGCCTTTGTGGTGTTGATTGTTTCTGACAGATATCCAGTTTTATTCTGGTTTTGTGGTTCCCCTACCTAAAGTCTTCTTCGCCCTGACAAATTACAACTATCCATAAGGACTAATTTTAGATTTACATTTTTTAATCCCACCTTTTAATATTTTTCTAAATAATTCACAGTAGCGAACATAGTTCATACTCCTTCCTCTTTTCATTTTCTCCACAACAATCCTGTGAGATGAATTTCCTGATATATATGTGTTATTCCTGTGCTTATTGCATCAGATTGCATCGTTTTCTATATAAGAACTTAAGAAAGTTTGAGGAAAGGAATCCAAGGCAAAGATTTAAAAAAAATGCTTTAAAATGCCAGGAATCGAATTGTTGGAATTCTACCACAATCTTGGAAACTGAATGGATCTGGAGAAACCAGAGCGATTCAAGATCAATAAAGCCACCAATGCCACCATGCTTTCTTAAATTTTTTTGTTTGCTTAAACTCCGGGTTTAGTTCAAAGTTTCTCAACGTCAGCTACTTTAATTCCCATGGACTTCATCTTCAAGAATTCTGGGAATTGGAGTCTTACATGTCTTAAAGTTGCCAAGGTTGGAAAACCCTGGTTTATATGAAAGATATCTACAAAGATTTTCATCAAAAATAATGAAAGCATATGTGGGCTTCCGTGACACAAATTCAGCTCTTTGTAGGGATGCAGCTTACAGATTAATGCTGCTTTCATCATTTGTGCCCTTTATCTCACCTACCTCCCACCCTCTGACTCCCTCTGGTCAAGGTGTGTCCACAGAGGTTAAAAAATAATCAAATGGTGGTCAAAACCCATGTGAAAAGGGACAAGGATTCAACTGAACTTTTTTGACATACACATGCACACTCCATAAATGCCCCTGGTTCAAGAAGACCAGCAGATAGAAAGTTGAAAAGCATATGAGAATTTATACTGAGTTTCACCAAATTTATTCTGGAGAGCAGGATAGAGAGAAAGAATAGAGTAGAATAGAGTAGAATAGAATAGAATAGAATTCTTTATTGGCCAAGTGTGATTGGACACACAAGGAATTTGTCTTGGTGCAAATGCTCTCAGTATACATAAAAGATATATTCGTCAAGAGTCAAGAATCATAAGGTACCACCCTTAATAATAGTCATAGGGAACAATAAGAAATCAAATCATACTAGGAAACAGTCAATAAAAATAGTTAGGATACAAGCGACAGAGTTACAGTCACAACTGGGAGGGGATGGGTGATGAGAAGTGATGAGAAGATTAATAGTAATAGTAGTGCAGACTTTGTAAATAGTTGGACACTGTTGAGGGAATTATTTGTTTAGCAGAGTGATGGCTTTCGGGGAAAAAACTGTGCTTGTGTCTAGTTGTTCTGGTGTGCAGTGCTCTATAGCATTGTTTTGAGGGAAGGAGTTGAAGCAGAGAGAGAGAGACTAAACAATCATCTCTTAGTTGAGAGGCTTTGGGGCTGGACAGGTATAATGTCAGTTGCCCTACTATTTTGCTCTATGAATATGTGCAGAAGCCATCTGTTGCTGTGTTCTTCAAAACACACTGTTTACAAGAGAAGGATTGGCGCATATTCAGTATTTGCACTTGTGCATCTTTCCAGATAATCTATGCTCTTGTGACTGGAAAGCTCCAGGCTATCTGATTATTGAAAAGGAGTTGGCTCCAGACCAAGAGATTTTTTTTCTTTGTTCTAATAGCAAAGGAAGGGATACAGATCATAACAAAACAGGGTCTAAATGCCATTCTCCAACTCCTGTCCCAGTTCTTTATGAACATGCCTCCCACACTTTCTCTTCAGCATTGCTCTTCTCTGGTTCCTACAGCCCACCAGAAAAGTGGTAGATACCTACTACTAAGAGGATCCTCAGTAATTTACATTACATCCAAATGTAATGACCTGCTTTGTTTTTGCTTCTGTGTTTTCATCGCAGAAAACAATTAGCATAATCCTATAGGTATCTTATTTCATATAATATTCAATGGAATATTACATCCAAATGTAATGCCCTGTTTTGATTTTGATTTTTTTCAACTTGTTTACTTAACACAGTTACACATTCATTGCTGCAGTTTCTTATGTTTATGTCTGGTAATGATAAATCTAGCAAAAGCTGTAATGCCATAAAATGTGTTTACAGTTGCTTATATTTACAATCAGGGGTATCCTTGGATTGTTTAAAAAAACCCTCAAGATTGTATTGCCCATAAAAAAATAGAGGTTCAGTCCCATCAGGATGACTTCTTACTTCTTTTATTTTTTTTACTGTATCTTGTAGACATCCCTGGCACTATATATTACTAGGTCGAAGAATGTAAGGTTGTGATAGAATACGTGGTTCTTGGAGTTGTTGATTCAGTCCTTATGTGAAGTTTAAAGTGACCAGTCTATAGGTTTGTATATCTGACAGAGTTGGGTGTTACCCACACAATGGAGGAGTTGTGTTCTCATTAATGATAGGTTCAAATCTTGGATGTGCATTTAGATTGAATTGACTATTAGAGGCCCCAGGGTAGCCAGCAAATTTTTACCAAGTGAGGTTCTATTTTAGTACTGGCCCTACTATAACTACTTGTTTAGATTACTACACTCTTTTGTATGGGTTTATCCTTGAACATGGCCAAATAAATAGGAAACCTCTTGATTTCTCAGTAGCAAGAAAGAATGAAACTAATTAGATGATTGTGAGAGCCAATGCGATATTTTTTTTCTGTATTTCCTTCTGCATGAGCTGTATTTGCAAGCTTGCTTAACCATGAGTCATTGGCCATGTTAACCCAGCCAAGTGTTTTCTTTCTGTGCTTGACCAGACTCCACAACAAAGACATTGGAGACTTCATGAATTGTGTTCCCATTAAATAGAGGAGTGGATCTAAACCTCATCACTTAGAGCAGTGGTCTTCAAACTGGGCAAGTTTAAGACTTGTGGACTTCAACTCCCAGAATTCATGAGCTGACATGACTGGAGGAGGAATTCTGGGAGTTGACGTCCACAAGTCTTAAAGCTGTCAAGTTGGAAGACCCCTG
The DNA here is from genome assembly GCA_023653725.1 of Bungarus multicinctus. Classification (NCBI taxonomy): domain Eukaryota; kingdom Metazoa; phylum Chordata; class Lepidosauria; order Squamata; family Elapidae; genus Bungarus; species Bungarus multicinctus. The sequence continues at coordinate 64,806,307 of CM042849.1, forward strand.
ACTTAGAGAATTCTGAGGCAACTCAGCCATTTTAATCTAACAAATGATGATCTGAAGAAACCCTTAAATCTCACCCATGTGAAAACTTTACAAGTGCAATTAATGTATTTTTTTTTCAGTGCTTCTCTGAATCTTGCCCATCCTCTCAAAATAATTCACTTGGTGCCTACATAAGTGTGTCTTCAGTTTCAGGCAAACTCATATTTACATGGTCTTTTAATATTGATTATTTATCCTTCTGTGGTGCTAAATGCTAATAGATGTGTATGTGTGTGTGTGTGTATTCTCACTTGATGTCTCAAGATCTGAACATTGAGATGTGAGCTGATTATTATTAAATGTCTTACACTATTTATTTATTTATTTATTTATTTTTTCGTAATGACAGGATGAGCCTCAGTGGCACAGAGGTTAGAGTGCAGTACTGCAAGCTACTCCTACTGCAATTTAACAGATCGAATCCCACCAGGGTCAAGATTGACTCAGCCTTCCATCCTTCCGAGGTGGCTAAAAGGAGGACCCAAATTGTTGGGGGCAATAAACTAACCCTGTAAACTGCTTTGAGAGGGCTGTAAAGCACTAGAAAGTGGTATATAAGTCTAAGTGCTAAGTGCTATTGCTATTCCAAAAGGATGCAAAGCTGCTTTGAGAAAATTGCCAAATATCAGGACATAAATGTGTAAATATAAACGAAGTGCATTCTATTCACACTGACTTCCTGGCAATAAGAGCTGGAGTTCCTGAACTGATAAAACTCTGAAAGGAACCAGGTCTATAGTGATTAAAAGAAGCCACCCAAAAAAATCAACAACAACCCATGACCTTTATTCTCACTGAATCTGTGCCCAGGTAACTATTGTTCAGACAGTTCCACACATATAATGCAAATCCATGGCCTCCTCTTTCATGGTCAAGCCTAAGAAACTGCAATCCACACCCCAATGGGAAGCAGGCATATTAAGCAACGTACTTAATGAGAAGGCATTACATCAAAATACTTCTGCCCTATATATTCTTTCTTAGCTTTATCTTGCCCTGATTACACTAGAGAGGAATATAATGGTTTTAGATAACAACATGAGTCATATAGTCGCCTACAACTTGGGGAGGGGGAGAAAGCACTCATTTTCTATATAAAGAACAGACCACATCCAAAAATAGAAGTAACACTTAAAGAATTCTACTCCTGGAGGACCTACAAATTCCAAACAACAAAGATTGGAATGCAGGGTCATTTCTGCAGAGAGTATAGTGTGAACATTGCATCGCATCTGGAATGTAAACTTAAGCAACCACATTTTAAGGCATTCCTAGGTTGGCTAGCTTTCTGGTCTCCTCTCTTCTTCTTAGTAAGGTCGGGATTTTCTCGCTCTGAGAATTTGTGCTGCCTTGCCACAAACTCCATAAACGCCAGCAATGAATATGCAAGTGTGTTTAATTCAACACGTTAAGAAGAGTTAGTTTAAAAAAAAAAACACCAGTCCTTGCATTTGAATGTAATTATAAATTAAATAGGTGAACAGGCACTTTCTGTCACGTGGTTTTGCAAGCCTGAATTATTTACATGAACATAAAAGCACTGGAAGCTTTTGCAAGTATCAAGACGCTGCCAAAAGAAGAGCAACGTATAATTAACTAGAGGTGTTGTTTTGTGCACAGGAAAATCCAATTAGCGAAGAGATATCATAAACCATTGGTCTCTAAGGAGAAATCTGAATGCGTAACCCAGGTTTAGGCCTGCAGAGGTCATTTTGCAGAATAGAGGTCACTAATCTTTATTAGCTGGCCATTCCACCGAGCAATGTTGAAAGTCTGTATAGGTAATCCTTGAATTAAAAATGTAATGGAGCCTGCAATTACTTTTGTGACCCGAGGATTCGTTGGAGTGAATCACATAAAGCGAACATGAAAACTCTCTGTTTCTGCCCACACATTCACTAATTGAACGCACACCAGACGTGGTATTCAGCAGGTTCTGACCAATTCTGGAGAACCAGTAGTGGAAATTTTGAGTAGTTTGGAGAACCAGCAAATACCATCTCTGACTGGCCCCGCCCCCATCTATTCTCTGCCTCCCGAGTCCCAGCTGATTGGCTGGGTCTTCTTTTGTGCTCTGCACAGGAGAACGGAGCTGGAAAGCAGGTTAGTAGGGTGGGGAGGGAATGGGGATTGTGCAGTATCCTTCCCCTGCCACACCCACCAAGCCACACCCACAGAACTGGTAATAAAAAAATACTAATGCATGGGTCTTTAAGTGCACGAGGTATCTCAGGGTGGGAACCCTCTTTTGCAAAGAATAGCGGCCTGAAGTTGTGTGCGATCACGGCCCCCAGAACCTTTCATTCTTGGTGCATGAAAAGCATTTGCAAGCCAATCAGACGCTGGATGCGAAATCATCCTGCTCTCAAAGAAACCGCGGCAGAGAGGAGACAGATCTTCACAAGGTAAGTGAGTCTGGCACATCAGGGCGGGGGGCGGAGAATCAATTGTGGGGAGCTTGGTGGGGGAGTGAAACATTGCAGTGCCTCTGTGGTCATTCATAAGGGTAAAAAACTACATTCATAATTTCAGGACTGTCGTAAATACTTGGGGAGGATTATACCATAACTTCGAACGGTCACTGTCATAATATGAGGATTACTTGTAGTTGAAGTTCAAGATGCCAGACAAACATGAGGTTCACAACACCCCGGCCTGCCCCCTTACCTGCACTGCACATGTACACGCCTCCCAGCTGATTTTTGGCCCATTTGAGGCCATTTTTGCACTCCCGGAGACTCAAGAGAAGCATCTGCAGCCTCAGGAAGCTGAAAAATGGGCCTTCCGGAAATACCAGAAGTGCCGAAACAGGCCCGTTTTTCGGCCTCCCAAGGCTGTAGAGGCTTCCCTCGAGCCTCTGGGAGGGCGAAAACTGCCTCAAATGGTCCGAAAATCAACTGGGAGGTGCACGCATGTGCAGTTTAGGTAAGTTTGACTGGGACTCGTGCTCGCACAAATGGCTCCGCATGCCACCTGTGGCATGTGTGCCATAGGTTCACCATCACGGTCCTAGAGGTATTTGTGAAGAACAGCTATAGAAAGGAAGATGGCCCAGGGGAGGGGTGGGGGGTTGCGGTAATTATTCGGGAAGATCTGGGTCCTAGGGAATCCACTGTTCCTTCCGTCGTGCGTTGAAAACTTATTTATTTCAGCAAGCCGGTCTGCCCTAGGGGTTTTTAAAATTTTAATTTGGTTTTAATTTTTCTTAATTCCCGTGTTTTAATCTTTGTAAAGCCAACATATTTAATTCTTTTAATTTTTAAATATTGTATGTGTTTATATGTGCTTTTATTCTGGCTGTTCACCGCCCCGAGTCCCTTTGGGAGAAGGGGAGGTATATAAATCTAAATAAATAAATAAGATGGTAGAGACCTGCCTCTCAATGTATAACTTCACAGAAGTCATTTTGATTAAAGGAAGTTTTATGAACTCTGAATAAAATTACTTGGAAGGTTTAATAATTGCAAAGACACAAGAATTATTTAAAAATAAGCCAATGGACTAGGACATGGGTCAGCAACCTTAAACATTCAAAGAACCATTTGGACCCATTTCCCACAAAAAAGAAAACACCAGGAGCCACAAAGATCCTAACCGGAAGCCCCCATTCAATTCTGGAGCCAACCAGAAGTCTGGTTCCCCTGCCATAGAGTCTCCTCCTAGTGCAGCGTCCTTTTTCCTCTACCTGTCCTAACCAAATGCTGTATCAATTGTGGAGCCGACTGGAAAACCTTCCCCTTGCCATGGAGTCTTGTCCTGGCATGCCATGCTTTCCCCCCCTAACTGGAAGTTCCTCCCAAAATTGTGGTGCCTACCGTTAACAGAGACCTGCAGCAGAGAGATGAAAGAGTCACATGCGGCTCTAGATCCACAGGTTGCCAACTCCTGGTCTAGTATCCTCCTCAATTCCTCTTCCTCAATTTAATGCACTCTCTAATATTTGCCTGACTCTTTAAGAATCCCCAAGGAAGTTGTGGTTCATCACCGGAGAACTTTTTAAGAAGAGACTGGACAGTTAATGGTCTGAGATTGTCTAGGTTCTCCTGGGTGAGCAGGGGGCTGGACTAGAAGACCTCCAAGGTCCCTTCCAGCTCTATTCTGATTCAATGGATGGAAACTAACCAAAGAGAGAAGCAAACTGAAATTAAGGAGAAACTTCCTAACAGCGAGGACAATTAATCAGTGGAACAGAAGTTGCCTTCAGGGGTTGTGGGCACTTCATCACTGGAGGTTTTTAAGAAGTGGACAACCACTTGTCTGAAATGGTATCAGGTCTTCTGTTTGAGCAGAGAACTGGGAGGGCCGCTCCTGCCGTTTTCTCTTCTTTCTCCTCTCAGCTGATCGTCAGAGCTTTTTATAACTACCAGTTCGGCCGAAACCGGTTCAGCGAAACCGGGTCGAACCAATAGCATTTCACCACTGGCGCAGTGGTTAGAATGCAGTATTGCAGGCTAACTCTGCTCACACAGCCTGGAGTTTGATTCCTTCAATCCTGACTGACTCAAGTTTGACTCCTCGGCCTCCCAATCCTTCCAAGGTGAGTAAAATGAGGACCCAGATTGTTGGGGGAAAGAGGCTGACTCTGTATGCCGCTTAGAAAAGGCTGTAAAGCAGCGGTATATAACTCTAAGTGCTATTGCTAATTGTCTACCGAACCAGGTTCATTTTTTTTACAAGTATATAGTCCTAAATAATTTAGGACCAGGATATTTGGTAGGGAATGTTCTTCATTTTCAACTCGGGCAATCCCTAGGACTACCTGAAGGAGTCTGGCATTTAACCTTCAAGCAGATACTTTTTGTGGTGAACCACTGAAATGTGAGAAAAAAGCCTCTTCTAACAATTTCTGGAAGACCTGTCTCTCCAGCCAGGCCTTCTCGGTGTGAAAGTTAAAAGTACATTATTTTATTTTGCTTTGTTTTCGTTTTCCTTCTCTCCACCCACATTTTAATTAGCGTCTTAATATTCTTTTAACTTACTCATCAAATACATGAAACCAAACTTGACAGATTTGCAAACATAAAAACGGATACAAGCCAAAACCTTTGACAGAATCACCCATGCTTACTTCAAAATATATAACGTATTGGTCCTGGAGCTTTTTAAGAACCTAGTAAATCACTCACCTCACTTTAGATTTGCAAAATTGCTTTTTTAATGAGGAATCTAAGAATAATACCTCCAGTACTATTGCTAAAATTACTCAACACAGATTTTTAAAATAAAGTTAAAAATAAAATAAATTGGCCTGGTACTAACCAATAGGAAGCGACATCTAAGAATAGAAGACCTGGATGGCATGTGATATTAATACGTTTTAAATGAATTAATATAAGCTTTCATTACTACAGGATATTTTAATCTGGGTTGACCCAAGAACTCTGTTAGAGGTCTGGTACAATTTTGGCTGAGATGCATTATTAAACTATTGAAAATCATGGAGATTAAATATTCAGCAAATTGAAGTATAAAGCTGGACTTTGTCCACTAAGAAAGTATTTCTAATTGGGTTGCTCACCAATGCACCAGCAAATATTTTCGCCTCTCTCCTAATAAGAATAAAAAAATAAATAAAACTCACACATTTAATCCCATGAAGTATTTCCTAAACGCTTCACCATTTTAAAAAAATGACCTTAAAAATTAATTGATACAAGACAGCCATGGGCTGCTTGGGGGAGAGAACTATAGCTAGCTTTCTAAGCCTTTGTTTCCAAACTTCAATCGCAGCCAATTCACTCATTGCTCCAATAAGCCAATAGGAGTTTGTTTTCAGGACCAAATGAAGCCAAACAAGGCATTTCATGAGTGATTTTAATCATTGCTGATTATTTAGTGCTAACTACCATTTTGGTTTTTCTGGACCAGGTCTTTTAGGAATGGTACCATTTTAAATTGCTAGTACTTATCTTTCAAACCCTGCACCTAGGAAACCTCAGTTTTTGGAATTCTTGACATGCACTTAAGAAAAATCCCTATGTAACTCATTAGATGATATATAAGCTACAGGGGTGGCACACTTTAATTGGTATTTGTAGGGGAATTTTTTGTTTTGAAGTGTTGGTATTCCGATGGAATTACTTGAAATGATGGAATGAGAATATGCGACGAAATTGTAATTATGACAGATAAAAGTATAAGTATAATGAATATGATGATATGAGAATTAGTTCAAGCTAAAAGGAATAGATTAAGAAATGATTGGAAAATTTATAAATAAGCTTGAGGAAAATATTTGTGAAAAATAATAGAAAATATGTAAAGTAGAGATTGATATGCACTAAATATATGAATATGTAAACCAAATTATGTCTGTACAGAGATGTAAAACCTGGAGTCAGGCTGTTCATTAAAAAGAGATGTTTCTTAAAAAATGTGGAAAATTGAAATAAAACTTTTACCAAAAAAAAGAAAAATCTCTATGTATTCAGCCAGAGGTGCTATTTATTTTTATTTATTTTATTTATTTGATTTGTCAATTGTTTACAAGATAATAGGTATAAGTATATATATAGTTATGAATACATGAAATGGGTACATATAAGAAAAATAAAAGAAACAATAGGACAGGGATGGTAGGCACGTTGGTGCGCTTATGCATATTCAGCAGGTTCTGACCAATTCTGGAGAACCGTTAGTGGAAGTTTGGAGTAGTTTGGAGAACCAGCAAATCTCACCTCTGACTGGTCCCACCCCCATCTATTGTCCGCCTCCCGAGTTACAGGTAGTCTTTGACTTGCAATAGTTCATTTAGTGACCGTTAAAAGTAACAGTGGCACTGATTAAAGTAATTTATGAGTGTTTTTTCACAGCTAAGACTGTTGCAACATCTCCATGGTGATCCAAATTCAAGCGCTTGGCAACTGGCATGTATTTATGATGACTGTATGTAACCGGGATCAGATAAGTACCATTTGTAACTTCCCAGTCAACTTCTGATGAGCAGAACCAATGGGAGGAAATCAGATTTACTTAATGGCCACATGAGTCACTTAACAACTGCAATGATTCCCTTAACAATGGGTCTATGATAATTTGCCAAGGCCAACTTGCCATGGCCAACTCGCCACAGGACAACTCAGTGTAGGACAAGAGTTACACTAATATCAAAGAGATACTAGAATGGAATCACTAAAGAAAGCAGGGGTGGGATGCTACCAGTTCTGCCTGGTTCTATAGAGCTGGTAGCTCTGAAGAGCAGCAGACACTGAACCGGTTCTGTGTTTGCTGCTGTTTGGCTCACCTGCCCGCCTGGGCTCTTACCTGTCCTTTATTTCCTGCTTTTTCAACCTCAGCTGCTTTACACGGCACAGCTGAGGTTGAAAAAGCAGGAAAGAAGAGGATTTTCAAATGATGTGCACCTGCGCGCAGCGTTTTTCAGCTGTTCGGGTGGCATAGCTTAAGGTTTTTTTACACGTGCGCGCAAAATGTAATCACCAAACCAGTAGTAACACCGGTTGAATCCCACCTCTGAAAGAAAGGATGCAAAAGGAGGGACAAAATAAAATGTGAATGGCAAAAATTAAAATATTTTCTAATATATTTTAAATAGTTAAATAGATTTGTTAAATTGTCCTGCAGTGAGTTGTCCCATGGCGAGTTGGCCATGGTGAGTTGTCTTGCAGTGAGTTGGCCGTGGTGTTCTGACCAAGGTTTCCTGAAAGAGTAACAATCACACACTGTTACCAAAACCCTTTTTAAAAATTTCAACGGCTGTCTCAGGGCTCTGGCATCCACCCCCATTTAAATCATGAGTCTCTAGCCGCATCTCTCAGAGTTTAAAAAAATAATTTATTAGGAGTGAAAATGCCAGCGGTACCTGGATGCATCCAACTCTGAGACACATCGTTCATCTCACCCTTTACCCTTGTCCTCCCACCCCCCGGATGTATATTCTCCAATGGGACACATCCATAGCCAAGAGTCATCAATCATGCTCTCTAGTAATAATCTTGCGTGCCAGAAGCTTCGGACGCCTAGCAATTATCTCTAAAATTATTTAAGGTATGCATTACTTCCCCCATTCCCTTACTGCTGACAACTCTAAAAGACCAGAGAAATATTTTTGAGTTGACAGGCTGTGAATTATATACATTCAGAAACAGTTTATGAATAGACCAACAGAAGTCTGCCACAGTCTTTCAGGGTAAGGCTGATGAGCACCCACCTTTATCTCCCTTGAAATGCTGCCAACGACTAAAGTACCAATTAGCTGCACAAGGCCAAATGGAGCACAAAGTCAACACGGAGCTCACGATTTTAAACCAACCAGAATGAACAAAGTTGCTTCCTGCAAAGGCTCATGTCCCTTTGCTCCTCCTTTATGTCTTATGGGAAGGGCCAATCATCTGCCGGCCTTACTCCTGAATCGCCCCTTTTGTCTTAACTGTTCTTGCCTTCTGGCAACTCTGCACAAGCACACAGGCTCCCCCTGCTCCTCTGCCTCACTGCTGTCAGATTCTGGAAGCTCCGGAGTCAGCATATAACTCCTAGATGGCCCTGGCCTCATCTCTGTGTCGGACGCAGATCCCTCATCTGAGCACTTCCCAGATTCCAGGACTGGCCCATGTTCCTCCCTACTGTCCGACTCTGCTGCCGTCTCCGCAGACCAGTGGCGGACCACAACACGTGGTGACTTGGCTGCAGCAAGTTGGTTGTGGCTAGTTGTTCCTTTTCACTTAATAACTGTGGCAAAAAAGGTCATAAAATGAGGCACAACTTGCTTAACACTGCTTAGCAATGGAAATTTTGAACTCCATTGTGGTCATAAGTCAAGGACTACATATGTGTGCATTCTGAAAGAGACTTTATCTTTGAAAAATATGGAAGCTGATATTTAATATGGTGAAAAATATTTCATTTACTTCTAGAATCTAGCTATCTTAGATTCATGATTCTGGGTGGCAAACATAAATTAAAAAACCCCTACAGCAACACAGAACAATAAAAATAAGGCATATAATCAGCAAACAATACCAAACAAATCATTCATGCAAGCTTGTTGATAAAACCATGTCATATTATATATTTACAGTTCCAAGTAGTTGAGACTGCATAGTTGAAAATGTCTTAAAGTTGGCTAGTTTAAGAAATGCTGCAAGACTTCTAATCAGTATACAGTAGTTATCGAAAAATGTGTAACCCTTCCCAAAGTATTGTGTGTTTTAAAAAATACAAATTGGCCCCACCATTCACTTCAAACTTTATCAGAAATTTGCTTTTCCCTGAAAGATGCATTAAGAAGTCAAGATCTCATAAAATTCTTCCTTGTTTTTGGATTGATTGAGTTCAAACAGTTTTCATTATAATCTCATGACATTACACCTCAAACAGGAAAGTTTGGATTTATTAAGGACCAAGGGAGACAGGATAGCAGTGTTCCAATATTTGAGGGGCTGCCACAGAGAGGAGGAAGGGGATCAAGCTATTTTCTAAAGCACCTGTAGGCCAGACAAGTAATAATGGATGGAAACTGAACAAGGAGAGATTCAACCTGGAAATAAGGAGAAACTTTCTGACAGTGAGAACAATCAATCAATGGAACAGAAGGTGCCTTCAGAAGTTGTGGGAGCTTCATCACTTTCAAGAAGAGATTGGACTGCCATTTGTCAGAAACGGGGTAGGGTCTCCTGTTTGGGTGAGGGGTTGGATTAGATGACCTATAAGGTCCCTTCCAAAACATCTGTTAAATATCTGTTATTACATTTAATGTCTTCAGGTTCAGTTCTTAACCACTGGTAACCATCTGGACTAGTTCCTGCAGTTTTCTTGGCAAGGTTGTTCAGAAGTGGTTCTCCACTCCAGTCTCTTTCCCAGGGCTGAGAGAGAGTGACTGGCCCAAGGTCATCCAGCTGTAATTGTGCCTAAGGTGTTTCTTGTGTTTCAGCCTGATGCCTCAACCACTTACAGCAAACTGACTTTCCCATTTTGAATACTTTCTTGCTTTCTTTTCTTTTTTGGAAAAACTTTATTAATCTTTTAAATTTTAAAAAGACAAACAACAGATATATAAATCTTGTAACATCAATGGTTTGTGACATTCATCTTATACTAATATTTTGTGCATTATTTACAAATACATAGAATTTGTGCTGATATAAATCTTATCTAGTACTTATCCTTATTTTTTTACAATCCATTTATCTATCCAACATTCTATCTCTGCTCAATCCAATCATACCATTTTTCCATTTACCATTATCTTCCTCTTTCTTTGTAAACTCAAAGTTAATTTATCTATCTCGCCACAGCTCATTATTTTTTGAATGATCAATTCCTCTGGTGGTATACAGGTATGTTTCCAACACTGGGCATAGGCAATCTCGGCTGCAGTTAAAATGTGCAATATTAAATATTTTATATTTCTCCCATATTTCTTTCTGAATATCCCCAATAAAAACAATTCCGGTTCTAATTCTATTTGCCCACTGGTAATCTCCTGTAACCATTTTTGAATTTTTAACCAATATTTTTGAGTCTCCGAGCAGGACCACCACATATGTTTCTTGTTTTCATTAGGTAGTTGCTCTTTTAAAACATTTTAGCATGTATAATTTCTGCACTTTGGGAGAGGATGGAAAGGACAATAATTTGTTATTCTTTGCTTTGATAAGTCCAAAGAAATGATGCAAGTTACAGTATGTTCTCTTTGCGTCTTTGAAGCCATTGAAGTACAAACTGGTGCAGCTTAGAACTGATACAAGAAAATCTAGCCCTAAACCTTAAAGGGTCTGCCAAAAATACTATTGGGTCATTCTTTGTGATTTTAAGAAAGAAATTATAAAGATTTTCACAGGAAGCAATTGTATTTGCCTCTTCCACGCTACACACTGTTGTGAAAAGAGAAAGTGCTATTTGTAGTTAGATTAAGCAATAAAACATTATTTTTACAACTTGGAAACTCTCGGGCAGATCATCTCCAATGTCTTCCCCTGTGAATTTTCCTTTGGAACAACCTGTTCTTTCCCTCTGTATCATGTTTATGAAAACTTTTGAACAAGAAGATGACAAACTAACATAAATTAATATAAACTCAGAAAGGAAGAAAAAAGAAATTAAAGGAAAGGCAAAACGTGCAAGGAAAGAACAAAGTTAAAGAAAAATAGACAGAAAAAAGATCTAAAGAAGTAGTTTCTGATATTCTTCCCCGCAGTTATAAATAAAGTACTGGAACAAAATAAAAAAAAGAATGGAGGCCTTTGAACTCTGGTGCTGGAGAAGACTCCTGCGAGTCCCTTGGACTGCAAGGCGATCAAACCGGTCAGTCTTAGAGGAGATCAACCTTGACTGCTCTTTAGAAGGTCAGATCCTGAAGATGAAACTCAAAGACTTTGGCCTACCTCGTGAGAAGGAAGGACTCCCTGGAGAAGAGCCTAATGTTGGGAATGATTGAGGGCAAATGAAGAAGGGGACGGCAGAGAAGGAGGGGGCTTTGGATAGAGTCACTGAAGCAGTCGGTGTGAGCTTAAATGGACTCCAGAACAGCAGTCGTCACTGGTGGTCTGCGAGAAAATTTTGCTGGGCCGCAGAGAAATGTCACCCTCGGAGCACCCCCCAAAGCAACTTAATCCAGGCTGCGTGGGAACACAAGGCTGCGCTGCCCACATGGCCTGCGGGAACCCTCCCCACCCACTCACTCCCTATCCCAGCAAACTTGCCTGCTAAATTGTTATTTTTCCTTTTTTTCCCCCAACCTTCAGCTGTGCCGGGAGATTTAGATTAGCCAGAAAGCAAGAAATGCTTGCATTTTTTGCTTTCTAGTTAGTCTTTAGATCTTCGGCTCTGCTTTTAAGCACAGCCGAACCTCCCTTAGGACTGAAGCTTCTATTATTCAGTGCAGACTCATGGCAAGCAAATTTTATGTGACAGACTCAGGTAGCCAATGGCAAATAGTTAGATCTCTGTATGATTCTGTGAGCAACTCAATCTGCCTGCCTGCTTTGTCTGATTTTGGGTAAAAGTTGCTCTTTTTTAATAAAAAATTCAATATTTATATAAATATTTATAATATTTACACACAAGCCATGACCACTGAAGCCACACCCACAAATTAGGCCATGCCCACAGAACCGGTTAGTAATCCCTGAGATTTAAGATTATGAGTTTGGTGGTCCCTGAGGTCCAAAAGTTTAGTGACCCCTGCTCCAGAAGATGGTAAAGGACAGGAATGCCTGGAGGAATATTGTCCATAGGGTATGATGGGTCGGACACTACTTCGCAACTAACCACAGCAACAACAACTGGAACAAGCTGTTCTGTATTAACATTACATTTTCAAATGCTTTGTTTTTCAGCCAGAAATGCATGGGAAGGAGAGAAAACAATTGGCCACCTCAGAATATGACAGAAAGTTTTCTAATCTAAGTTTTCAAAAGAAATGACTGTAGCTACTATTTAAGATCATGGGTCAATGAAACATTATTTGTTCTTTTATTCAGTTATTACACACCTGAAAGACACCGACTGGGAAAGCTAAATTATGCTTTCTTAGGAGCCTTGCTTTCCTGGAATATAATTTATACCACTGTTTATCTGCTATTGCTGTGCCAGAACATAAGATTCAGAGGGATGAATCAGAAGTCAGCAATATCATTGGTTGTTGTTTTCAGGCTGCTTAAATGCTACGTTCTTGGAGACCCAGTCTGCTGTAGCAGTCAAGGTTAGAAACTGGGAGATAAAGAATTCAAGTCCTGTGTTTGGTATAAAGCCAATTGGGCCGGTCACTTTTTCTCTGCCGTAGAAGGAGGCAATGGCAAGCCACTTCTGAAGAACCTGGCCAAGAAAACTGCAGGAACCTCTGAGAACTGGACAGGGTTGAACAGATCTAAGTATAGTATATAAAATCATACATTGCAATGTCCTACCTGTCAATGAATACTTCAGCTTCAACCATAACAACACAAGAGCAAACAATAGATACAAACTCAAGGTTAATCGCACCAAACTTGATTGTAGGAAATGCGACTTCAGCAACAGAGTAGTCAATGTCTGGAATACTCTACCTGACTGTGGTTTCTTCCCCAAACCCCAAAAACTTTAACCTTAGACTATCTACTATTAACCTCACCCCCTTCCTAAGAGGCCTGTAGGGGGCAGTGCATAAGCGTACCAATTGTGCCTACCAGTCCCTGTCCTATTGTTTCTTTTATATTTTATTTTTCTTATATGTATCCATGTATTCATAACTATGTTTTACTTATACCTATTATTTTGTAAGCAATTGACAAATAAATAAAAATATATATATAGAAGAAAACATAAACTAATAGAGTTGTTAGACTAATCCAATACCCTCTACCATTTCAAACAAATGGTTGTCCCATCTCTTTTTGAAAGCCTCCAGTGATGGTGCACCCACAACTTCTGAAGGCAACTTCTGTTCCACTGGTTGATTGCTCTCACCATTAGGAAATTTCTCCTTCATTCTAGGTTGCTTCCCTCCTTGGTTAGTTTCCAACCATTTTTCTTGTCTTGCCTTTTGGTGCTTTGGAAAATAGTTCGACCACCTCATATTTGTAAGAGCTCCTCAAATATTGAAACACTGCTGTCATATCACCTGTAGTCCTTCTTTTCATTAAACTAGACATACCCAATTCCTGCAATTGTTCATATGTTTTTTCCTGCAGCCCTCTAATCATTTTTGTTGCTCTTCTCTAAACTATTTCCAGACCATCAATATCGTTTTTGTATTGTGGTGATCAGAACTGGTGCAGCATTCCAAGTGTGGCCTTACTAAGGCTTTGTAAAGCGGTAGTAGAATTTCATGTGATCTTGATACTATCCCTCTATTAATGCAGCCTAGGATTGCATTGGCTTTTTTGGATGCCGCTGCACGCTGCTGGCTCATATTTAAATGATTGTCTACTAGGACTCCAAGGTCCCTCTCAGAGTTACTGGCATTAAGTGCAAGAGGAATGCTACACTCAAAAGTGGCTCCTATTAAATAAATTCAGTGTTTAGGACTGTTTGGCTCTCTGAATCAAGTAATCAGAGAAATACTTAAGCAGTTATACTGTATCATTAAGAGTAGGCAACTTGGAGCCTAGAGTCCTAAGCTGGACTTCCCAGTTATCTTGGCTAATGGTAAGGGAATTGTAGTTGAAAATCATAGTAGTAGGGTACTATGCTGCCCACTCTCACTAAGGGGCATATATAATGTTAGGCAACAGATATGCCACCTGCATCTACATGATAAGTTAGGGTTTGTATTTCTAGATTCTTTAAAAGCTTTATTTAGTAACAATTAGAATATATTCTGGAAATATAAACGAGGAAATGTGATTACACAAGACTACCCCATTTCTTGGACTACATACCAGCACTCTGGAATTTGACTGCTCATCACGAATTATGATTGCATCCAGCATAGGAAATGGCAAAAAGAATCATATTGAGAAACTGGAACTGTAATATCATTCAAGATGTCAAAAAATAGTTGTCAGAAATGTGTGATCGATTTATTATGGAAAAGACATTTTTTTACGAATCAATGGCTGCAGCATACTTTATAATAATATTTTGTACTCTTCATATTAGTGTATTTACTAGTAAACTAGCAACTATTGATAAATATAAAAAATAAGACTTTTTTCTCTTTTTTCTTAGTTTGAATTTTAATTTATATATTTAATTGTTATTGTTTGGCTTAGGCTTAAGGAAGATTGCTACCACAATTGCAAATACTTCTATAAACCCCGATACAAATGTCTTGGTTGACTGGTTGGATTTATCTCTTTGGAGTTTGAGGATAGAAAGCCAAAAGAAGGGAAGAAGGGCCAAAAATAAACTCATTTGTCTTGTGCTGTTTGTTTAACACATTGAACCGATCAACTCTTTATTTATGATTCTTATTGTGTTTTTTTTGGAAGAGTCCCTGAAGTTATTACAGATATTGCTAAAATATTTTCAACCATTACAACTTTTCCAAGACGTACCATACCTGGGTGGGTATGCCCTGCATATATTGGGTTATACCTGTGCCTTGTGTTTTTGGGACTACAATTTCCATCATCCCCAGTGGTTGGGCCTAGCAGGAACTGTAGTCTCTATTCCATAAGGCTGCTCTGTAAAATTACCGGTACACAGCAAAGACTCTGGGCTATTAGGTTGTTCTCAGCAGGAGAGCTGCTGGGATATTTTAAGGGTCACAATCTGAATTAGAGTTAACATTCCATAAAGGCCTTATAATTTCCAAATGGCCTTTGTTTGCCTGCCAAGTCTGCCTGCCTTCGCAGTCCTTTGTGAAGAAAGAGCAGACATACCAGGAGTCTTCTGGTGGGGCAGAACTAATGGACAGATCTGAGACCTAGGAAAAAATTAAGAACACTTGGGGGTGGGGGGGGATAAAGGTAGCTTAATCATCAAACATTTCAAATTAGTTTGGCAGACAAAAGGAACAGTGGGGAGGGAGGGAGTTATCTTGGAATTGCATGCTGAACATTTTGGGAGAAGTGATGCTGGTTTTCGTAGCAAATGTAAGGAATCAAAACATGCATCAGGAAGAAAGACAGTCTTGAATTTAGGGTGACCTGGACTGGAGCCCAAAATAAGTGATTGATAAACACACAAACCCTG
The DNA here is from genome assembly GCA_023653725.1 of Bungarus multicinctus. NCBI lineage: Eukaryota > Metazoa > Chordata > Lepidosauria > Squamata > Elapidae > Bungarus > Bungarus multicinctus. The sequence continues at coordinate 64,821,919 of CM042849.1, forward strand.
CACACCACACCACATTTCTATAAGAAATCTTGGAAAAACAACGATAGATATTCCCCCCACTTCTGGCTCTGGAATTCCCAGTATTTGTTAACTTCTAGGACAGGGGTCCCCAAACTTGGCAACTTTAAGACTTGTGGACTTCAACTCCCAGAATCTCAACTCCCAGAATTCTGAGAGTTGAAGTCCACAAGTCTTAAAGTTGCCAAGTTTGGAGACCTCTGTTCCTAACTATTATCACGAATGTGACAACTCACTTGCAGCCAGTTCTCCATAGTCAACTCGCCACAGCCAATTCTCCATGGCCAACTTCCCACAGGATGACTCTTGCAGGACATTTCAATAATTCAGTTTAATTATTTAAAATAATTGAAAATTTATTTTATTTTTTGTCAATGACATTTTATTTTGTCTTTCCTTTGGCATCCTTTCTTTAATGATTCTATTCCACTCTTTCTTTGATATTAGTGTAACTCTTGTCCCGCAAGTGAGTTGACTTGTGGCAACAGCAAGTTGGCTCTGGTGAGTTGGCCTTGGTGAATTGTATTAGCTCCACATCTTCGCTTAAGGGTTTTCAATGAAGCCTTCAGCCATCAGAATTTTATTTATTATTTATTTATTTATTTATTTATTATTTAAATTTATATACCGCCCCCTCTCCCAAAGGGACTCGGGGCGGTGAACAGCCAGAATAAAAATACACATATAAAACATATATACAATATTACAATATTAAAAATTAAAAGAAATAAATATAATTGGCTCTACAAAAAATTAAAACAAGGGGATTAAGAAAGATTAGAAACCAGATTAAAATTTAAAAACCCCTAGGCCAGTTCGGCTTGCCGAAATAAATAAGTTTTTAGCGCACGACGGAAGGTCATGAGATCAGGGACGGTCCTCATCTCCAGGGGTAATTCATTCCAGAAAGGGGGGGGAATTTTGAACTTTCCTCATCTTTGTTGCCAAAAATTAATTCTGCTATGTATTTTTATATCCATTTCCTGCACTCTGTGCTACATTACCAATCACAGCCATGATACACCACCACAGCTCTTCACTCAGCCATGTCAATGTTGCACACACAGAGGTGCTCATCTGAAGTTACATTTTTGGATAAATTCTAAATATAGTAAATACAGATAAGGAGTTAATTCCAAGCAAAGTTGCAGCAACAGATGTTTGCAACTAGTATTCTAATAACTCTCAGTGTGCAAAATGTTTCAAGATCATTGTTAGAAGTATAATATTGTCAGGAAATATTACAAAAGAAAAGGAATTCTAAATTCTATTTGTTAATTTAGATTGAAAGGATGTGAGTAATTTGTGGTTGATAACTATTAGGAAATAATTATCAAGAAAGGGAAGATAAGCGAACAAGCACCATCATAATAAGGCTTTTTACTAGCTAGAAATGAAAAAACCTGGTGATTTCAAAATTGGTTCAGGAGGTATATAATGTAATACCGGGCATAGATTATTTTTCTTCCCTGAACTCTATTCTGAAATTTGGAAACTCCCATCTTAGCCTAGATTACATTATGAAAACTAAAGGCAGTACTTACCATTTCTTGGAAAGATACATGCACTGATGTTCCAAGTACTTACATTAACATTACTTAGAGAAGATTGCCATGGGAATAAGGGCTAATCTTCGATACACAGTGTGTACATATGCTATGTATAAATGCATATGGGTGCGTTTGTGTGTGTGTGTGTGTGTGCAACTAAATGATTAAAAGCCAGGAGACTAAAACATGAAGAACGGTTGCAGGATTTGTATATGGCCAGTCTAGAGAAAAAGACTTGGGGGAGACATGATAGCAGTATTCCAGTATTAAAGAGGCTGCCACAAAGAAGAGGGGGTCAATTTATTTTCCAAAGCCCCAGAAGGCAGAACAAGAAACAATGGATGGAACAAGGACAGAAGCAACCTGGAATTAAGGAGAAACATCCTAACAGCAAGGACAATTAACCAGTGGGACAACTTGCCTTCAGAAATTGTAGGTGCTTCATCCCTGGAGGTTTTTAAGAAGAGATTGGATGGTCACTTGTCTGAAATGATCTAGAGTCTGGACTAGAAAACCTTCAGAATAGACCTCCAGCTATATTCTGATTCTGATGCAAGTCAGGTCAAGAGTAATTTTGATGAATCACTTCTCTAATTTTCAAATTAGGGTGACAAAATTCTAGTCCTACATCAATTCGTAGTCCTACATTTTACTTTACCAGGATCAAAGAATACCTTACTACTAAGATGCAACATGCAGGGTGTCCATTTTGCTGTATGTGTTCAGATATCAGTCTTTACAAATCAGGAACATATTACAAGACAAGTGTAGAAAAATATTAATGTGCAATAGGTACAAATACAGATAACAATGAGTGTGAATGATGAGATTTTCCTTACCTGAATGAAGCATATGTTTTATGCCAGTATTTTTACACCAAATAAATCTTTCTACTTCTTCTCACCAGCCTCTGTTTGTAAAATAGACGCCTCTGTAACTAAAACCACCAGTTAAGTTTTTTTCAAATGGCTCCTTAAATGCTAATGAAAGGGATCTTAAGGGCTTATGTGGGTCAGCTTTTAGGCTGATCGTTATAAAGCACGGTATTTCTCAACCTCAGCAACTGTGTGAACTTCACCTCCCAGAATGCCACAGCCAGCATGCCCACTGGAGAATTCTGGGAAATGAAGTCCACACATCTTAAAGTAGCCAAGATTGAGAAATACAAATTGGACTATCACTACTGGAATGTTCTGCCCTAATATATTGGCCCAATTTAACAAGAGAATTATCACACTAGGAGAGGCTGGATTATTATTGCAATGCTCACATCATCCTCGGGTATTCTATCTTGATAAAAATGAACACATATCCTTTCTGTTGTGGAGGTCATTTGTAAATATATATTTCTTATTTTTCTTCAAAATTAAAGTGTAATCCCACTTACTTAGAGATATCTTTGTACGATCTATTGAGTTTTGCTACATTATTGAATCCTTCCTTCCTTCTTTCTCGCTCTCTTTGAGGTAACATTACATTAATTGTGAGAAGATACAAGGCAACACCGTCAACATTTAAACCAGGAGTCAACAACCAAACAACCAAGGAGTCCCCAGCCAACAACCATGGTTGACTGGGGAATTCTGGGAGTTGAAGTCTGCATTCTTGAAAGTTGCCAGGGTTGAGAAACATTGTCCTTTATTACTATGCCTTAACTGAGAATTCTGATAGCGGACTAATTACTTGGTCTTCCAGCACCATATTTGGACAACTGGTCAACAAAGGATGTAGCCCTACAGCAAAACAAACTTTTGACTGAATTTACATTAAGAGTTGAAATATTTAGTTCCTATGGAATCAATACCTTACAAAGTAAAGCCAATAACAGTACTTAGAGTTGCTAAGTACTGTAGCATGTTTATTGCCAATGAACCTTGGGCACTCCTTTTTTTTTCCATTTTATTTATTTTTATTTATTTATTTGATTTGTCTATCGCTTACAAGATAACAGGTATAAGTATAAACAGTTATGAATTCATGAAATGGATACATATGAGAAAAATAAAAGAAACAATAGAACAAGGATGGTAGGCACGTTGGTGCGCTTATGCATGCCCCCTACAGATCTCTTAGGAAAGGGGTGAGGTCAGTAGTAGACAGTCTGAGGTTAAAGTTTTTGGGGTTTGGGGAAGAAACCACAGAGTCAGGTAGAGTATTCCAGACATTGATCACTTTTGCTGAAGTCGTATTTCCTGCAATCAAGTTTGGTGTGATTAACCTTGAGTTTGAATCTATTGTTTGCTCTTGTGTTGTTATAGTTGAAGCTGAAGTATTCATTGACAAGGTAGGACATTGCAATGTATGATTTTATGTACTATACTTAGATCAGACTGAAGGCGGCGTAGTTCTAGATTTTCTAGGTCTAGAGTTTCAAGTCTGGTAGCGTAAGGTATTCTGCAACGAGTAGAGGAGTAGAGAACTCTTCTTGTGAAATATTTCTGGACTTTCTCAAATGTGTTAATATTAGATACGCAATGTGGGTTCCAGACTGATAAGCTGTATTCGAGTATTGGTCTAGCAAATGTTTTGTATGCTCTAGTTATTAGTGTGATATTACCAGAGAAAAAGCTACATAGGATTATGTTAACAACTCTTAATGCCTTTTTGGCTATACAGTGGTCTCTAGCACTTGGATCATTAGAGATGAGTACTCCAAGGTCCTTGACAGAGTTTGGATCATCAACATGGTCTTGACGATTCAGCTTGTATTTTATTTTCTGATTTTTTTTTTGCCAGTATGTAAGACAGAGCATTAGTTTGTTGAGATTTGAAGTTGCCATTTGTTTGACCATTCTGATACATAGTCGAAGTCTTTTTGAAGGGTAGCAGTATTGTCTGTGGTGTTGAATAGCTTTACATCATCAGCAAAGAGAACGCAGTTGCTCTTAATATGATAACAGAGGTCATTTATGTAGAGTATGAAGAGAGTTGGCCCTAGAACACTGCTTTGGGGGACACCACTTTTGACAGGTACAGAATTTGATAGGGTGCTCCCAATTTTGACCATTTGTTGCCTGTTTGACAGGAATATTTATCAAGGGAGAGTTGATTTCACTAAGTGGGAAAGGAATAAGCCCCTTTGTATAGACTTTAAAATGCTCCTATTAGCGTCGTATCAATCTTTGTCCATTGTATTTTTAAGGTGTTCCTTTTAGATCACAATGAAAATGAATATTCATTATTCATTATTATTCATTCATTATTCATTTTTATCCACCTTTGAGGATCTCTGAACATTCTAGCCAAGATTTCAGGCTGTGAACTATTTGTTCTAAATTGCACAATATCAGTATTCTATTACACGTAATCCTCATTTAGTGATTGCCTCATTTAATGAAAGTTGCAATTATTGTAATTATGCGATAAAGTCACTTTGTGATCAATCCTCACATTTCTGAGCTTCACAGGTCAGTAAGGCAAAGCTAAAGATTATAAACATAACTGAAGTTTCATAAAGCAATCACTTTCCTTAATACATTTTGTGTAACGTCTTCGTTGTTACCAGTTGAAAAGAAACTTAATATGGTCATTATTGTCATTACTAAATGTGAAAACTTCCTGCTTTCCACAGGCCCAGTCCATGCCTCCTTGCCTTGCTGGCCCTGGCTCCATACAATTCAAAATGCATGGTTATTCAGATCTTTCTCTGAAAAAAAAAACCACCCCACATTATGAAAGCAACGGTTTTGGTATTGACGTTTTCCAAGGTTTGGTACCCGGGACAGCATTGCCTTAAATTGTACTTTAACCTCAACATTCTTTCGTGCATTTCACAACACCAAGTGTAAGCTAACATTTTGATAAGTGAATTTGTATGATTCATGAATAATATCTTGATATGAGACATATTCCATTACAACTGTTCATGTTTTCGGATATAACCATTGAGAGAGAGACCTATTCTATTGCGCAAGGGAAAGGATGAATGAATAAAGATAAAGGTTCCTCTCGCACGTTGCTGTTTCTGGCTCTAGGGGGCGATGCTGATCTCTGTTACAAAGCCGAAGAGCCAGCACTGTCTGAAGACGTCCCCGTGGTCATGTGGCCACCATGACTAAACGCCGAAGACACACGGAACGTTGTTACCTTCCCACCAAAGGTGGTCCCTATTTTTCTACTTGTATTTTTATGTGCTTTCGAACTGCTAGGTTGGCAGAGGCTGGGACCAGTAACGGGCGCTCACTCCGTTACGCGGCGCTAGGGATTCAAACTGCCAAACTGCCGACCTTTCTTATCGACAAGCTCAGCGTCTTAGCCACTGAACCACCGCGTCCCTACGGTGAATGAATAAGCATACATAAAAAAAACATTAAAAAATCATATAAGAAATTCAATGTATAAAGAAGCCTGTTTGTAACCATGGGACACTGGGGACTCCTTAGCCCTCTTATGTTCACCATTCCATCCAATTTACACGAAGACCTACTTCATGGAGGCTTTAGAGGGCAAATTATGAAAAAAAAAGAAATTTCTCTCCTACCTCTTTTCTTTTATGACGCTATGCAAGAATGTGGGTTTTGTTTTCAGAATTCCTAGGTTCCGTGCCAAGTTCTGCAGCAGCCAATCATCTGCAAGCTTTCGGATAAAATGTGAGAACCTAGAAACTTGGATAATCCATCTTGGCATTTCGAGACATTATTACTCACAGATCAGAGTCCGTCTTTCCGTGCATGCTATGGGGAGCGTCCCATCCACGTTCCTAGAATTGATGGTGACCTAGGCCTCACCTCTGATGGCCTCAGTTCAATAAGATGTCATGTCACTTCAGTCTCATTCTCCTCTGAAATTCGTTTACCTACTTATAAGCTTTTCAGCTAGACTTATTACAATGTAAACATTGCAATAGGAGGGGAGGGGGTGATGGGCTTTTATTGCACTTTTATAAAAAATCATCTTAGTCAGGGGTGGGATGCTGCCTTTTCTGTCTCTTGCACAGAGGTGGATTTGCAGAGGCAGATAGATAAATTCCACAAAATATCCATAACAAAGTACATTTATTGGTACATCAGGTATCCTCATAACTCACATTTGTGATGAAGTTCTTCTTTAATGACCAATCCCTTGTATATCAGCCTTGCAGGTAAAAGATGGTTATCTCCTAACCCATCTCGTAGCGATAGAAAGAAAAGCTGCTATGAGTTCATGAGTCCAGGCAAGAATGGAGGCAAACTTCCTCCAACCCATCGAGGGTCAATTTAGTGACCAATCAGGATTACAGATGTGGCCATGTGACATGAACTACATTTCCCATAATGCATTCCCTTAATGGACAGCTCACAATTCCTAAGTAACTATCCAATTCCCATAGACTGGCTAGGACAGCACACTGCCGGTGTAACAACCGGTTGAGTGATCGCGTACTTCTCTGCACGCGCGTGAACAGTTTTCTAAAAACACTTACCTGCTATGTTACTACTGGGGAGTAACAAATCTGAGAAACGACAATCTGCTCTGCAGCGCGAATGAGCTGAGAGGATATAGGTAAGTAAAGTGGAGAGGCCCACATGATCACCGGAGCGAACCAATTTGCTGCCAGCTGATTGTCAGAGCTAGGGGTTCGCCTGAACTGGTCCAAACTGGTAGAATCCCACTCCTGATCTTAGTACATTAGAATGCGTAGGCAAAGATAAACAGAATAGACCTGTTATGGCGAACCTATGGCACACCCATTTTTGTGGGCACGCAAGCTCCAGCCAAACCTACCTGTACTGCACCTGCGTGTGCTTCCCAGCTGATTTTTGGCCCATTTGAGGCCATTTTTCCCTCCGGGAGGCTCAAGGGAAGCTTCTGCAGCCTCGGGAGGCCGAAAAACAGGTCTTCCTGGAAATAACAGGAAGTGCCGAAATAGGCCTGTTTTCAGCTTCCTGAGGCTCCAGAGTCTTCCCTCGAACCTCTGGGAGGGCAAAAACGGCCTCAAACAAGTCGAAAATCAGCTGGGAGGCATGTGTAAGTAGAGGGTAGGGGCGGGGTGTTGCGTGCGCATGCATGGGGGGATTGCATTATGGGTGTTGGCGCACGCACGCTTTCGGCACACCACAACAAAAAAGTTCACCATCTCTGGAATATATTGTTAATATTTATTGAACTTCAGGAAATGGGAACACATGCCTACATATAGTTCTCAATTCAAGACTACAATTGGGCCCATCATGTCTGGTGCTACTTGAGGCATTTGTTTAGTGAGTTTTGCCTCATTTTTATGACTTTTCTTGCCCCAGTTGTTAAGTGAATCACTGCAGTTCTTAAGTTAATAACGCAGTTATTAATTTATATTTTACCAATTAAGAAATAAAGGGAGACTAGCATGGATCTACTTCAAGCTATTTAGCTCTCGTCAGCTAGTCGTACCCTTTCTGGGATTCAAACCCAGGCTACTTTAGATGTATTTACCTCTAAGCCAAGGACCACTAACATGCAGTAAGACTGCAGAGGACTGGATGCAAATCTATAAAGATGAGGAAAAATAAACTCATAATTTGGAAAGTTTGTGGTGATGGAGAAATGCCTTCAATCTCTGCTTTTTCCCCAACCTCCCTTTCTTTCCTGATGGAAAATACATCCTGCTTTTCGGTCCACGAGCAAAGACCAACAGTTATTTTCCCACACCATGTATAATTCTGTCCCCAGAGTTAAATGTGTCCTGGTAGAAAAGTAAATAGATGAGCAGAGAACCTTGGGAACAATGAGACCATATGTACCTTCATTAGAACATGCTGGCCCCTACGTGATTCCAACTGTGCAGTAATTTCCAGGCGGCCTGTATCTCTTTGAAATGTTACAACTTCTATAATGCGAAGTCCTCAAATGTTTATGAGGCTCATGCTGATCCAATCCAGAGTTAACTTGTTTAAAAGATTGCAGCCTGCAGGTTATTTCACAGCAAGACCTCTGTTAAGTTATTTCTGGATAGGAAGCTTTTGCAAATAGGACCATTGGCTCAGAATGGAAAATCTACATGTCTAGAAGCCAATGTTTGCTTCACCTCACAATTATTGAATAGTACCTTAACGAGCATGGAAATATTCCTTAAAAACTCAAGTACAGAGAGTTGTTCTGAGCTAGGCTTCACAAAATCATGAAGCAGACTCCTCATCCCAACAAAACCCTTTTCTATTAGGCTAATGTGAATCCCTATCATTCACATGCAGCAAAGACCTAGCAAACAGTCTTTCAAGGGTGAATTGCAACTACAGACCTTATCAGGCTTGGAGAGTTGCCAGGCTGATAGCTTCCAAGCGCAATGCTGTACAAGGAAATACTTGGCAAGGGGTCTCTGAGAGTCATGAACAAATCTTCAGACTAATTAAGCGAACTAAATGTCTCCTGCAAACACCATTCCCCTTTCGCTCTTATTTATTCTCTATGGGAGGGGCTATTCACCGTCCACCTGTGCCTTGATCCTTGTTCCTTAACTGTTCTCTTCTCCTGGCAACTCTGCGCATGAGCACACTGGGAATAGGCTCCAGCTGTTCTTTTGCCCCACTGATCTCTGATGCTGAAGGCAGCTGATAATTGTCGTACAACCCTGGCCCATCTCTGCTTCCGACACAGAGCATTCGTCAGAGCCTTCCACAGACTGGTCCATGTTCCCCCCAACTTCCTCACTGTCCAAATCTACCACCACTGGCCTCTGGCAGGCCACAACAAGAGTCTTCTACCCCTTGTATGTTGTCTCAGACCTGCCATTTTGTGTATTTTCTTCACTTGGACTTAAACCTGGGTTGAATGTGGATCTAATTGTTTTAAGAAGCTATGTTGAATTGTCAATATTTTCCTCTGCAGGAGCGCCATCGAAGGGGAGAAAAACTGCTGCAAAACGGAAAAAAAACTCTGCATGGGGAAAGATCCACCAGCTGAGCCTTTGGCAGGAAAAAGCATGACTTAATAAGAGGTCATATTATTTTTGTCAGAAGGTAATAATTCTTTCAGCAGAAGGAAACAAAAACAGTCAGCTGGTAAGGATTTTGTAATAGCAATAGCACTTAGATGCCGCTTCACAGTGCTTTACAGACCTCTCTAAGTGGCTGACAGAGTCAGCCTATTGCTTCCAACAATCTTGGCCCTCATTTTACTGACCTTGGATGGATGAAAGGCCGCGTCAACCTTGAGCCGCTCAGAATCGAACTCTAGGAGTGAATAGTGAGTTAGCCTGTAATTCTGCATTTTAACCACTGCGCCACCAGGGTGCACAAAAAACAGATAGTAGATAGATTAACAGAGTTGGAAGCAGAGATGGTATTCAGCAGTTTCTGAGCAGTTCTGGAGAACCAATAGTGGAAATTTTGAGTAGTTCAGAGAACTGGCAAATCCCACCTCTGACTGGCCCCGCCCCCATCTATTCTCCGCCTCCTGAGTCCCAGCTGATTGGCTGGGTCTTCTTTGGTTGCCCTGCACAGGAGAATGGAGCTGGAAAGCAAGTTAAGTGGGATGGGGTGGGGAGGGAATGGGGATTTTGCAGTAACCTTCCCCTGCCATGCCCACCAAGCCATGCAGATCAAGCCAAGCCACCACCACAGAACCGGTAGTAAAAAAATTTGAACCCCATCAGTGGTTGGAGGGGACCTTGTAAGTCATCTAGTCCAACCCCCTGCCTAAGCAGGAGACCCTACAGAATTTCTGACAGATGGGAGTCCAATCTCTTCTTGAAAGTCTCAAGTGATTGATTGTTCTCACTGTCAGAAAGTTTCTCCTTATTTCCAGGTTGAATCTGTCCTTGTTCAGTTTCCATCCATTATTCCTTGTCTGGCCTACAGGCACTTTAGAAAATAGCTTGACCCCTTCCTCCTCTCTGTGGTAACGCCTCAAATATTGGAAGACTGCTATCATGTCTCTCCTGGCCCTTCTCTTTACTAGCCTAGTCATGCCCAGTTCCTGGTTTCCTAGTATTTGGAACAGGCTCAGACACCCTAATCCTAACATCCTAACCCTAACCCTTACCCTTATTGGCTGAACTAGCATTAGAAGGAGGATGAGATACAATACAATCAAGCTTGCTGGATTCTGTTATTATATCCACTCTCAATAGAAGTAATTTTAGCCCCTTGTGGGGTTGATTGTTGAGCCTGGTCAACCTCAAAGAGCTGACTTCATACCAAAACAGCCCATTGTGGATATTCTTCGTAGACCTGGCTTCATATAAGACCATAATAGCTGGGTTGCCATGTTCCACATGACCACTAGTTGGCTTGCAACAGAAATAAAGCAGCAAATTATTTCTTGATTTTCCCGTTCTGGCCCTGTGTGCGTTAATTCAAATAGTTTGTGCAAAATAGTTTGGGTAACTTAGCTGTATTGTGAAATAAAGGGCATTTAAAAGCTGCTTTACTTCAATCACCTGTACTGTATTCTAAAAAGTACATTGGGAAGAAAATTTGCTGCAATATGGAAAAAAAAAAAAAAACCCTCCACATTGGAAAGATCCCTCACCAGCTGAGCCTTTGGCAGGAAAACCCATGACCTCATAAGAAGTCCTATTATTTTTGCCAAAAAGCAAAAATTCCTTCAGCAGAATGAGAAATGTCAGTGGTAAAGTTTTTGTAATTTAGCTACATTGTGAAAAAAGGGAAATTTAAAAGTTGTTTTAGCTCTTTCATCTATTCCAGTGATGGCAAATCTTTTTGTTGTGGTGTGCCAAAAGCGCGTACGCACACACAATAGCGCGCGTGCGTGTGTGCTGGCACCTACAATGCAATGCGCCCCACCTGCGCATGCATGCGCAACGTCCTCCACCCCTCTTACCTGCACTGGGTCTGTGTGTGCCTCCCAGCTGATTTTTGGCTCGTTTGAGGCTGTTTTCACCCTCAAGGGAAGCTTCTGCAGTTTTGGGAGGCCAAAAAATGGGCCTTCCATACCAGAAGTGCCCGTTTTTGGCCTATGGAGGGCCTCTGCAGTCCGCGTGTGGCTGTTTTCGCCCTCCCAGAGGCTCGAGGGAAGCCTCTGGAGCCTTGGGAGGCTGAAAACAGGCCGTTTCAGCATTTCCAGTATTTCCGGAAGGCCCATTTTTCGGCCTCCCAAGGCTGCGGAGGATTGCTTTGAGCCTCCGGGAGGGCAAAAACGGCCTCAAATGGGCCGAAAATCAGCTGGGAGGCATGCGCATAGGCAGTGCAAGTAAGTTTGGCTGGGGCTCGCGTGCCTGCAGAAATGGCTCTGCGTGCCATAGGTTCGCCATATACTGTATTCTACAAAGTAATTGTTGCAGCAGTTTAAACCTAATAGCAGGGGTGGGATTCTACCAGTTCGCACCTATTCGCTAGAACCGGTTGTTAACATTCTAAGCAGTTTGGAGAACCAGTTGTTAGAAGGAATTACTGGCCTAATCCTGTAAGGAAGGCAGGAAGGAAACATTCTAGTGTTGCTTACAGAAACTGTCTCTCCGTTAACCCTTATTACATTCTTGGCAGGACTAGACTTCCTGTCTCAGGAACTTCTCTGGAGTTTGTTTCCCCTTCTTTGCGGGTACTTTGCTTGTGCGGAGTGACCATTCAAAGTTACAATGGCACTGAAAAAAGTGACTTATAACCATTTTTCACACTTTCAACTGTTGCAGCATCCCCACAGTCACGAGGAGGAGATGCATGCCTCAATGTGAGTGATGTTGAGTTGGCCACGCCCAGCCAATAACATGGCCACCAAGCCATGTCCACCCAGTCACATGACCACCAAGCCACGCCCACCACCTAAGCCATGCCCACAGAACCGGTTGTTAAAAATTTGAATCCCACTCCTGCCTAATAGATATTCACAAGGTAACTAATTTTCTGCAAATGTGAGATTTTCTCCTTGGACATCATCTATAGAAAAAGAAAAGAGAAAGCTTAAGTTCAAAATCAATACTGATGGACTTCCAGGGAAAGAAATGGTGGACTGAAGACAGCTCCATGAAAAACAGAGTGACAACCACAGCACAAAGAGCCAATGAGTAGACTAGGTTTCAAAACTTCTCTGGAAAAGGAAAGGACTTGAAATCACCCACAAATGCTCCAGACAGTTGTTTCTTATGAGGACCTCCCAAGACACCAGTCACTGGCTAATCACTGGCTGTTTCCACTGCTCACAGTGGAAGATGAGGCAATAGTCATTTTGCTCAAACTGCAGTGTTCTTTAATAGGATACTAACTTCACATATTTCCTTTTTTAAAAAAATACATTATGAAACTGCATATTAACTACTTTTCAGCTACTGGATAACTTTGGCTGGACAAATCTGAAAACACTGGGTGAGTCTGCCTTCAATCCTTAATGAAAGAAAAATTTAACTACAAGTTCAAGAAGTCTTAAAATCAAGACAGTTATAAACAGATTAAGAGACCAGATATATTTGAAATAAGGTTCTGGAATTAATTACAAAGAAACCTTTAGATGAAAAAGTTGTTCTGAATTTTTTTTCCTAAGACATAAAAGATATAATTTTAAAAATTGTACACTAGAGGGAAGTAAACATTGTAGTTCAAGAAGAAGAATACAGATATGTGATTAATAGCTGCAGGATGATGCAAAATATCATAACATTGGAAATACCGAAGGATACATTTGGAAAAAATGGAATCAGAATTTAATATCAACAATGTCAATAGCAATGATTGTGTATATGGGAATAGGAACTTGTTTTATCTGACAAGAAAGAGACAGAATTGGGTGTACAAATGACAGGCTATAAGAATGACATTGATGAATGAAAAAGATGCTTCATTGGACATACAAAAGAAATCGGTTGATGCTTTAAAAAATCAAAAGGGAGCTACAAACATTAAACCAAGCGAGTGACCTAGATAGTTCTTTTGTATTGAATTTACAAAAGAGATTTGTTAAAGCTTGGGTGAATCTTGTGAGGTAAGAAACAAACCAAAAAAAAAACAACTTCTATGAATTGGGGTTTAAGATTGTAAGAAGTACAAGAAAGGAATATATAGTTGGTTTATTTGATCAACTTTAAAATAGGTTTGTTGTTATTTCTGGCAAGCTTTAATAGACTTTTGCTGACACCAGGACTAAAATGATGGTGCTTTGTGGATTTGTTTATAGATAAGAGATGGGCATGGGATGAAAAGATTGTAGGCTGCAAAATTAAGAGGGGAAAAGTTACTAAAATTATTTATACTTCTGATGAAAGTGGAAAGTTACTTCTTTTATGTATTTCTTACTATTCTTACTATTTTTCCCCTTTACATTTTATTCTTTTTACTATTGTTTTCTATTAGTTTTTACTATTGCAATTATAATCTTTAATAAAATTATTTTTTTAAACCCATAGACAGGAAAATCTGTATTTCATACAGAAAGCTCATTGCAATATTTACTTTCTTTTCTGTTATCAGAGTTTATTCATAGAAGCGTTTCTAAACTGATTGTTGCAAAGAAAGCAGTTTTATCTTTACTGTATATCTAGAGATATAGGCACAATTACAAATACAGATACAATTAGAAAAGAAAGTTTCTTGGGCATTCCTTCTGGCTGGAGAAACTACCGAGGATTAGCTATACAACAACTACAAGTAGTCCTCAATTTGCAACAGTTCCTTTAGTGACCACTCAACGATACAATGGAACTGAAAAAGGTAACTTATGACCGTTTTTCAAACTTATGACTGTTGTAGCATCCTCATGGTCATGTGATCAAAGTTCTTGGGGCTGCAGTTTCCCGGCATCATGTGATCAGCTTTTGCGACCTTCCAGCAAGCAAAGTCCATGGAGAATCCAGATTCTCTAAACAACTGTGTTACTAATTTAACAACTGCAGTGATTCACTTAACAAATGTGGCAGGAAAGGATGTAATATGGGACAAAATTCACTTAACAACCTTAGTTGAATTTTCCAATCTACCACACTGGCTTTCCTGGAGGATTTTAAATCAAATCACATCTAGTCAAATTAAGCATCTCCCTCTCTCTCTCTCTCTCTCTCTCTCTCTCTCGTGTGTGTATATAGACACATACACACACACATACACATATATATATACACACACATATCTATATATATCTATATACATATATATATATATTTGTTTATATATCTATACATATATCTATACATATCTATATATCTATATATATCTATCTACATACACACACACACATATATACACATATACATATACATACATATCTATATCATCTCTATGTCTATCGATATCAATACCCATCTCTCTCTCAGTCTGTCTGTCTATCGATAGATAGATGGATGGATGGATGGATGGAGAGATAGAGATAGAGAGAGAGAGGTACAGATACAGATTGTCTTTTAAATTATATTTTTTGGAATATTGTTATTCATCTTGAAAACCTTCCCCATTAGTAATACATGTCTAACTACATTTCTACGGAACATTTAACTGAGCTTACCGCATTTGTTTTTTCAAAATCTAGTACTTGATTATGCTTACCTTGGGTTTTATATAAGACCATGAAGGGCAGAGTTGCAATCATTTTCCTCTCAAATTGCCAACATCTGGATCTCATTAATAAATCTTCTTTACTGGCTAACATCAGGCCAAAGCTGTAGTGTCTAGAAATTTCCTGACTAAGAAATGACTGGATGAAGTCATAAACCAACACTCATTCCAAGAGAAATGCAAAGTCATGACTCTCAAACGAAGGGAGGCAGCTGTCTAAGATGCTGGCAGGAACCAGATGCATAGTTGTCTGGTTGAACAGTGGTGATGCGTTTATGACCTCCATAAGCTAAAGGAGGACAACAATGCTTTAAAATGTGCACATGCCCACGGGTATGTGTAGATGCAAAGTCATCAGTGCTATTTTAAATAGCAATGCACTTTGTCCTAGTGGAGAGATAGTAGCACTTTATAAATTAGTAAACGTGGGGAAACATAAAGGTTCTTTTCACACATACAGCTCTAGGGGTTGGTAGTCATTTCCGTTACAAAGCTGAAGAGCCAGCGCTGTCCGAAGACGTCTCCGTGGTCATGTGGCTGGCATGACTAAATGCTGAGGTGCACGGAACGCTGTTCCCTTCCCACCAAAGGGAAGCATTTTTTTACATGCTTTCGAACTGCTAGGTTGGCAGAAGCTGGGACAAGTAACGGGAGCTCCCTCCATTACGTGGTGCTAGGGATTCGAACCACCAAACTGTTGGTCTTTATAAATTAGTACCATGTTAATTTAATTTTACGAAACTTCTCCTCTGGTAATACTGTTTTGCAAACTAGGGCATTCAAAACCTTTGCTAGACCAATACTTGAATTCAGCTCTGCTGTCTGGAATCCGCATTGTATATCAGATATAAATACAATTGAGCAAGTCCAGAAGTATTTTACCAGACAAGTACTACACTCTTCTGTTTGCAACAGAATACCCTACACCACCAGACTTGAGATTCTTGGCTTAGACAACCTTGAACTATGCCGGCTAAGATTGGACTTAAGCATAGTACATAAAATCATATGTTACAATGTCTCACCAGTTAATGAATATTTCAGCTTTAACAACAACAACACAAGAGCACACAATAGATATAAACTAAATGTAAACCACTCCAAACTCGATTGCAGGAAGTACGATTTCAGCAACAGAGTGATCAATGTCTGGAACTCACTACCTGATTCTGTTGTCACCTGCTCAAACCCCCACTCCTTTAGCCTCAAACTAACCTCTATCGACCTCACCCTGTTCTTAAGACGTCTGTAAGGGGCATGGATAAGTGCACAATCGTGCCTACCGTCCCTGTCCTATTGTCCCCAATTATTAGTTCCTATTTCTTGTATTTAAACTTATGTTTATTCTTGTTTCTGTTATATTGTAAGCTTTTGACAAACAAACAAACAAATAAATAAATAAATAAACAAATGTTATAAAACCTTAGTAAGACCACACCTGGAATACTGCATCCAATTTTGGTCACCACATTAGAAAAAAGAAACTTTAGAAAAAGTGCAAAGAAGAGCAACTAAGATGATTCTGGAGATTAAAACATATGAAGAACAGATGCAGGAATTGGACTTAGCTAGTGTAGAGAAAAGATGGACTGTGACGGACAGATGGACGGACATGACAGCAGTATTCCAGTATTTGACAAACTGCCAAAGAGGAAGAGGGTCAACTTATTTTCCTAAGCACCAAGGGCAGGACAAGAAACAATGGATCAGTATGTTTGGAACAAAGTCAGTATGTTTAAAATGAGGTCACTTACAGGAATTCCCTACTGAGCCCAATTTAGTTCATTTAAGGGGCTGCCACAAAGAAGGCGGGTATCAACCTATTTTCCAAAGCACCAGAAGGCAAGACAAGAAACAATGGATAGAAATTGATAAAGGAAAGAAGCAATCTGGAGTTAAGGAGAAACTTCCTAACAGTGAAGACAATTAACCAGTGGAACAGCTTGCTACCAGAAGTTGTGAGTGCTTCATCACTGGAGGTTTTTAAGAAAAGACTCAATAGCCACCTGTCTGAAATGGTATAGGGTCTCCTGCTTGAGCAATGGGTTGGACTAGAAGACCTCCAAGGTCCCTTCCAGCTCTATTCCAATTGATTGATTACTCAATTTCCATGGCTGCCATCCTAAACACTTCTTCCATGTCCAATTGTGTGATGACCTGGGGCATGACACAAAAATAACGAAGTCACCAAAATAGAATAAATTCCCTTTAATACCTCCAATTTGGCCCCAATGTCCAATTATTCTCGGCTGGATAACAAACCCTTTCAAAAACACTCTACGAAGGGCAGAAATGCAGTCTGAACCCAAATAAAGATAATTAGAAATAAAAAAACCAACACAAACCACACTGAAGTAATTAACACAGCAGGCCAGAATGATACATTGCAGAATTTCAAAGAATAATGCAGCACCCACTGTTGGGAGGACGCCAACACCCAGATAAGCCTCAACCAAGATAATGCATGCTTTGCTTCCAGCAAGGAGCCGTGTGCAAAGGCCACATTTATATCCTGTTCTCCCAGCTGCAACTAATGAAAGGGATCAGGGCCCTTTTTTCTCCCATAAGCCATGTTGCTCCCTTCTCCATTTCTCTCTGTGTGCCCTAGGATGAAGAGGGGGTGGCCCTGGGTCTTCCTCTGAAAGCCCAGCCAGACTTTGCCCTTCCCCACAGCCACCGGAGCCACACTACCACTCCCTGTCAGCTGCTCAATCCCCCCCTCAGAATCAGACTCCAACAAGGGCATGACAAATTGCTTCCTCCATCAATGTCTTGTAGTTATTTCTCAGAGAATTATTAACAAAAGCTAAAATTCTCGGAGGATGTTATACCCTTAAGCTACATGCTTAGCACATGGAATCTGACAACTGAACAGCATAAATGGATTTTCCATGCTCTTACTATGGCCGAAAGACTGATACTGCAGCATTGGCCCTCTTCACTCAATAGATTGGAAGACCTGATAGCACTTGCCACCCTTCCAACTCTACTCTGGTTGATTGGTTGGTTGGTTGGTCGGTCGGTCAGTCTGCAGGGTGGGTATGAACTTTCATAGGCAGACTCTAAGCTGTCTGCAAAGAAAAGTGTTCTTTGCAGACAGCAAAGAAGCTCTGAAACTCAACTGGTGGACATCTTAGTTCGTGTTTGGAGAATTTTGTAAATTAGTTCTTATCTCTGGATTTTTGGCAGCTTTGACAAACAACTTGTTGTTCATGTAATCATAATCATGTTCTAATTATATATGTTATCTAATACATGCTTGACAAATAAAAATACTAAAATACCAAATACTAAGCCGTTTCACTGATTAATTGTTCTTCATGAATAGACAGACATGGCTCTCAATATAATACATTTACTGTAACACGAATTTACAGCGCATGTGTGGGTGAAATTCTATAGTACATATGCTTCTGATCAGTGTATCTCACAAAGGTAGAGCTGGAAAAGATGCAAAATTGGGGTACCTAGAGTCGTGATGGCGAACCTATGGCATGCATGCCACAGGTGGCACGCAGAGCCATTTGTGCAGGCACGTGAGCCCCAGGCAAACTTACCTCACTGCGCATGCTCACACCTCCCAGCTGATTTTCGGCCCGTTTGAGGCCTTTTTCAGCCTTCCAAAGGCTTGAGGGAAGCCTCTGTAGCCTTTGGAGGCCGAAAAAATGGTCCGTCTCATCACTTCCTGCATTTCCGGAAGTACCAGAAGTGATGAAACGGGCCTATTTTTCAGCCTCCAAAGGCAGCAGAGGCATCTCTTGAGCCTCTGGAAGGCCGAAAAGGCCTCAAATGGACCGAAAATCAGCTGGGAGGTGCAATGGAGTTAAGGGAGGAAATTGCGCATACAATTTTTGGCACAGAAGCCCAAAAAGGTTAGCCACCACTGTCCTAGAATGTCCTTTTTTTAATGAGAAAAGCTGACAACACTTGGAGATTTCAGAACAGGCAAAAGCAGCCAGCCTTGGGGGTGCCACGATCCATGACACAGAATTATGCAAAGTGTTGGAGAAATAAGCATTTTCCTCTCCAGTTCTGGAACATTTGGCATTATCCAGTAAACTGGAAGGTGGAAGAGTCAGTGTCTTGGTGAGGATGTTGGTCTGGCCCAAGGCATCTGTGTGTATGGGAAGGGGAGTGCCGAAATTAGCAAGACGGTGGATAGAGGGCTACGTTGCAAGAGGGCCACGTTGATAGAGGGCCACATTACTCCATTGTGTATGACACACAGGTCACCAATCTCCACTGTCTTGCTGATTGGGATTCCCCACCCCAATGGATGATGGAGATTCATGTCCAAATTCCTACTCAGTTGTAGAATACATTGGAAGATTTCCACTCCCTCGATTTACCTCACAGGAAAGTTGTGAGGAGAAAATTAAGGTACATCCCCATATATTCTGCTTAGCAACCATTCAAGCTCTCAATGAACCTACTGGGAAAGTATTTATGACCTGAATTCAAAGTTTCAATGAGGGTGTGTGTGTGTGTGTGTGTGTGTGTTTGTGTGTATCCCCATGGTCATTTGATCGCAATTCAGGTGCACAGCAATTGGGCTGCATTTCAGTGGTGGGATTCAAATATTTTTACCACTGGTTTAATGGGCGTGGCTTGGTGGGCATGCTTTACATGTGCACACACTTTGCATGCACATGCGCACCAAACGCACACTTTGCGCAGGCGCAGAGGCGTTCTAACTCACCTCCTGCAAGCCTGCAGTCGCTTCAGCAGCTGGCGCACGGCACTCTTCTGTGTTGCGCAAAGCAGCTGCACTTCAAATTGAGAGGATAAAGGTGACTATGGGAGCCTGGATGGGTGGGTGGACCCAACAGCAGAGCAGCGGAGAGAACCGGTTCAGTCTTCGTTGCTCATCGCTGCTACCAGCTCTGCAGAACCGGGCTGAACCGGTAGACTATCACCACTGCTGCATTTACAGGCTGTTTGCAGCCATTGCAGTTGTAACTTGAGGTCTTTCTGTATGTTTCAACAGGGACTGTGAACTGGACAAGACAACCCTTTGTGTTTAAGTCTTTATACTGTAGTTTCTTTTCTTTTTAAAAAATTTTTAATTGTAAGAATACAACTCAATGCAGCTGTTCCAATGTTACAATTGTTATATAAATGTTACTTCACCATTTACAATCCTCTTGTTTGATACATTGTTTACTAATTATCCTAATCATCATAACTATTTATGTTCCGATGTTGCCTTCTATGCAACCACTGACAGAATTTATTCCACATTTCATAAGACTCAGATTCTCCCTTGTTTTTTTTAATTTTAGAGTTAACCTGTCTGATTCTGCAGAGGCCATAATTTTCCTTACTATCTCTGTTTCTGGAGGTATGCTTTCCTTCTTCTAGTATTGTACATATATTATTCTAGCTGCCGTCAACGCATGTGCTATTAGGTAAATTGAATCCTTCCTATATCCTTCTGGTATTATTCCTAGGAGAAAAAAATCTGGCTTAAATGAAATACACTCTCCCACCATTTGTTCCACCCATGTCTGGATCAGTTTCCAATACATTTTTTGCAGCGTTGCAGGTCCACCACATGTGAAAAAAATGTGCCTGGTACATCTTTGCACTTCCAACAATTTGGAGATAGACTTTTAAACATTTTAGAAAGCTTTGCTGGCAGAAGATGCCACCTGTAAAACATCTTATAAAGTGATGACCTGGAGTGTAACACAAATGTAACAAAATCCAAAACATACATAAACGTCCTTTAATGCCTCCAACTTGGCCCCACTGTTCAATAATTCTCACTTGGAGATAAAACATATTCAAAAATAGTCTTCAAAAAGAGCAATACAGTCCAAACTTAATGAGCAGATAGAGGTGAAATAAAAACAAACAAACTACAATGAAGAAATTTCCACAACAGACCAGGAGAAGTAATTACCAAATTCAAGGAGATAACAAGGCACAGTCTGTTGGAAGGACGCCAACCAAGATAACTTCAGACCAAAATAAACACTCGCTTTGCTTCTGGCAACACTGTGTTTTAACCATCTCTCTTATATACTATTCTCTCCAGCTGCAACCAATGCGGGGATCATGGCCGCTTCCTCTCTCATAAGCCAAGTTGTTTCCTTCTCCATTCCTCCCTGCGTGTCCTAGGATGAAGAGGGGATGGGCCTGGTTCTTCCTCTGACTGCCCAGCCGGCCTCTGCCCTTCCACAACCTCCTCCACAACCTCCGAAGCCACACCTCCACTCCCTGTCAGCTGTTCTTCCTCTCCCTCAGAATCTGACTCTAACAAGGGCATGACATAAAGGTTTTGTCTGCATGTCGCAGCACAATAGTAATAATTCCACAAAGTAAAAGCAAATTCAAGGGGTGTGCATATCGATTGCAATCTCTTTCGGCTAAGCAGGTGAATATTATTCTATGCAGATCCTATATATTTCTACCAAGATGTTTTTGTTCATGCCAATTGCTTACCAGTTTACCCGCTCCATCATGGAAAAACGACATGCATTATGGAAAGTTGCATGACTCACAGAGAGGGCTCTGCAACTTCAGTGGAGGCAGGATCGTCTAAAATCTAGCGACAGAAACACCCTACTCACAGTTCTCTCAAACGCATCAATTACAGTAGCAATTTGCAAAAGAAAAAGCTCTCTGATTAAAAAAAAGAAACCCTGTTCGTTTTATTAGCAAGAGTTTAAATATATTGATTTATTCAAGAATATAGATAAGCTTGGATCTTTATTTAGCTCCCTTTGAGCATCTGCTCACAATAGGAAATGCACAAGATATAAAAGGGGTGCTTGACTCATGCTGTCATTCAGAAGAACAGATGGTTTATATATAATACTTATGAATTATAGGCTAACAGTAGCAGCTAAAAACTGATTCTGGTGTTCAGTGCCAACTATCAGAGGGGAAAAATGCTATTCATTAGCTCAGCACAATTGAAGGGAGTGCCTCAGACTGACCTCCGAGAAATTTTTTTAAATCAATTATCAATTGGAAGAGTTTAAAAAATAAATTAAAAATGGGCTCCTTTGCTGAAATTACGGCCAATCCAACCCTGATTTAATGGATATTCTGTACAGTTAATAGCTGGATAATTTTATGCACATAGAATATGAAGCTGCCCTTTGTTGTCTTTGTACATTAACTCCCTTTTTAGGGCCCTGTAATCCCTTAATTTGGGGTAGAATCCCGAATGGAGCTGAGCATTTACTGGGCAGATGCCCTTCCCAACACCTCATGGAGTTCTCATAGATATTTTTTTTTCTTTGCACTTTAGGAGAAAATCATCTACCGCTACCTAGGATTGAACTCTCGACTTTCTGAAGGAGAGGCGAGAATCTTCACCGCTGGGCCACCAAGCCACTCGTCTTTGTACATACTAGATCTGTGATGGCAAATCTATGGCAAATGTGCCGGAAGTGGCACACAGAGCCATTTCTGCTGGCACGTGAGAGGTCGACCGGAAGAGCCCCACTGCGCTTGCGCGCAAACTGCCGCCAGCCAGCTGATTGTTGAGTATCTGCCGCTCATGCACGGAGTCATGTGGCATGCGGGGGGGTGGCATGCGCATGCAGAGGTGTGCAGTGCACGGGGTCATGTGCACATGCACATAGGCGCGCAGTGCGTGCATGCATGTGCAGGGGCAGAGGGAGTCGCACGCGCATTGCATTATGGGCGCAGGCATGGGAGTGTGTTCTGACCGAACCGGGTTCCACGAGAGCAAACACAAGACAAAGGCAACAGCCCCCATCTTTTACGGTTTAATCCACAAATTCTGTTTCTTCACAGATAAAAGGCTGCTTCCAGCTAATTAGCTCTGACAAGAAAGAGCCTTGCCAAGTTATTTGTCAAGGCTGCCAAAAACTGACAGATAAGAAATAGTTTACCAGAGTTTTCAAATACTAACTGTAATGTCGCGTTGTCGCGGTTTGCTCGTTGTCCTTAGGTTCTCTGATCAGCCCGTAGAGCCCCCGCAGGGGTGAAATTTAGAGGGACCCTCGCGAGGGTGAGTACTTAAGTACTAGAATCAATAATTGACACAGACACCATAGTTTCTCAAGGTGAGAGAGCACGTTGTGCCCGGGGTAGATGAAGAAATCCCCCGATTGCAACGCACCACCCTCTTTTATTTTGCAGTTTTATCAGGGAGGGGGGAGCAAGACATATGTGAAGAGGAGCAAGGAAGTATAATTCTAATGGCGCCATGGCAGGATGCGACCACTGTTGTGTGCTAAGATAGAGTGATTATCTATTAACAAGATATTTTGTAGTCAGCTAGTTTCTGTAACTATTTGCCTACGTGTCGTGCCAAGCTGAGTTTATCATGCAATTCCTAACTTGAGAAGGTCATTCTTAGGGCCTTAGGTCAAGAGGACTCTCGAGGTTTACTACAAGTCCTCTTTTCTTTGTTTTTAAGGTGCCGCTATATCCGATTCAAAATATAAGCCTTTCTCCTTTGGAGTATCATAGTGCTTGGATAAGGACATACCCTCCGGGACATCCCGATCCGATTGCACAACCTCGTTCAAGGGCAGGTTATCAGAGTCATCATCGGAATATAAGTGCAAAAGCGGAGCTTTGCACTCCTCAGTTGGAATTGCCATATATACATGATTTTGCATTAAGAGATTAAGTTGCGCAGCAGCTTTAGCTTCGGCAATAGCATTTAAACTACGTTTGATCATTGAAATAAAGATAGGTAATAAACAGGGTAGCAAAGTTGGACCAATTAGTTATGACATGGGTGATGTTAATTTCCTGGGCCTGCCATGGCCATTGTTCCCCCATCGTAGTTCCCCCACACACAAAGCAATTTTTAACTTGCAATGATTTAGCAATAGTCTCTGCAAGGTGTACAAAGGTGTTGCGCACCTCATGTGGTACGGTCAGGTGAGTCAATTTTGCCAATTCCGAATAAACAGAATGAAATAAGGAGTGTCTGGTTGAGTCGATGGAAATTTTGCTTACTATTATTTTGATGGCTACTGAAGGGTTGGTTCCTGTCCCATCAATACCCAAGCCATAGTCATTGTCAGTACCTTTCCATGTTTGGAAGGAAAGCCAATTTTCCGGTACTGCAAACGTGAGATTGATGGGATTGCATTGATGTTGCATACAGTTGGGATCGGGAACTCTAAGACGGGTGATATAGAGTTTTTTAAGATTATCCCTCTTGGGTATGGTGTCGGGTCGCACTGTGAGCCCTCTGGATTGAAAGTCCACACATTTCCATTCATTGCAGTAGGTGCCTTTGCCACAGGGGTCGTGTTGATTTGAAGTTCTGGCACAGATGTACTTTTCGTTGCTGGAATATGTCCGTCGCCAGACAAGTGAGCCGCATTCGTTTGTGCATAGTCCATGGCTTCGCAGGCATCAAAAGTGACCGATTGGGATACCTTCGGATTATAAAAGTCATGATTGACCAGAATCTTTTTCGATGAGCCGGCTCCGACAGTGATGAGGATGTTGTAGCGATGAGTGGGGCCTGTGGGGTCATAACAGGTTTGTTTGTTGTTATCTTCACAAATACTATACGTCGTGCTATTCCACACACAAGTGTGCGTGGATGGTTTGGTGCAAATAAAATGAGTGTGATATATTAATATAGTTCTGATGGTCTGCCCCTGTTGAGTTTTTTGCAAGCAGGGGGTGCAATGTTTGGCATCTTGGGAGGTGAGTGCACTTCGTGTCCTCCGTTGGGGGGGGATAAACTTTTGTTGTAGGGATAATGTCAGCCGAGAAGAAGTGGCAAAGCCTCGTACCATTTTTGTAATTTCACATTGGTATAGACCAAAGTCTGAGAGGGTCAGATCAGTTACTGAAAGATGAGTTGCTCTAAAATGATAATTGATGGTATATTTGGGTGAGTCTTGTAGATGTATGGTATTGTTGAAAAACCAGCGCCAGATGATTCCCTTTTTCTTGATTGGAGACCTCTGGTAACAGGAGAGGGTCTGAGAGCGAAGATGTAGTGCTCCCTCATTGTTGTAACGGTGCGTGTGAATCAAGGAGTTGAATTTAGGATGTGGAGAGGACTCAAGAAGCTGTCTACGAATTCGTTGTCCGCGGAGCGGTGACCAGGAACCAGGATAGCGGTCAGGGAGATGGGAGCCAGGTGTATCCCATAGGCAGCTGGTGGTATCACAGGGAGGTTGGCAGCAGGAGAAGTGGCGCACCAGGGTATGGGAAAAAGATTGAGGAGAAGATTGAGACAAAAGGAGCCAAGAAAGAAACATAGAGGGTAGTGGGGGGCGAGTTACAGAGAAAATGGAAAAGAGATAAACTGTATGATTGAAGGATTGACGGGAAGCAAGAAAGCCTAAGCAGGAATAAGGTCCCACCGTATTCGCGGTGACATAGACATGTAGGTAGACCCGACAGGGTTGGTAGCCATACAGAAGAGAAACGTGAGGTGAGGGACGCAAGGCACGGCCTTGATGTTGAAAGGCATAATTACAGGCGGAAAGAGATATGTCTTCAAAGGTAAAGGTAACGCGTGTGAACGGAGGGGCGAAGATAACAGCAGGATCAGCCCGAAACTGAGAAAAGACAGGAGATATCAGAATGAGAAGGGCTAGGAGAGGAACACTTGTCCTTAGCCTCCCCATGATAAGGTCGAACACAGCGCGCAGGCACCCAAAGAACACGATCAGGAAGTTGAACAGCAGCGTATCCTTTGCCCCAAGTGATCAGTTGCACAGGTCCCTTCCACTTCGGATCTGGAAGTTGCCTGAAATAAACAAGAGGTCTGGAGGTAGGGACAGGAGGTGTGGTAAAGTGACGAGAAGCAGCCGTAGAAGAAGGAGAGCCAGTAAGATTCAGAAAGTTCAAGGTATATAAACATACATTTAACACATTCTGTAACGCTGGGAGGTTCGGGGGGCGTACGCCTTTTTTCCCCATGTATCGATCAAGGGCCGTTTTGAGTGTTAAATTTGCTCTTTCCACAATAGCTTGGCCTTGGCTATTAAATGGAATTCCAAATTTGTGTACAATGGACCAATGATGACAGAACTCCGAGAAAGAGGAGCTCGTGTATGCAGGACCATTGTCTGTTTTTAAAATTTTTGGACATCCCAGTGTTACAAAGGTCCGAATGCAATGATTGATAGTGTTTTTAGTAGTCTCCCCCCTTTGCAGTGTGGCCATGATGAACCCAGAGTAAGTGTCTACAGACACGTGAATATACTTCCAGGGTGCAAAGGATGGATACTGAGTAACGTCCATTTGCCATGTGTCACAGGCCTCGGTGCCTCTAGGATTTACTCCTTCTGGGACACTTCGTGCCTGCAGACTACATGTAGGACATTGTTGAACAATTGCCGCGGCTTCTTGATGAGTAATTCCAAATTGTCTCACCAGAGCCTTTCTATTTTGATGAAAATAATCATGACTTTCTCCTGCTGTTAAGGTGTTATTCTGCAGGATTGGTAACAAATGCAACTTGCAGGCCTCATCTGCCATGTGATTGCCTTCTGAAAGAAATCCGGGCAGATGCTGATGGCTTCTGATGTGGGCCACAACAGAGATTCCTTCCTTTCCTTCAATAGGTCTTGTAACTGTAAAAAAAGCGTCATTAAAGGAGAAGGGGTTGCAGGAGAAATGTAGGCATCAAATATATTCAAGGCCAATTGTGCCACATACAGACTATCAGATATTACATTAATTGGCTGGTTGGGAAAAAGTGTGAGTGCCATATTGAAGGCAGACAGTTCAGCCTGTTGAGCAGAAGGTTGTGGTGTGGTAAGTTTTTTATGCCATTGATTGTCAGTTTGCCACACACAAGCCCCGATGGTTTTAGAACCATCAGTGAATACAGTAAGACAATCTTTCACTGGTTGTTGTACTAAAGGAGTCGCTAGAGTGAGCGGAATTGTTTTCAGCACTTGTATGCGTGGGTCTGGTGGTAGATGGCAGGAGACATTCCCTTGCCACCCTTCCAACGCATCTTGTAACGCATCAGAATTTTGGAAGAGTGGTTCCCATTGTGTTAGTCTGCAGGGAGTGTAAAGCGTGCAGATATCCACACCCATCAAGGCTCTAGCTCTTTTCCTCCCCCGTTCTATAAGAAGAGCCATTTGTGCAGCTCTTGTGGTGATTGATGCTTTTGGGGTATGAGGAAGGTGAATCCACTCTAAAATGTGTAGCCTCTTTGAAGTCGAGATTTGAATAATGATTGCTGTAAGGAGTGCGGGTGTGGGAAGAAGTGCCAATGAGAGTGCATGATTGTGTAATGAGCGGTCTACCCAATGGGTATGCAAGGCGCTGTTGATTTCTTTAAGAGCATTAAGCTGTTGCTCATTCAGCCAAATGAGATCTGCTGGATGCTTAAGACCGACCAATGCTTGAAATAATGGCGAGAGAGTATGAGTTGAAATGGAAAGATATGGGCGTGCCCAATTGAGCGTGCCCAGGCATTGCTGTAACTGAACCAAGGTTGCAGGTTGAGGGAGTGTGAGAACAGGAAGGTGAGGTGAAGCTGTGGAGGCTAAAACCTTGTGTCCTAAATATTGTAACGGATAATGAGACTGCACCTTTTCTGGTGCTACATGCAGTCCTGCAAGAGCAAGGAGAGAGAGAAGACATGGAAAAGTTTTACATACTGTACCTTTAGGACCATCAGCTGCAATCAGGATGTCATCCATGTAATGATACACTAAAAATTCAGGAAATTTGTCCCGATAGGGTTGTAAAGCTTTATTTACAAAATATTGACACATCGTAGGAGAATTGAGCATTCCTTGGGGAAGAACTTTCCATTGATATCTAGCTGTAGGTTTAGAATTATTAAACTCAGGAACGGTGAAGGCAAATAGTATCCTGTCCTCTGGTATCAGCGGGATGGAGAAAAAACAATCTTTGAGGTCAATGATTATGAGATCAAATGTTACAGGAATTAAATTTGGATTTGGAAGGCCGCATTGCAATGGGCCCATAGGTTGCAATATAGCGTTCAGAACACGGAGATCCTGTAGGAGGCGCCATTTGCCACTTTTCTTTTTAATTACAAACACTGGTGTGTTATATGGGCTGGTAGATGGTTCAATATGACCTTCTGCCAATTGTTGGTGAACAAGAGTGTGAAGTGCGTTTAATTTTTCTTTTGTAAGAGGCCATTGATCAATCCAAACAGGAATATTTGATTTCAGAGTGAGAGATAGAGGAGAAATAGCCATAATTCAAGGTATGTAGAGAGAAGTGTGGAGTTGAGATAGCAGGTCACGGCCCCACAAATTGCAATGTAATGGAAGGACAAAGGGTTTAAGATAAGCAGTCACAGAGGAATGAGGCGTAGAGGCAGTAAGCCAAAGTGAGCTAACCTTTGCTGCCTGCGCTCCACCGACGCCTTGTACTGAAGTTGTTTCAGCAAGGGGCCAAGAGGATGGCCACTCAGAGGACCGAATGACAGAGACGTCAGCTCCGGTGTCAATCAGGCCAGCAAAAGATTGGCCATTCAGCAATATGGTTAACATAGGTTTGGAGGCTTGAACAGATTGCTGTAGAGCAAACAAAGAAGGGGGTTCAGGAGACGGAAGAAGAATGAGAGTAGCCACAATCGTTCCCGCTTTCAGGGAAAAGCACCGGTCGCCAATGGCAGCGAGAGAGAGATTTTTCAGAGAAGAGGAGTCGTACAAAAAGGGTGCAGCGACTACGCCTTCAATGGTAAGGGAGGAGTTAGGTATAAGCAAAACAGGCAAGGAAGGCGGAAGTGGCTTCAGAACAGTGATAGAAAGAGGGAGAGTGAAGACCGAACCAGGATCATCATAAACGATGTCCTCTGTCAGCTGTACAGGGAAAGAAGTAGGTTGTAAAAAGGAAAGAGAAGAGGAAAGAGAAGTTTCAGCCTTTGTAGCGGGGTTAGCTGAAGACCCCATGCCTAGTTTTCCGATTGCTGAGCAGGAGGAGGGTTAGAGCGACATTGGGAAGCCCAGTGAAAACCTTTTCTGCAACGAGGGCAAACAGTTTTTGGCTTGGCAGCATAGGGTGCAGTACCCCGAGACTGGCCACGAGGCGTTCCAGAGCGGTTTGCAAACGGTTAACGAATGAAGAGTAAGACTCGTCAACCTCCTGCACTACCTTCAAAAAGGTGTGTGTGGATTTAGAGTCTGAGTCATCCACACGTTTCAGGGCATTCATCGCACAAAGATGAATGATTGCAAAGGCACGGCGAGGGCAAGTTTGTTGCTGAATCAGGGTGGAGTATAATCCAGTTCCCTTTAAGTGATCAGCAATGACCAGATTAGGGAGGCCTCGTCTTATTTCAGCATCTACTAATTTTTCATATTCAGACTGCCAAACAACATACTGGGCAGGAGTCATAAGCATAGAAAACAACATCTTCCAATCATATAACAGCATTACAGTGTTAGCAGACACGAGAGAATCAAGCAAGCCACGAGTGTAAGTGGATTGCAGTCCATACATATTTACAGCCTCTTTTAAATTTTTCAACACTCTTAACTCTATGTTGTTATGAACAGGAGCGCCAGGGGCTCCCGGAACAAGAGTCATAGGGTAAGCAGAAGGTATATCACAAGATTCTAAGGTGAAGGAAGGAGAAGCCAGGATAGCAGTAATATTTCCCCCCAATGGATGTGGGGATGGAGAATCAGTAGGAATAGGAGAGACAGAAGGAGAGGAGGGCTGCAGACGATTGTGCGGAGTGTCAGAGTGAAAAGGAGGGGCAGAGGCAAGCTGAGGAATATCATCCGAAGAGGCAACAGATTGGTAAGGTGGGGGAGAAGAATCAAAGTGAACAGCAGGAGGCTTAACGGTTTTAGAGGCAAGAGATAAAGACTCAGGGAGAGAGGTGGAGGGGTAGATAGTATTGAGCGCAGCCATTATCGCACGCCAGGATATAAGAATGTCCGGTGGAGCTCTGGGGACATCATACAGATATTTTCCCAAGCGTTCCCACGAAGTGCGATGCAGCGTGCCCTCAGCCGGATAAGCAGGACAGTGCTGTTCCACGTAAAGCAAGAAGGAGGTGATAGATTTTCTAGACAAGGTATATACAGTGGTGCCGTTAATTTTCTGCAAACAATTAGTCTTCTTCACTAAGTGGTAAAGTTCGTCCCTATGAACTGACGAAACTTTGGAGAGTGAGGAGCCCATTACTTACGATTGTACAGAGCCTTTGCCAGGTGCGTAGCAACGGGAGTGAAGGCAGCGCACCTCTAGACAGAAGTCACGCCGTGGAGCTGAAGAAGGGAGAGATCCCGGACGAGCCCCCAGTTGTCGCGTTGTCGCGGTTTGCTCGTTGTCCTTAGGTTCTCTGATCAGCCCGTAGAGCCCCCGCAGGGGTGAAATTTAGAGGGACCCTCGCGAGGGTGAGTACTTAAGTACTAGAATCAATAATTGACACAGACACCATAGTTTCTCAAGGTGAGAGAGCACGTTGTGCCCGGGGTAGATGAAGAAATCCCCCGATTGCAACGCACCACCCTCTTTTATTTTGCAGTTTTATCAGGGAGGGGGGAGCAAGACATATGTGAAGAGGAGCAAGGAAGTATAATTCTAATGGCGCCATGGCAGGATGCGACCACTGTTGTGTGCTAAGATAGAGTGATTATCTATTAACAAGATATTTTGTAGTCAGCTAGTTTCTGTAACTATTTGCCTACGTGTCGTGCCAAGCTGAGTTTATCATGCAATTCCTAACTTGAGAAGGTCATTCTTAGGGCCTTAGGTCAAGAGGACTCTCGAGGTTTACTACACTGTAATTTCCATGAGGCTGAGTTTCAGAGCGTCTTTGCCTTCTGCAAAGAATGCTTTTCCAAACCTGGCTTTTATCCTCTTGAGGGAGGGGTGATTGCCTTACTCCCGAGTCACCTGTGCTGTTGTAATTGTTCTTTCCTCCGAGTAATCCTTCATGCACGCGCACTTGGCACAGACTCTTCGGGAACTTCCTCATCACTGCTGCCAGCCCCCACAATCCCAGAAGGCAGCAGTCCACTCCCTAATGGTCCTGGCCCCTCATCTGAGTCCTCGCTCCCCTCCACCGTCTGCACCTGCTGCCAGCTAAACAACAAGGTGTACGCATCCGTGCACTTCTGGCACGCAACGTGGAAAAGGTTCGCCCTCACGGTACTAGATGATAAATATTTGTGGGTTCATTCAGTAATAAATCAGGCTTCTTTCTGGGTAAAATGTGGTCTTGCAAAAGAGGAATGTTGTCTTTATTGCCATTATTCTCATTATTGGAATCATGAATTTTAGTTGGAAAGGGCCACAAAAGGATCACCTTGTCCAAACTTCGGTTATGTGCAGGAAAATCAATTTAATCGTCCCATGAGAATGACTTTCCTGGCTCTTTTTTTAAAAAAACCCTGTAGGTTCTGCTATATCATCATCATCATCATCATCATCATCATCACCATCTCATCTCAAGATCCTTGATCCTCTTCATGGGCTGCAGCTGTGACAACTGAATAAGAGTTTGGACCTGTGTACTGGTGAATGCTGGAAACAAAGCGTGGAAATATCTCTAGTTTATAGTTCCTCACTGAGTTTGGCATCCTTCCCAGTGTGTGTTATCTGTGGACGTCCTCCAGCCCTTATCTTGCCTGGTTTGTGTTGCTTTTTTCCTTCTTCTTGTAACTGTTTGTGTGGGTGTTTTTTGTCTTCCATCAAAGATATTCAGACGTTGGAAGCAAAGTGAAGGAATAAAAGGGGCTTCACCTGTTTTCTGTGACTGTTTGTTTTATATCCCACCCTGAGCCATCACAGGGAGAGACAGACAAAAAGGGGATAAAACTCTGTTCCTGGCAATGATGCTTGTGCACATCTCTAATACTTACCCATATTCAGTGAAACAATAAATGAACCTAGGCCACATTTGTATGGTGGAATCAGGGTGGCATCAGGCAGTGGTGGGATTCAAAAAGTTTTACCACAGGTTTGGTGGGCATGCTTTGCACGCGTGCACACACTTTGTGTGCATGCATGCTTCAAATGCCCACTTTGCACAGGTCCAGAGGCATTCCAACTCACCTCCTGCAATCCTGCACTCTCCTGGTCGCTTCAGCAGCTGCTGCGCTGCACTCTGCTGTGCCGCGCAAAGCAGTTGCACTTCAAAAGCAGAGGTTAAAGGTGAGTATGGGAGCCCGGGAAGGCGGGTAGGCCCAACAGCAGAGCAGTTCAGTCTCTGCTGCTCATCGCCGCTACAGGCTCGACAGAACCAGGCTGAACCGATAGAATACCACCACTGGCAGAAGGTAAATGTGGGCGCTCCATCACTGGATGTTTTTAAGAAGAGTCCAGGCCAGGAGTGTCAAACTCGATTTCACTGAGAGCCGCATTAGGGTTGTGTTTGACCTGGGGGGGCATGGGTGGGAGGATGTGGCCAGCTCGACATCACTTATGTCAGGGGCACCTGTGGTGGCCCAGGTGGGGGTGGGGGGATCCATTGTCTCCAGCGAGACCAGGGAGAGTGCCAAACCCTTGTTCTCCAGAGAAGCCTCTCAGGCCACGTGGAGGACTCCCAGATGGCAGTGCAGGATGTACAGAGCCCTAGGCAGCAGAGGGCAAACACCTCCCCAAGCTCCGTTTTCGCTGGCAGAGGGCTGCAGGAGGCCGTCGTGGCTGAAAACGTGTTCTGACCCAAACCCTTTTCTAATAAGACAAACAATAACCAAAGGGAACAGAAACCTTTTAATGAGTCTTACAAATCCCCGATTAAAAGGCTGCTGCAAACTCATTAACTTTGATAAACACAAACCTTGCCAAAACTGTACGAGACTGCCAAGAATCACAGATAAATATTTCACAACACGAGTCTTCAAATACCAAATTAAGATACTGGAATGTCCACGAGGCTGAGTTTCCAAACGTCTTTGCTTCCTGCAAAGAATGTTCGTCTCAAACACCCTTTGGGTCAAAAATGTGGAAAAAATAAAACACACTTCACTTCAGTATTTGGTAAAACGAAAGTTTCTTTTTTATTCCTTCCTTCGCAAGGACTCCAAGAAAATAGTTAAGCAAATAAAATAAAGTTGGCTCTAACCCACGTTCCACAGACCTGGTATTTATAATGATTTCCTGTATTACCTTCAATTACCCATGATTACCCTTATTACCCATAATTAATCATCATAAGTCAATCGTATGTATCGTGGTTAATTCGCATATCTTAACAAAACAGCGTTTTCAATATCCCGCGCGTTTGTTATGCAGTCTATGTCAATAGAGGGAATTGTCATTCTTCGGATCGACATGGCATCGTTTCAAACGCGTGTGTTGCATAGTTGAGACAGTTTGCTTCACTGTTGGCTTTTATCTTCTTGAAGGAAGGGCCGTTACCTTGCAGCCTTACTTCGGAGTCGCCCATGCTATTGCAATTGCTTTTTCTTGTGAGCAACCCTGCTCACACGTGCACTTGGCACAGGCTCCTCGGGAACCTCCTCATCACTGCTGCCAGTCCCTACAATCTCAGCAGTCCACTCCCTAATGGTCCTGGCCCCTCATCTGAGTTCTCACTCTCCTCAGCCGTCTGCACGTGCTGCCAGCTAACCAAAACAAAATGGAGCCTGAGAGGGCTGTGCATGGCTCCGTTTTCACTAGCAAAGGCTCCACGGGCCAAATCTAAGCACCCCATGGGCCGGATGTGGCCCACAGGCCTTGAATTTGACACCCCTGTTCTAAGTACACTTATCTAAATACAAGTTTAACTTCATATAATTGTTTTTCTGTAGATCTAATGCCCCTTTTGAGGTGTTGCTCTTTTCTTCAGCTATTGGTGA
Organism: Bungarus multicinctus; assembly: GCA_023653725.1. Lineage (NCBI taxonomy): Eukaryota > Metazoa > Chordata > Lepidosauria > Squamata > Elapidae > Bungarus > Bungarus multicinctus. Next base: position 64,855,603 of record CM042849.1, read on the forward strand.
TATAGAGGCAGCCCCTATGCATATTCTTCAGCTATTGGTGATATAGAGGCAGCCCCTATGCATATTCAATACACATTTTGCAATATTAACACCAGAGCAGAAGGAGGACCGTACTAGAATAAATTTGTCTGCATTTTTACGAACACGCAAGTAAGACTAGACTCTATTCAAGCTAGAGATTTACTTTCCATGCATAGATATAACCTCATCTATACTTCCTACTTGCCTTCATAAATGACATAGTTGATCACTCTGGTATTACCCAGGTGCATGCTAAAAGGCTATGCAGATAGTCCTTTACCAACCATACAAAGTTACAACCACACTCGGTACATCAAAAAGTGAGTTACAACCCATTCCTTGCACTCACAACCATTGCAGCATTCCCATGCTCATGAGATCAAAATTTGGGTGCTTGGCAACCAGCATGTATATATGACAGTTACAGCTTCCTGGGGTCATGTGATTCCCATTTGCGACCTGCTCAGATTGGCTTCTCAGAAGTAAAGTTGATGGAGGAAGCTGAATTCATTTAATGACCATTGGTTCACTTAACCTCTGCAGCGATTCACTGCGGCAAAAAAATGTCATAAAATTGGGCGCAACCCATTTAACACTACCTTGCTTAGCAACAAAAATTATGGTCCCAATTGTCATAATTTGAGGACTTACCTGTACACAGTGGCATTCAAAAAACTTGAAGGAAACTGCATTGGTGGAAATGCAGAATGCAGCATATGAGAGTACTACTTTTAAGCTATGAGAGCAATAGCACTTGGACTTATATACCGCTTCACAGTGCTTTACAGCCCTCTCTAAGCGGTTTACGGAGTCAGCATCTTGTTGTCAACTCATAAAATATTTCTCTGGTCTTTTAGAGTTGCCAGCAAAAAGGGAGGGGGGAGCAGTGCAGCAGCTTGCAAAACCAAAACCGCATTCCATAAATGTTTTCAAAGACAGTTTCTAGGCAATCGAAGTTTCTGCCACGCAAAATTCTAACTGGAGAGCAAGATTGATAACTCTTGGCTATGGATGTGTCCCATTGGAGAATATGAATTATGATACACACAGGAGGTGGGGGAAAACCAGGGTCAAGGGTGACAATGAATGATGTGTCTTGACTCTTGATGAATGTATCTTTTCTTTTATGTATACTAAAAGTATTTGCACCAAGACAAATTCCTTGTGTGTCCAACCACACTTAGACAATAAAGAATTCTCTTCTCTTCTCTTCTCTTCTCTTCTCTTCTCTTCTCTTCTCTTCTCTTCTCTTCTCTTCTCTTCTCTTCTCTTCTCTTCTCTTCCCTTCCCTTCCCTTCCCTTCCCTTCCCTTCCCTTCCATTCCATTCCCTTCCATTCCATTCCATTCTATTCTATTCTATTCTATTCTATGTGTCTCAGAGTCGGCTACACCCAGGTAGCACCAGCATGTTTACTCCTAATAAATCTTCTTTGAAAATCCATCTAGAGACTCATGATTTAAATGAGGGTAACTACCAGAGTCCTGACAATTGCCCCCAACAATCTGGGTCCTCATTTTACCGACCTTGGAAGCATGGAAGGCTGAGACAACCTTGAGACAGTCAGAATCAAACTGCCAAATATGCAGTCAGAAGTCAGCAGAAGTAGCCTGCAGTACTGCATTCTAACCACTGCGCCAGCGCGGCTCTTATGGTGACCCTTCAACAGGACATCTACCCACCCAACACAATTAAAATCTCAGAATATCCACTGTTACATGCAAATTTTTACACATTAAATTACAAAACTCAATAGCCTGATAAAACCAAACCATTTACAGTCACCCAAACCTCATATAGTAATCTATGGGGACAACCCCAGGGGGAAAGATAAATGACCCAAAGAATGTCACAATACAAATTCTGCCCCTTTTGTTGTGACATCACATGCATCTGTGTAAGAGTCAGAGCTTGTGTTGGGTCATCAGGGCGCATTATTTTTCATCGCTCATAGGAGATCTCTGAATTCAGCAGGTGCCATTGGCAGAACCAACCAAATGTGCTAATTATTATTGCAAATGTCAAAATCAGTAAAATAAAGACTCCATAAATGGTAAGAGTTAATGAGTTTATTACAATATTGCCTAAGTTGTGGGCCAGTACTAATAAAGGAGAATATTTGTAGCTTGGGGTTAAAATGAGGTGCTCTCTGAGCTTGCTTGTTTGCTTGCAGACATTTCATTACCCAAACTAAGTTAACATCATGGATTCTTTTTCTACCACCTTGGATTGAGGTACTGTATATACCCATGATGGCTAACCTAGGCCACATGTGCCGAAAGTGGTATGCAGAGCCATTTCCCCTGGCACACGAGTGCTTGCCCGGAAGAACCCCACTGCAAATGCGCACACATCTCCGCCCAACAGCTGACTGTCGGTGTTAGGATATGTGCAGAGTAACCCTTGTATAAAAAGGATATGCACACGGAACCGGTTTATGAGAACAGTTACGAATAAATATACAGCCATACAGAGTTGAACAAGTTATATTAATGTTTACTTGAAGAAATAGCACAGTCGAATAAACAATCCATGTTTTTTATCAGTCCAGAAATATCCAGTTATAAAGTCTTCTTACTGCTTTCATGTCTTTTACAGCAGACAAATATCAAACCATAATCTTCGATATCAACAAAATATCAAAATAAACAGGGTTAGTCATTATCGGTATGTCAGTCAGTCAGTATCAGTATTAAGAGAGATCATCAGTGCAAAAGAGAATTAAACCATGATCTATAGCTCCCTCTTACGGCAACTTGTAGCATAATTAACCAACCAGAACACAGCATAATACATGACAGTATTTTTCTTTAAAGCTACAAATATATATATTTGTAGTTTACATATTGTCAACCCAACTACATTATTTACATATACATAACAGTCAGGTATCTGGCGTGCATGCCCGGGAGGTGCGTGGGAGACACATGCACATGTACAGAGATGCGCAGCATGCGCTGGGGGTCATGGGTGCATGCGCAGAGATGCACAGCACGTGGAGGGATTGTGCGCGCATATGCAAATGGATGGTGCACAGGAGTGGTTGCGCACGCATGTGCAGAGGTGCACAGCATGCGGTGGGGTGTTCACGCATGCATGCGCAGGCATGCAGCACGCAGAAGGGGAATCATGTGCACGTGCACAGATGCGCGGCGCGCGGCACTGTGAGGGAATCACGTGCACAGGTGCAGGGGGCAGGGAGGGCCCCAGCACGCATTGCCTTCTGGGTGCTGGCACACGAATTCGAGTTCCCGAGCGCGTGAACAATTATTGGCACGGGAGCCAAAAAAGGCTTGCCACCACTGGTCTATACAGTATTTTAAATTCTTCTTAAAATCAGTAGTTGTCCAAAGAGCAATAGGAAATTTATTTCATACCTTAGTGTGTAAACTGAACCGACAATAGCTAAGTAGATTTCTAATCTTACTCTGGAGCAAAGGCAGATATAATACTTTCAGATTTAACTCGCATCTTGAGATTTTTGGCTATGATAAAGCTTGTCCCATGTTCAGCTGGGTTCAGAGTGAAAAGAGTTTTTTTTCCCCTTTTGGTCCTCACCTACCTCTAGTAGACTGGCAAAGTTAATTAATTATTTGAGAAGCATCCTATCAAGGTGCCTTTTCAGGCCTTCTCCAGAGTAACCTACTGCTGGGAGCCATAACAACTTCACTGCAATCCAGAGTGATGAATCATCAGCTGTTATTATTTCTTGTAATGCTCCCAACCTAGCATCATTCTTGAGGGAACTTGGGAAATTAAAACAGCAAGGGAAATGCTGGATAATTATATTGCAGCCTCTTGGGAACTGAGACACCCACATGGCAAGTCCTGGCTTTGCCCAAGGATGTCACTTCCTGTTGTCTGGGGATGAGGAAAATCTTCACGCAACCTCTACATTTTAAACCCATCAAATCAACATCCTGTATAGCGGATGCTTGTACTCCCTCTCTACAGAAGAATTATAGAGATGGAATACTCTCCTTTGCATATTACATGGTTCACACTCTTGTCCTAATAAAACTTGATTCTAAAATACGTGGAGTAAGCCAAGTATAGTTGTCTAAAGCAGCCTTCCCATGCCCTTTGCATTATAACCCCCAGAATTTGTAACCTACCTTACCAAAGGTCACCTTGGCTAAGAATTCTCAAGGTCCATTCTAGGGGATTCAGGGCAGGGGTGGCATTCAAATTTTTTAACAACCAGTTCTGTGGACATGGCCAGGTGGACATGGCCAGGTGGGCGTGGCCACGTGACTGGGTGGGCGTGACTTCTTATTCTTTTTTTTCCCCGCAAACCCTTCCCCGCATTTTTTTTTGCCTCCTGGGCCTCAGGGAAGCCTCCTGAGGGCATTTTTGCTCCCAGAAGGCTTCCCTGGGGCTCAGGAATGAAAAAAAAGGGGCGGGGGGGCGGGGGCCATAGCTCCCCCACACCCAGGGGTGGGATTCTACCAGTTCGCACCTATTCGCTAGAACTGATTGTTAACATTCTAAGCAGTTCGGAGAACCGGTTGTTAGAAGGAATTACTGGCCTAATCCTGTAAGGAAGGCAGGAAGGAAACATTCTGGTGTTGCTTACAGAAACTGCCTCTCCGTTAACCCTTATTACATTCTTGGCAGGACTAGACTTCCTGTCTCAGGAACTTCTCTGAAGTTTCTTTCCCTCCTTTGCTGGTACTTTGCTTGTGTGGAGTGACCATTCAAAGTTACAATGGCACTGAAAAAAGTGACTTATAACCATTTTTCACACTTACGACTGTTGCAGCATCCCCACAATCACGAGAGGCCAGGTGAGGAGATGCGTGCCTCGATGTGAGTGATATTGAGTTGGCCACGCCCAGCCAATAACATGACCGCAAAACCATGTCCACCCAGTCACATGACTACCAAGCCATGCCCACCACCTAAGCCACGCCCACAGAACTGGTTGTTAAAAATTTGAATCCCACCACTGGTCACTGCCACAGTCACTAGACCTTGTGGGCACTTGTGAATGTGCACAACTGAGAGTAACAAGAGTCATTTTGAGTCCCCCTTGACCAAATCAGTTTGTTTGGTTTTTTTAATTAAAGTTTTTTTATTTTTATGTTGTAACCTATAAAAATTTCAATTTCAATTGAATAGTATATTGCCTGGGTAGAAAATAAGGATCAAAATATTTACAGCAATAGTCATTACATTGATATTGATTCTATAATAATAATAATAATGTTTGCTTATCCATTTTAACAAATCTCTCTTATAACGTTAGTTCTTTTCTTACATTTCTATGTTTTCAACTTCTGTTTCTATTAGCCAACCATTGATAAAACAGTCCATGGCAAAAATATTCAGTTTCCTCTTTTTCCTTAATTGTCAATGTTAGTCTATCCATCTCTGCACATCCTAATATTTTTTTAATTACATTTTCATCTGTTTGGATTTCTTCACTTTTTCACTGTTGGGCTAATACAATTCTAGCTGCAGTTAATACATGTAAAATCAAATACATTTTCCCTCTATCATATTTTTCTGGTAAGATGCCCAGCAGAAATATTTCAGTTTCAGATCTGTGTGTAGTTTTGTCATTTTTTCCAACCATGTATGTATTTTTGTCCAATTTTTTTTTTGACTTTGGGCATGTCCATCACATATGATAATACACACCAACACTTAGTGGTCATGTCTTTAAACATCTTGACCAAACTAGTTTGAATCAGTACATCCTGACTCTATCCTGCTTTGGCTTTAGGATACATAAGACACAACCTGTTGGTAACCTTCAACATGCTTCCCCACATTCCTGCTAATAAAAATTATTTTTTTATCTTCACCACGTATTTATACTTGTATTAAGATGTATCTGATGCAGAAGCCCAATCTTCCTGCTAGTTATTGTTCCATACAGTCCTGGTTGGTCTTTGATTAGTTTTAACCCCATACTGTCATTGCCATTGGCAGCTTGAGGCCCAGCCCAGCAAGCAATAGCAATAGCATCTAGACTTATACCCTACTCCATATCGATTTACAGCCCTCTCTAAGAGGTTTACAGAGCCAGCATATTTCCCCCAACAATCTGAGTCCTCGTTTTACTGACCTTGGAAGGATGGAAGGCAGAGTCAACCTTGAGACAGTGAATATTGAACTGCTGGCAGTCAGCAGAATTAGCCTGCAATACTGCATTCTAATCACTGCACGACCACGGTTGGAAGATAGGTAGCTGGTGAAAGAAGGATGAATCATGTTATAAAACAGTGATGGCGAACCTTTTTGTTGTGGTGTGCTGAAAGCATGCGCGCATGCAATAGCATGTGTGCAGGCACATACAATGCAATGTGCTCTGCTCCACCTGCACATGCGCATACAACACATCCGCTCTGCCCCCTTATCTGCACTACACATGCGCACATTTCCCAGGTGATTTTCAGCCCGTTTGAGGCCGTTTTCTCCCTACCGGAGGTTCGAGGGAAGCTTCGCAGGCTCGGAGGTCGAAAAATGGGCCCGTTTTGGCACTTCCGGTATTTCCAGAAGGCCTGTTTTTCAGCCTCCTGAGGCTGCAGAGGGTTCCCTCAAGCCTCCGGGAGGGCGAAAACAGCCTCAAACAGGCCAAAAATCAGCTGAGAGGCGCACGCATGCACAGTGCAGGTAAGTTGGGCTGGGGCTCGCATGCCTGCACAAATGGTTCTACGTGCCTCCTGTGGCACATGTGCTATACCATTGCCATCATGGTTATAGAAGAAGTTTTTCTAAGCTAGGACAGGTGTGTGAAGAGTAAATACTACAACCCACTTAACAGCTTTTATAAAACAAAATCAAACTCAAATCAACATCATTTCCCCTACAGTTGAGTATCGTTACTACCCCAAAATCGTGACTAATACACAAAAGAAATAGAAGTAGTCCTCTATTAGTAACTGTTATTGGGACCTGGGACTCTGTCGCTAAAAATATGATCGTAAAGTTATTTAAATATGGTGTTAGTTATTTTCCCCCTTAAGTTTGATCCAAGAAATGGAATTTAAACTTTTAGACACATCTCTTCCGATGATGCCACTACATCACCAGAGAACCTCTTAAGGCTCTCCAGAAGTTCAGGAGGCCATATTGTAGCCCTAGCTATAAATCAATCATAATATAAGATAACGCCTCTCTAAGTAGTTTTAAAAATAGCTGAAATTGGTTGATACCAGACATGGTGCCTCGAATGTTTGAGGAGATCTGCATGAAAAGTCTGTAGAACATGTCAGCTTGAGTCAGAACAGAATTCCATTAATTCAGTACATACCTTTTCCAGCACAGCATCTCCGAGAGTCAAAGACATTTTGGCAACGGCATTTTTAGGCAGCAAAAATTGGAAAGCAGGACTAGTCCTTTTTATAGATCACCATCAACATGTGGATAGGGAAATGGCTTCTCTTTTATTGATTCCATGTCTCTATTTTATTTTATTCTATGCATTTGCTTATGCATTTGTTTGCTGCCTGATTCCCAATGACTCTGGCTGGTTCGCAATAATCAGTCAAAAATCTATATATGTAAAAGTGAAAGACCACTCACGCATCATCACAAAATCTCCAGAACCATAAAGTCTACAAACTTGAAATTTGGTATGTATGTTCCTCTTGGCTTCTAAGGTGCTCACTAAGAAAGGATTTTTTGAAATGACCATCAGAGCATTAGTATTTCCTGTATTATTATTAACACGCTCTGATCAGTGATGGGATTCAAAACATTTTTACTACTGGTTCTGTGGATGTGGGCATGGCAGGGGAAGGTTACTGCAAAATCCCTTCCCTCTCCAGCCTACTAACCTACTTTCCAGCTCTGTTCTCCTATACAGGGAAACTAAAGAAGACCCAGCCAATCAGCTGGGACTCGGGAGGCGGAGAATAGATGGGGGCGGGGCCAGTCAGAGATGGTATTTGCTGGTTCTCCAAACTACTGAAAATTTCCACTACCGGTTCTCCAGAACTGGTCAGAACCTGCTGAATACCCACCTCTGCACCACCACCCTTTCCAGCAGAAAATAGCAAAAAACACAAAACAAGATCTATGTTAAAAACCATACTCAATTCAATGGTGATGGTAAGGTGACCCCTGTTGCTCAACCTAGCCTACCTCAGAGGGTAGATTACCCAGGAAGTCTTGGGCTATAAATTTAATTGGGAAGTCAGAAACCAGAAGGCCAGGGCGAACGATTTCCATGCCGTTGCAATGCCAACTGGATGAGTCACCAGAAGTCAAACTCCATTTGAAGTCTGTAGCATTGCATTGGATTTAAAAAAAAAAACACAGGTTGTTTTTATAATTAGTGGCTGTTTTTAATTGAAGTTGTTGTCTACTAACTACAATGATACTTTTGTGAAGTCAAGAGGTGAAATAAACATAGCTAGTCCTCTACTTACAACAGTTCATTCAGTGACCATTCAAAGTTACAACGGAACTGAAAAAAGTGACTCATGACCATTTTTTCACACTTACGACCATTGACGTATCCCCTTGGTAAAACAATCACAATTCAGACACTTGGGGAAGCCAGATTCTCTTAACAACTGTGTTACTAAATTAATGCAGTGATTCACTTAACAACGGTGGCATGAAAGGCCGCAACGTGGCACAAAATTCACTTAACACATGTTTCACTTAGCAACAGAAACGTTGGGCTCAATTGTGATCATAAGTTGAAGACTACCTTTATTGTAAAACATGGGATTTCTCCATGTATGTTATTTATATATTTTATAGTGTTTATATGTCACCATGTTGGAAAAACTCCAAACAATTCTTGAAAAATTCTTATGTATCTGAAAAACTATCCTAGTAATCACAAGAACTGTAGTTTTTTTGCCGAATGATCTTTATTGTTTTTCCACCAGTACAAATCATATTTACATTTTCAATGGCATTTTGCATCGACATACAATATTATCTTATATTTTCTATTGTCTATACATTTTACATATCTACATATCTATGTATCATTCTCTTAAGGATTCTTCTGTGTAATCTTCATTTTTCATTCCTTATCTCTATTTTCTAATCATTCGTATCATCTATGCCAAATTTAGTAATAACAAGAACTGTGTTTTTTAACTGGACAATCATAGCTAAAATTCTGCCATTTGTAAGTGTGGGGTATCGGTAGAAGAATCATAGAAATACAGATTTGGAAGAGACCAAAGCAAGTCTAATTCCTTACTCAATGTGGGAATTAGCAATTTGTAAAGATGTTTATCTATTATTTCTTTGAAGACATCTACTGAAGACCTTTCTGTAAGGCATCCTAGTCCACTGCTTGATTGACAACTTTGATCTCAAGAAATTCCTCTTAATATGTCACCTTCCCTGCAGTTTCAACTCCTGGGTTCTGCTGTTGCCTTTCATAGTGACAGAAAACAAACCCTTTCCATTAACAACCGGTTCTGTGGGCGTGGCTTAGGTGGTGGGCATGACTTGGTGGTCATGTGACTGGGTGGACATGGCTTGGTGGTCATATTATTGGCTGGGCGTGGCCAACTCAATATCACTCACATCGAGGCACGCATCTCCTCGCCTGGCCTCTCATGACTGTGGGGATGCTGCAACAGTCGTAAGTGTGAAAAAGGGTCATAAGTCACTCCACACAAGCAAAATCATTCCACACAAGCAAAATACCAGCAAAGGAGGGGAAAAAAAACTCCAGAGAAGTTCCTGAGACAGGAAGTCTAGTCCTGCCAAGAATGTAATAAAGGTTAACAGAGAGGCAGTTTCTGTAAGCAACACCAGAATGTTTCCTTCCTGCCTTCCTTACAGGATTAGGCCAGTAATTTCTTCTAACAACCAGTTCTCCAAACTGCTTAGAATGTTAACAACCGGTTCTAGCGAATAGGTGCGAACTGGTAGAATCCCACCCCTGCATTCCCTTCCCCTTAACAACAACCCTTCATACATAACTGTGATGACCTGGGGCGTGGCACAAAGGCAACACAGTCAGATAATCAGTAGGAGTCCCTTTATTAGCTCCAACTTTGCCCCCAATGTCTTGGTTACCTTCTGGGCTGGAGAAAAACTCTCCCAGGAACAACCTTTGGCTGCAGAGAATCAAATCCAAACCATAGTCAACAAAAACTGTAACTATAAGTCCAATCAAGGCAAGATGAGGTAATTAGACTGACAGGGCAGAAGCAAGAATTCCAGATGTGAAGGCACGCAATAACTCAACATGGTTGGGAAGATGCCAGGAAAACAGATAAGCAAAGTCAACACAAGATAAACTCACGTTTGCTCCCAGCAGCCTGCCACACACAGCCAGCATTTCTTTTAAAGTCTCTTCCCAGCTGTGGCTAATGAAGGGAATCAGGGCCCTTTCCTCCCCTATAAGCCACGCAACTCACATTGCTCTCTTCTCCATTCCTCCCCTGCGTGCCCTAAGATGAAGAAGGGGTGAGCCTGGATATTCCTCTAAAACTCCCTCTTCCTTGTTCTACCTCTCTTCTGCTCTGCCCAGCTGAACTTTGCCCTTCCCCAGATTCCTCCACAGCCAATGGAGCCACACTCCCACTCCCTGTCAACTATTCATCCCAACCATGTAGACCAGACTAAGAAACCAATGCCAAATAGAAGAGGGTTACTTTTATTGTGTAACAGCTACGTAGACAGAATCTTGCAAGTTGGAATGTGCTTCCCTCTTCCTCAATTTATCTTTGTGTAAACTAGGGAGGGGCTTGTCTGAGAAATTTTCTCACATTATTTTCTTGAGCTAGGTTCAAGTCCCTCTTATGGCCTTCTTAGCTGCTCTTCCTCCTGTCTTTATAGCCAATTCCCTATGCCCTCTACATCTTGCAGGACACTCTTTTCTTCTGCAGGTGAAGCATAAGAGCCACGGTGGCACAGTGGTTAGAGTGCATTACTGCAGGCCACTTCTGCTGACTGCCAGCTGCCTGCAATTTGGCAAATCAAATCTCACCAGACTCAAGGTTGACTCAGTCTTCCATCCTTCCAAGGCGGGTAAAATGAGGACCTAGATTGTTGGGGGCAATAGGGTGACTCTGTAGTGTAAACAACTTAGAGAGGGCTGTAAAGCACTATGAAGCGGTAAATAAGTCTATTGCTAGTGCTATACTCAGATCCTGTAACTGTTCCTCATAATGTACATCTGGTTTCCAATCCCCTCACTATCCTGGTAAGCCCCTTCTGAACTTACTCCAGCTTATGGATGTCTTGTTAAGATTGTGGAACCCCAAACTGGACATAGTGTTCCAAGCAGGCCTGTCCAAGGCAGAGAAGAAACTGACCATCACGTTCCTTGATCTGGATTCTGAGCTTATGGCAATACATTCCAAAATAACAGCTTCCTTTTTTTTAGGTGCTACATCACATTGTTGGGTTATGTTCAACTTGGGATCTACTTGAACATCCAGATCCTTTCCCTCATGCACTACTGTCAAGTCAGATAATTGTGCTATTATTTCTTGTCTTTTACACTTCTCCTCCACTAAATTTAACCAATTTCAGCAATGCAAGCCTATATACCTATATATTTTTATGAATTCTTTATGGCTTCTAAAAGGTTAGCATCTGTTCCTAGTTTTGATTCATCTTCAATTTTCCTTCAACTTCTTCATCTACGTCACCAATAAAACATTGACTGGCTCACAGCCTAGAGTGGACCTCCCTGGCTTTACATTATCTCCAACATAATATGAATCCATTTATGAATATGCGTCTGGCTGCAATCCTTCAGCCAATTACGAATCCATCTAATAGTTGCATCATATAATCCATATTGAGATTAGGAGGATTTCAATTTTTACTGTTCTCCTGTGTCATCGTTTCAAAACAATACCATTTTTCTGCTATTTAAATGGGCAAAGAGTAACTGCCAAAAAACTTTTTCTGCATCATTTGTCAATTTGTCCTCCTAAGAAAGTTAGACAGCATAATAAATGCTTTTGTAAATAACCATGAATGGCATTTGCAATGTTTTCTTCCCCTGGAAAATAGTGGTGGATTTAAAATTAGTAGCATTTTGTAGCTCTTTGCATGAAATGGCACACAATGTACTGTTCTACGTCTTGTCATTTAAATTAGGCCATCCTTTAACCATTGGGTTATAGCCAAGTTCACAGAATTTATATCCAAGGGTTGACTAGCAACTTTACAACTTCTTAAATTGAGGGAAAAATACCCCATAGCTATGAGGATCTTGAAATAAGTGACATGCTTGGTTATTATTGCTGCAATTTTAACTACAAGGCCCCAAAGTCTTTCAAAAAATAGAAAACTTGAACTTGTTTTCTGGCTCACAAATCTAACTGATGAAACACAATTAAAGGAAGAAAGAAATGGGAGCCTGTTGACTTAAAACATTTAAAACTTGTTGGCATATCAACAGACTGAAGAGCAAAATGTTTCTCACTAATTTAGACCAGATATTTGATCAATACTTTCATATTGTTTCATATGAGGATTCATGCTTTCCTCCTACCCTTTCACGTGCTTGCAAAATCGGAAGCAATTAAAGGTGATTTTCTCTTAAGATACCTATCATATATTCTTGGTTATATGTGACCAGGTTCATTTCTCTGCTTAATCTGCAGGTCTCTTGGAATGATTGACTACCCCAACTCTGGTCTCCCAAAGGTCCTTTTTTAGAAGGCAACCGGACTTTGTTTTTCTTTGAAGACGTTTTGCTTCTCATCCAAGAAGCTTCTTCTGTTCTACCTGTTTAAAAATGATGTGGAAAAAAGGAATTTCAGCAGGTGTAGCTACCAAAACAGCCAGCCTTTGTAGAAATTCTCACTCTCAGTATTTATGGAGACTCTCGGTCATCCATAAGTCATGGTTGTCCTATGGTTCTCATCCAAGAAGCTGTGTCAATTCTTGGCCAAACTGAAGTTCTAAAAAACCTTATTATTATAATAAAAAAAAAACCCCACCAAAGTTTAAGGTTCATCAACCAGCTGCACGGTAAGCAGCATTTTCATCATGATGTGGAAGAAAGTCATATCTAATTCTAATTCAGCTGCCCTAATAATATTAGCAAAGGTTGCCACTGCAGAACAAAAGAAGAGAGGCAGCATATTTATACTTTGTGGTGCCATGACTTATCTTCTTTCGGGATTCATTGCAGAAATCATTCGTTATTGAATCGGCTCCAAAGATCCTTGTCACAGTAGGTACTTGCCACTTAAAAGGAGAACAAGCACAAAGGAGAAGTGTGGTTTTCACAAAACTATGAATGCATTCTTTAATCAAATATCAGGCTGGCCTGACAGACGGTATAGCAATTCTCTCTTTCCAGGCAATGAAGCAAAGCATTCTGGAGATTCCTTTTCGAAACAAGAATGCAAGGTAAAAACATTCTTAAATGCCTAATTATATTTTTTTAAGAAGACTTCTTTAAAAAACAGTTCAAGTGGTAAATCTGATTTTGAACTAATAAAAGCATAGATAACTAATTTCAAGGTCTGGCACAAA